>CM061918.1:74348838-74402709 GCA_031002005.1 Vandiemenella viatica
TTTACATTTAAAATAGTTTTTAAATTACGAGGAAAAAGGGGAAAAACCCTTAGTACATTGTGTCACAATAATAAGTTTCTTTCACCGAAGTGTTCATAGTAAAAAGTGCATAGTATTCTAATGACTTGAGCAGATAATACCTACTGTGTCAGAAAGTAATAAATCTGATTAGACTTTAACAAATTCACTAGAAGTGCTATTGGTGATATAAAATATAGAACTGTATATCCACATTTTATTCGGACCCATCATTTATCTTCCATGAAGTAAGCTACTGTTCGTTTTTTGTAAGCCAAAGCAACGGTTCTGATAATACCTCGTGAAATGTATGTTGTTAACTGTATGTTTGACATCCATTATGTATTCATCCTTAAGGAGGTAGTGACACGCGACAGAAATTAGATTCAGACTCCACAAATTGAAGTCTTTTAGTATTTAATATTATTAGTAATAAATAGACATAATCTTTTTTCCTGTGCTCTACAAATCTTCCAAACATGGTATTGTTATGTCTACACTAAAATACATAAAAATTTCAGTGAAAACCGCATCGAATATTATAGATATAAAATATATTTCTGTAAGCACTACAGTAGTTACTACATCGATGTTTTTAATGTTGGCTAAAAACTGTATTAGGGAGCGTCCATAAACTACGTGGCTCGGTCTAGGGGGGGGGGAGGGTTGGATAGAAAGCTATGGGAGAGGGGGTGGGCGATACGGAACCTAGCATAGTAGCTTTTCATTCATATTATTTGTCACAGTTAAAATAAGGTATAGAATGCACAACAGCATGTGAATATTTATCTCTATCGTTTAATTTCCTCCGTATGTAATTTACGATAGTTAGACAAGAGAAAACAGTACAAAATGTCTTCTGGATCAATAGGGAAAAAAGTTACATGGAACATTGGAGGGGAGGGGGGGTGTATAGATAAAAGTCACGTCGCGCTACGTGGAAAAAGGGGGGGGGGGGTTGAGAGGTGGCCAAAATGGGGCCACGTGGTTTATGGACGCTCCTTTATAAGTGTTTGTAGTTTTCCACGGAACCATTCTGTTTAACCATTTTTACTAACTCAAATATCATATATGTTATTCCTATAAGGTGTTTTTATGTCAGAAGCAATTACTTCCCTTAATACCAAACCGAAATAGATAAATGAGTTATCTTGTTAAAGCTTAAGGTATCCGCTTTCATTATATCATATTTTTTTAAAGTAATTGTTCCAAATTCGACCCTTAAAGGGGTCAAAATATCAATGTTTCTAAAATACGGTTTTTTTCTAAGACGAACCATTTATCTCCCTGGATTCCTAACCGTAATCGATAAATGAAGAACCATTTCACATATTAAGATCTCCGCTTTGGTAACATCATATATTAAGAAAGGATTTTTTCGAGATTAGACCTTTAAAGGGCTAAAGTATTGATATTTCTACAACGCATTTTTATTTCACGAACCATTTATCTCCTTTGAAATCTAACCGACATAGATAAACGAGGTATCATTTCAAAAATTAAGAACTTCCCTGTGGTCACAACATATTTTAAGAAAGGGGTCTGACCTTTAAAGGGCAAAACTACCATTATTTCCATAGTGTATTGTTTTGGTTTGTTTCGAACCATTTATCTTCCTTGATATCAAACCGAAATATATAAATGAGGTATCATTTTAAAGACTAAGGTCTCCACTTAGATACCATCATATATGAAGAAAGGAACTTTTCGAACTTCGACCCTTGAAGGGCAGAAGTATCAACATTTCTACAACGCATTTTTGTGTCACGAGTCATTTATCTCCCTTGATATCTAACTTGCACAGGTAAATGAAATAACATTTTAAAGTTTAAGGTCTCCGCTTTGGTCACATCATATTTTAAGAAATATTTTTTTTCTTCGGATTTTGGCTGTTAAAGGGCAAAAGTAATAACTGTGAAGGTCGCGCGTATGAGACAGTTCAGAGGCAAGTCGTTAGATAGCAGCGGCACATATCACAAAGATATTAATAAACTGCTTCACTGGCTTCGACTTTTGTTACTTACGTATTACACTAAACAACTGAAATAAATGAGGCGGTTCTTCTTTCATTCTATTACAAAAGGTAATATTCATCGTATTCACAAAATTTTAGCACGGGCCATCTAGTTAAAAATAAATCTACATTTGAATTAGGAAATGAGAGCTACATTACATAACATAACTAAGAAATTAGTATTAGTTTAGTGTCCTCCAGTGGTAAAACATTTCATTTCAAACAATACAAAACACTTTAGTGAAAAATTTACATTGTTCGCCGACAAATTGTGGGACCGACTTCACGAGTTTGTGATTTTTTTTTTTACCACTGCTCAAAGTGATACACAAGGAATAGCAATAGGATGTCGCAAGGAGCTATGACCACTTAACCTCAGGCGAAATAACAGTGGGAAAGTTTTACTTTGAAAGGGACTGTAATTGTGTCTCATCGGGGAAGATATTACGAACAATGTTAAGAGGAAAATTTCAAATAAAACCTTTCAGACAACTGGACAGCTATGACCTATAAAACTTCTCACCTGACATTTACGTTTTATCCCCTTTGTTTTTTCTGTTCGGAGTTAAATAACGTGGGCAAACTTCTCAAAGGTAAATGGTAAAAATACTCAAATAACCCTAAAACTTCCAGACACTAATACTGATTTTTATTTCTGTCATTTTCGATTTTTACAATTACAGATTTGTTGTTAAAAAAAATTGGCAGTCATTATGGGCTGCCGACAGAAGTGGAAACTTAAAACTATGAACAGCATACGCGCAACTCGTCAAACTTATAGCTACAGATGTACTGTTAACATAAGCATGTCGGTGACGCGAACTCATAAAATTTTACCCATCCAAAAATCACCCAAGAAGTTTTCACTTCAAAAATATTTCTCCGATTGAGGGTTCGTTTCCATAACCTTCTATTCTACGTTACGGAACTTTAGTACTTTACCCAAGGGGACCGCCAATGGCTGTGAACTTATAAGATCTAATTCTTACAACTAATGTCAGATATATTACCAAAAATATAATTTATTTATTTCTTGTGTCCAGGACATAACATTACAAGTTGGAAAACAACAAAAAACATTAATTAATTAATATTAAACTATAGAATACAATTAAATTGAATGTGACCAGAATTCCGCAACCTTGATGGCCTTCTCGTTTGCCCTATAAAGGTCGTCGATATTGCAGGTTTCAGGGAGATTCCTGCATATCAGAAGATGTTGTGGGTTCTGAAGCTCACCACATTCGCATAGATCGTTGTCAGTAGTGTAACCCCATTTTTTAATATTATATCTACATTGGGACACTTCAGTTCTTAATCTGTTTAGAACCTTCCATATAGCATATGGCTGGTTACATCCCGCAGCCGGTGCCTCTTTGATGTTCCTCCACTGTTCTTCAGGCAACGAATTTCGCCATAGTTCTAGACGGCGTGCTTCAGGAGAAGATGTTATGGCTGTAGTTTATTGTATGAAGCTCTTCCTTGACTTCAGCCTTGTGGGTTGAGGTTCGTGTCCAAACAAAGGGTGTGTGGAGTCTGTTTCCTGTTTCCTCTTCTCCATCTCTGCAGCTGTTTTCCTACGAATGTCAGGTGGTGCTATACCCATGATTTGGTATATTTTACTAACAGGAGTTGGTTTCAGGCAACCTGTTACAATGCGACCAGTATCATTCAATGATATATCAACCTGACTAGCATGTGCAGAATTTTGCCAAACTGGTGCTGAGTATTCTGCAGCAGAGAAACTAAGTGCCAGGGCAGATGTACGGGATGTGCTCCCCAGGAGGTACTTGTAAGTTTCCGGATGATGTTGTTCCGGATGGATACTTTGAGTTTCAGATCCTCACAATGGGTATATAGTTAAGTCAAAGAACTTTAACTAGATGAGATATTATAGATATAATTTATAACCTTCCCCGAGGACTGCGGATGCGTGGCAATAACGTAAATATATGTTATAGTAAGGTATATCCAATGTATTTGTGTATATATATGTATACAGGCCGTATAACATATACTTTCACTGATATCCAAGCGCAACACGCGTCACACTTAGAGCTACAGGTATACTGCTATCACAGCATATTGATGACGTGAACACATAGGATTTTACCCATCAAAAAAGCGTCGAACGCGACATGATATACACAACACGTGGCAACATGTCGGTGAACTCACAAGATTTTACCCATCCAAAAATCGCCCAACGCCCCTAAAGAAGTTTTCACTTCTAAAATTCATCAGAGTAAAGTTTGATTCTACATGATAACAACCTTCAGATTTTTCTCTTTGGAATTAGACGGGGTTTTCACTGTTTGAAGGATTAGGATCTGGTTTAAATTCTGTGATATATCTTATGACCCCACATAACTTGGAACCGGAGCAGAAAATAAATATCTGTTACTAAACACTTTTTTTTTTACTTTCATCTGCCGCCTCTGTTTGTAAACAAAGTTCTTTTAGTAGGATCTCTGCTACGTTGATCTCAGTAACGCAGTATCAGAGCTTTGCGAATTTCGTACACTTTATCTACATCTACATATATACTCTGCAATTCACAAAATTGTGGGTGGCAGGGGGTGCTCAGCACCAAAGCTAATCTCTTTGCTGTCCATTCCAATCCCTAATGGTACGAGGGGAAAAAAGAATTCATATAAGAATCAGTCCGGCACCTTATTTCTCTTATTTTGTGTTTCCTGTCCTTCCGACTCAAATAGCTTGGTGGAACAAGTATTTCACTACACTCAAAAGTGAAAGTGGGAGTACGCATGTTTACCAATAAGTTTAAACGAAACGTGTGTCGTCTATCTACCAGACACTCCCAGCCTAGTCTACTAATCAGTTCTGTGACGCTTTCATAAGGACTGTAGCAAGCGGTTACGAATCGAGCGGCTCTTCTCTGTACTTTCTCTATACTTTCGATCAACCCCTTACGAAACGGGTCCCAAATGGCACAACAATAATCCAAATGTGGACGCACAAGAGATTTGTACGCTATCTCCTTTGTTTGTTCATTACAATTTTTCAAGATTCGACCTATGAATCGCAGCCTAGAATTTGCTCTATCTACTAACGAAATAATGTGTATGTCCCATTTCATGTTCCATGTTATTTTGAACGAATAGAGTTTTTGTTAAATAAACAGTTAATTTCTAGCAAGTTAGAATGATCTATAGAAATCCGAAAGAAAACTTCACATAATAACTACCAACTAAACACTTACCAATCTTCCGTCTACCTAAACTTTTAAGAATGAAGTATCCCCGTAACCTTGATTTTTGTTGCTTCATCTCTGGCAGCATCTAACCCGCCTTCAAAGACCGAGAGCGTGACGTCAGCCTTCGGTGACGTAGGTTTGTACAATAATGAAGATTAGAAAAGGATCAAAGATCTTGATCCGTTGGTTCGAACTTGACCTGCACTTTGCCAAAAAAGGGTTTGCTCTGCAAAATTTGAAGAACTTTTGTTTAGCTTTAACGGAGTTATTGTGCTTAGAGGCAGACACCACACTCAATACATAAGAGATCTTATGCAAAGTGCTTAGATCCAATACTGTACCAAAAATAACGTATCATAACTACAGAAGGAGCAAAAAGCCTGGAATTAAGCTGTGGTTAGTCAAAGCCAAAGAAACCGTTAATAATCGAAACAGAATATTTTGTTGCAAGCAAGAAGGATTTAAAACAGAAGAAGGTGTGGAGTGTTTTTACTGTGGATGAGAGAAATGGACATTGAGAAAACGGGGAAGGGTTAAAGTGATGTGAAATATGGGTCTGGAAAGATATGGAGAGGATAAAGTGGGTGAAAAAGTTAAGAAGTGGGAAGGTCGTAGGACGAATGTAAGAGACCAGTTGGCAGTCATTGCGAACAGCCAACTGAAGTGAAAACTTAAAACTATGAATATCATTCGCGCTACGCGTCATACTTATACCTACAGATATACTTAATATTAATAATTTTTCCGTGTGGTCGTAATGACCTGGTGACAGGGTTTCTATTGGCTGTACATACATACCGCCCCTGTCTTAGCCTCCTTAACCTACCCCGGTAGTGCTACCTGGTACAGGGGACCTACAGGTTAACGTGGAATCCGAACCACGGAAGCGTTCTGGAGTACTTCACATTATACAACAAGTTATGCTAGAAGTGAAGGTCGGGTTAAGGGTTTATGAAAATCCCCACTGGGACAGTGATTCGAACCAGGAACCTTTCGTTCCTCAGTCAGACACGTTAACCACTGAGCTTCCAGACCACGATAGGTATACTCTTAACATTAACATGTCGTTATAAATCCAAAAATCGTTCAACAAGTTTTCACATCGAGAACTAAAAATCTAACCTAGTCCACAACTCGAAGGTCGGTAGAATCTTCCCGAAGGAGATGTACAAAGCTATTGTGTCAGAGGCAGGGAGGCCAATTCCTTTCCTCAGGGGCCTACAGATTAACGTGGAATAAGAACCGCGGATCGTTCCAGCATTGCTCTTATAATCAAATAAAACTCCTAAAAATTCGTGATCAACACGGGATTTGAAGCCATGACCTTAACCGCTGAGCTGCCAGACCGCCTTGTTTTAAAGTATACATGTGCTAAGTACTATCAAAATCGACAAAAATGTTGGTTTGTATGAACAACGTTGACAGAAATTAAGAAGAGGGGAGGGGGAAAAGAAGGAGAGGGTTTAGGTTTTTGTAAATCAAATGTAAACAGTGTTTTTCTATTTATTTTGAAGTATAGATATGCAAAGTTCTACCAAAATCGGACAAAAACTGTGTGTTTATATGAACAACGTTGAAAAAAATCATTTTTATTTATTAGAAACAAGTTTAATCTCTACTTTCAGTGCTGTCCAAGAGCAACAGGTCATACTAATAGCTACAGATATACTGCTATTACTGCATGTTGGTGATGCGAACTCATAAGATTTTACTCTTACAAAAGTCGTCCAATACGCAACACGTCATAGTATGTCCGTGACGGGAAGTCGCGGAGTCATAGATTTACCCTCTACCAACATTGCTTAACGCACCTATAGAATATTTCACTTCAAAAACAGATGTTTTTGAATGTTATAAGAATAGGAAAACTCACTTGTGATGAGAGGAAATATTTTAATAACGGAATTTGAAGGAACACTGGAAGAAGAAGGAGGGGAACGAAGATGTTTAAAGAGATCAAATTGAGTCAATGGTAAGAAGAGATGAGGATTGAATCCTGAGGTATTCCTGGGTGAATACGGAGATTATGTTTTGGAAATGCTAAAGGGCACTATCTTATAAAAAGAAGCTGGATGTAAAATTATTTTTTATTGGCATTCGGCAAATAAGGCCATACATACAGCTCAATGTGAATATCATATATCTTCCAGCGATTCAGTTTCTCCAGTATATATTGTAACTTCTAAGTATGGACACCACAGGACGGACAGGACATTCACACAGACACACAACAGTTAAACACCCATGTCCTCGGCCGGACTCGAACCGGCGACGTTCGGCACGCAGAGCCAGTACTCTAGCCCCTACGCCACCGAGGACGGCCTTGTAAAATTAGTTGTGCTCCTTCTTACCTCAGATTACATAAAACCCGGGAATAATCTACCATGGTGATTTCACTCTCAATCCGACGACACGAAAGGGAGCGTCCATTAATAACGTGAAATGAAATTAAAGGTGGGGGTGTGTCCAACGAGGCAGGGGGAAGGGGGTTGACAGAAAACTCAGGTCATATTTTAATTCCTTGACGAACAGTAGTGCTAAAAAAAAAAAATGTCTACAAACAACGTCGATCTAAACGTTAACGTTAGGAAGATATGACAGCCCTTCAAAACAGGAGAGCAAAAAAAAAAAAAAAAAAAGGTTCCTCAAGATCGGACCTCATCATAGGGAGGGGGGGGGGAATCCCACCTAATCTCACCAAATCTCACCACGGAGGGAGGGGGGTGAGGTCCTGATTTTAGAAAAAAATACCTTCACGTAATTAATGGACGTACCCAAATGGGCGTTGTTGCCGATTGTCAGAGCAGGACCTGGGACTGGGACAGTGAAACAGGGTGGGCAAGGAAATTAACACAATAGAGCGCAGTGACAGTCGAGTGATACGATCAAACACGCCAACAAAGTTACGGCTCTTAGGCTGATGAATCGCTTCATTACGGCCGGTTATTAGCTAACACCATGACGACGCGCAGCTGCCACTGTATAGCGTCGCCCCGGCTGAGTGATGACTGGTGACAGTTCCACTGCGGCTGAGCACGCGCCATACGTCCTGAAATACGACAGCAATATTCAAAACCATGTAACAGTCCATACCTCACAACTTATAGAGATAAGCGTAGAGAAGTGGTACCGAGCGTGGTTAACGTTCTGGCCTCGCATTCGGGATTACGAGGGTTCGAATCCCCGTCCGGGCATCCAGATTTGGGTTTTCCATAGTTTCTACAATTCACTCAAGGCTAATGCCAGGATGCTTTCTTCAAAAAGCCATGGCCAAATTCCTTCCCGTTCCTTATCCCCCGTCCTTTCCCGCCTCTAATACGAGGCGCGTCCAGAAAGTAAGTTCCGTTTGGTAATAAAATGAAATTGTACACAGATACAGAAGAAATTTATATTGCACAAAATTCTACAACTCTTAAACTACTTTTCCACATAACTGCCGAAATTTTGCAGGCATTTTTCATAGCGTGGCACCAGGTTTTGTATACCTTCTTCATAGAAATCTGCCGCCTGTGTCTTCAACCAGTTGCTAACAGTTTCTTTCAGCTCGTCGTCATTGGTGAAGTGATGACCGCCAAGGAAAGACTTGAGATGTAAGAACAGATGAAAGTCTTGCCAGTTCTTCTGTAACCAAAGGTGGACGCCCACTTCGTTCTTCATCGTGCACATCACTACGCCCGCCATTGAACTGTCTGACCCATCTTCTCACCATCGAATCACTCATCGCATTTGGTCCGTAAACATCGCAAATTTGCCGATAAATTTCACTTGGTTTCACTTTCCTCGCATTCAGAAACCGAATCACAGACCTGATTTCACAGACGGCGGGATTTTCAATCAACGCCGACACTTCAAACAAGCACAACAAAGCGTACGTAACTGACAGCGATCTCCAAATGGCGGACGTTCTTCCCCTTGATACATATCGTCTACAGCACATGTACGGAACTGCAATCGCAGCGCTGCAGCGGAGATAAATTGAAACGGAACTTACTTTCTGGACGCGCCTCGTATATATATACAGGGTGTTACAAAAAGGTACGGCCAAACTTTCAGGAAACATTCCTCACACACAAACAAAGAAAACATGTTATGTGGACATGTGTCCGGAAACGCTTACTTTCCATGTTAGAGCTCATATTGTAGACGGCTGTGATACATTACGCCATTCTCCAGGGCTGCATCAGCGCATCAGGGATTCCATGCGACGGAGGGTGGATGCATGTATCCTCGCTAACAAAGTGTTTGAAGTCACGCTGGTACGTTCTGTTGCTGTGTGTTTCCATACCATATTTAATGTGATTTGAAGAGAAGGAATAAAATGAGCTCTAACATGGAAAGTAAGCGTTTCCGGACACATGTCCACATAACATATTTTCTTTGTTTGTGTGTGAGGAATGTTTCCTGAAAGTTTGGCCGTACCTTTTTGTAACACCCTGTATATATATATATATTGTTACCAGTATAAGCCGGTGTCCGTTTTTTGTGTATCGTCACGGGTCTAGAATAGTTCCAGTTTTTAGAGTCAAAGATTGTAACAGGTTGACTTGATGCGGGCCAAATACGAACTTAACACGAGTTTCACCTTTAGGGCGAATGAAATCTCTTGAGTTTCAAGATCTCAGATATAATAATAGACGTATTAAACACGTACGATCGCGCTATCGTATAATTGTTTTAAGGGTAGTAGACTCGAACTTGCTTAAATACAAACTTGTATTTGATCCTAAAAGTTTATTTTGCAAAAACTTGAAGAATTCTTGTTTGCTTCGAAAGCATTGCGAAGTTCTTATTTACTGAGGATGGGCAAACATAATGTAATCTTTGGTCATAGTGTCTGTAACGGCCAGACAATTTAATACAGATTCTAGATTATTAAACTGTTGAGCATCTCCGAAGAAACGAATTGCACGGAATACTCGACTCGGTAATATCTCTGGTCTGATGTCCGCCTTAAATAACCTAATAACTCACGTACAGGGAATATCAACAAAGACCATTAACGAAAGTGATCAGTAAAATACAGTAAAAAGCAAATAAACTGTAATGCATAAACTTTGAGCGAGCAGCAAAGGCCGGAATGACAATTGGTATTCATGGTTACAACAGAGATCATGACAAATTTAAGTTTTTAAGGTGTTTTTTATGTTGCTTTGATTAGCAACATGTTACTGAAAGGTAGTTCCACGTTTTATCAGCCACAAAATTTATCGATATTTTTTTAAACTATTAAATGCTACGAAAACCAATCTTAATGGACGTATTATGGCAATTAATTTGGTAGCAGTTGCTTACCTATTAAATTGTGGATATAACCTCTAATTTATTCTAATGATATCTCTGGTCGCTGTTAATTTTCGAGCGAATGCTGACACGTGACACCGTTCTTCAGCCAATAGCTATCGAGATGAGTGCGTGAACTTAGGAGATTATATAGTTGATTTGTTAATATAAAATATCAATAGCATATTTGACAGCACAGAATTAACGGGGGGCGTAGGTGAGGAATGCTCAATGGAGGATTGTACTGGATTATAGAATCTTAGACCATCCAGCACTTATACAATTGTTCGCAGTGCCTATCAACCTTCACTCTACAAAACTTCCTTAACGCCAGTGACAACGCTATACAAGTAGTTGACTTTTGATCAACTGTAATATGAATACACTGAAGTTGATTGACATAGTTTTTTCCCCCTATATTTTTGTTTTGTTCCATTCTTGTTAATATTACTTTTTGTGTTCCTGACCATTGTAACAACAACGCTTTTGACTTCGAACGTGTAAATAGAATAAGAAGGGATATTTCAATGATTAAATAATAATAATGGTTTTATGAAGATGCATCGTGAAGAATAGATTGACTAGTATAGAAGTTGATTTATTTAAAATAGTCATGTTTATACCCCCCCCCCCAAATGTGCGTATAAAAGTATGCCGAGGTGTTTATATCGAGTATTACACATAATTCAATACACATAATACTTAATAAAGAACGTATGACTTTTTCTTGAAGAGAGTTAAAAACGTATTTTCAGGTAGAGTGTACGATTGTCTTACTGATTAAGAAAAGGGAGGAAAATAAATTTATAATCGGAGGACTAACGTTGAAATACATTTTAAGTGTAATAGTTGGCAAAAAAAGTAATCGTTTCTGTTGGCAACCACCAAGGGGCGCTATCGAGATAAACTAGAATAGTTCATACTTATGTTGAGAGCAATCTGAGAAGTAAATTTGTTAATTGTCATTGGTTGAGTAAAGAGATTTAAGATTTGAACAGCGAGCAATAGAATAAAAGTAATAAAAGTGACCAACAGGAATTTAGAGGTTATAGTCGACAAGGAAGGCTACATCAAACGTGAACACATGGAATACAAAAATTAAGAGAAATGAATTAGAACGCAAGGTTTCTGTTTTTTTACTTTAAAAGCCCATGGACGTCACTTGAGGAGGAACAAGGCTGGAGGTAAGGAAGGGGAAACAATTCGGCCACGGAACTTTGAAGAAACCATCCCGGCATCCTCTTGGAGTGATTTCGGGAAATCTTCGAAAATCGAAATCTGGATGGACGGACCGGGATTTGAACCCGCGTCCCCTCGAATGACAGGCCTGTGTGTTACCGCTCACCCACTGGGTTCGGTAAGCAGAGTGAGCTACCAATGATAGCATAGTGTCAAAACAGATTAGGTACCTGAAAATAAAATTACCTTCTCTAAAAGTAAAGGCGTACTAGCATGCAACATTGGCCTAGGTCTCGGAAACAACGACGGACTGTTAATTATCATTTTTGTCACGGTTATTTACTGAAGGATAAGACTGTAAAACATAACCGTAACCAGGTAGTTCCCGCTATTGGCATTAACAGCTTTCCAAGTTGCGGTTCTTCTGGTCACCACGTGGTTTATATTTTCACTAAAGTTTGTTATGTAAATTAATCTCTTAAATTCATCAGTGGTAAGGTTGTTTTACAGCTTATAGAGTTGACGATAAACTTTTATTTCGCATTTATTCAGAACGACGTTGAAAGTGTTACAACTGAACTTTCTCCAAAGCGACCAAAGTTCGCCTGGGTGACTCTCCTCTGTGTTGCTACATTTGCATTTGCAAGAAACTTCTGGAAGACTACACCGAGCGTGCTGGGTGAGCGGTAACACTCTGGTCTCGTATTCAGCAAGACGTGCCTTCGAACCCCGTCAGGTCATCCAGATTTAGTTTTTCATTGGTTTCTCGAAATCGCACCAGGTGAATGGTGTGTTGGTTCCTTCAAAAGGCCATAGCTGAATTCCTTTCACTTCCTTGTCTCCAATCCTTTCGCGCCTCTAATGACATTAACGTCGACAAGACGCAAAAATATAAGCAAAATAAATGATGACAACAAAAACTTGGTGAGCTGTTGCGTTGGTTCCAAAAAAAATCAACAACAACTGAAGTCCAACGCAAACTATACTATTAGAATAACTTTTAACAATCTGAAAGTGCTATGTTCATTAAAAATTAAATAATAATGTTTTAAACAATAACGCATGTAATTTAAAGTTTTGGATGTTGCTGTATAAATAATAAAGAATTTAAAAGAGCTCGAAAACGAACCAAATAATCATTTCCGTATCTGATGCACCTAATATCAGCTTTTAAACTTGGATATTCCATGTTAATAACATAAATAATAGTTACAAGCACGCATAAATCTACTTTAAGCTATTATGTATCAGATTCGCAGTATCTTCTGACATATTACAACAAAATCATACATTTATTTCAATGAAACAAATTATTCCCTCTATCTACACCAATTAGACTGATGACATAGCCTATGAACTTCTTTGAAACAAGTACAAAAAAAAAAAAAAAAAAAAAAAAAATTGTCATGTGCCTGAAAAGCAAATGCTCACATGGATACGAACAGATTTCCAGCTAAATAACTATTTCTTATGTGGACTTACTACAAAATTTTAGAAAAGACATATACCAGAGGTTATCAGCATTTAAGAAATGAAAATATTCTAACCAAATGACAATTTTGTTTTAAAAATGACATTTGACAGACAAGCTATATTCACGTACACTGAAAATATTTTAGAAGGAACAAATGATAAAATACTGACAGTCTAATCGAAACTGATTTACTCGCACACTATTTTTATATGCCAGACGTGAATTATGTATACCAAGTTTCATTAATTTGGCAGCAGCCATTTCCAGAAGTAAACTAAAAATTGATATACCTGAACAGTTCCCGGAAAAGGGTGAATTGGATGCTGTGATATGGAATGTCAGTTTAAATTTTGGTCCGGGCTGCATTTCAGCCTAATCACAACATATCTTAAAGTTACGGCTCGATAATCAAAACATGTACCATCCGGGCGTTAATACATACCAGAAACTGTATCTTTGTATAAAGAACACTGACAATAATTAAGTGGTTGGAATAAGCAGGAGGGATTAGGTACATATATTTGATATGTTGGCACCTGAATCAATTCTCTTCTTTCTTCTGTCTCTCATCTGCAAGAAAATATCTCAGTCATCAACACATGCAATAGCACGCAACAACACTCTTCACGTTGGGTACCACTACACACAAAGTCATCACATATGGTGTAGAGTTGTATTTTTATTTGCAATCATTCTAGCACCCTTTCAAATTCTTTTTTATATTCCTTTTTTTGTCCAGATATTTTACCGAATAGACGACATTAAAATGGTTATTAATGGTGTAGAATCAAATTGTTTACAGCTTTCAATTTTCTATACAGAGAAAAAAAACGAAAAGTAGTTATGTGGAGGTTAATTAAGAGATATGTTTCTTCGTACATAATTCCAGTTTCGAAATTAGTAAACGATCTCTCACCCTCATACAAGTTTTTATACTGCTAGAAACTCGATGCGCCATAACCCTGACCAACTGACATTTCCATGTTTTTGACACTGATCAGTTTAACTTAAGCCACCTTCACAGCAGGGCGTCTGACGAATTTCAGGCAGTGAGAAGTTGTATTTTGAACTGTTTTCCCAAGTGGAGGCAATTTCCGTCACTTCCGCTTGATGGCTGAACGTTCTCTCTCACCCTCGATATAAATTGTAGAAACCTCTACCCGGAGTGAGGCTCCTTTATTTCGATTGAGCTGACCACTGCGTTCTTCAGAGTGAATCTCTTCCATTTGGGTCGGGCTGACTCCTACACTTTGAATTGCAATTTGTGGTGGTGGCGGCCCATGCGCCCGTTCAATAAGCTATCCTGATTCCGATTTTCCATGGTTTCGTGAAATCATTCGGGATGGTTACTAATGACAAAAATATCGATAAATATCGTATCGATATTTACAAACAGCATCGATATATTATTATTATTATTGCAGCTATATCGATCCTTTTTTCAGGATGTAGCCTCTTTAAGCCTAATGAGCTATATATTAGAATTTAATTCTACATAGTGTTGCTGTAGTTCTTTCCAGGCCGATCGATCCTGAGCCGCCCTATTCCAGTTCACGCCTGTAACTCGACGTATATCCTTATCCCAGCGATCCGGGGGTCTTCCTCTTGCTCTTTTCAGGTTTCTCGGTATCCAGTCCAGCACTACCGTAGTCCATCTTTCATCTCTTTTGCGAGCAACATGACCGGCCCATTGCCATTTTTGGGTCATGACTCTTTTTAAGATGTCTGTTACTTTAGTTATTGAACGGATGTGCACAGCCCTTTTCCTGTCTCTTCTTGTAAACCCTAGCATTGCTCTTTCCATACTTCGCTGGGCAGTTCTCAGTTTTTGCTTCGTGTGACTATTTAGGGTCCAAGTCTGGCAGGCATATGTGAGGACCGGTAATACACATTGTTCAAATACCTGTTTTTTAAGATGTATTGGCATGTTCGATTTAAAAACTATGGAATTTCTTCCATATGCTCTCCAGCCCAGCTTTATCCGTCTGTAGATCTCAGGCTTTGAGTCACCATTCATATTGATCAGTTGGCCAAGATAGATGTACTGATCTACGAACTCAATACCAGAATCTTTCATGTCCGCCTTGTCTTTATCTTTTTCTGCCCATTTGTTTTGCATGATTTTGCTTTTTGATATATTTATTTTAAGGCCCACTTCACTGCACGCTGTCTCTAGTTCATTTATCAGTTCTTTGAGCTCTTCCAAACTGTTTGAGAGTAAAACTATATCATCAGCGAATCTTAAGTTGTTGAGATTTCTTCCATTTATTCTCAAACCTCGGTTTTGCCATTGGATTTTTGACATTGCCAACTCTAGGACTGATGTGAATAGCTTGGGGGATATAGAGTCTCCTTGTTTTACCCCTCTTTCTACTGGGAACTCTTTGGTGACTTCAGCGATGTTGACAAAAGCAGTGGAAGTGGTGTAGATGTTGTACAGTAAGTCAATATAGCCGGGATTCACTCCTTGTTCTAAAAGGGCTTGCATGATTGCAGAGTGATGGACTGAATCAAAAGCTTTTTCAAAATCGATAAAGGCCAAACAGAGGGGCATCTGGTATTCATTTGCTCGACTTATTACTTCGTTGATGACTTGGATGTGATCTACTGTGCTGAATCCTGACCTAAAACCAGCCTGTTCAATTGGTTGCGCTGTGTCCAAGGTGGAACTGATGCGGTTATTGATGACCTTTGTAAACACTTTGTATATGACAGGAAGAAGGCTGATGGGGCGGTAGTTTTTAATATTGTAACGACTGCCCTTTTTGTATAGCAACACAATCATTGCTTTGTTCCAGCTGGATGGGATATTTCTCTCTTCGAGGCATTGTGAAAACACCTTAGCTAGGTGTCTGTAAGTTTCTTCTCCAGTATATAGTGAGAAAAATATAGATATGTCAATATATCGATATTTTAGCATAAAGTCAGATATTTTCTAAAAATATTCCCAAAATAGATTAAAATATTTAAGAAAATTAGAGGTATATGAGGAAACTAGAGACTTTTTTTTATTAATTTATCTATTTTTACAATCAATCAAACAAGTATTCATCTGATGTAGACATCAAAAGAACTCTGTTCCCCAGTCAATATACTTCTGTTGTCCGACGCCGCCATGTTCACTTCAGAAGCCACTCTTTCAGACGACACAGATATACCTCGTCAACGCATTAACTTCTATTCATCAATGAAAAAAACCAATTGAAAACAGACGCAGTAAATTTAAGTCAACCGTTAACTTCGCAATACGAATGCTTAATCACTATTCTTCATCTTGATTAAAAAATAATCTAACCGTTAACATTCAAACATGTTGACAAAAAATGACCGAGCGTAGTGGATGAGTGGTTAACGCTCTGCCTTGTATTCGGGAGGACGTAGGTTCGAATCAAGATTTGGGTTTCCTACAAAAAAAAAGCCCATGTTGGAATTCCTTCCCATTCCTTGTTCCCCATCCTTTCCCGCCTCTAATGTCCTCGACTTCAACGAGCCGTAAAGCCATAATAAAAAAAGACAAAAAAATGACATAGGGTTAAAGAAACCTGTTAAAGTGTAACATCTTTTTTAACCTATTGACCGTTGATGAAAAACTGTTAATTTACGACGAATTCAATTTTTTTAGACGCGATCGGAGCAGATATATGTATACGCATATTTATCCAATATGTACCCAACTGTAACAACCCTCATACCTGAAATTTAAATAGAAATGTATTTTATAAAGTATTTGTAGTGAGCTAAAATTTTCTTGAATATGATCTGGTATGTTTGTTTTGCAATTTCTTGTAAATCAGTGTATATAGACTTTGTTTTATGAGAAGAAATTAATTAAAGGCCATTTAATATATTTAAGAACCGAATTGTGTAAGAGATTTGTTGAAATGTTTGTAATTCCAAGTATTAATGCAAGTTACGATGTCTACAGGACAATTTTCTACAGTTTAAAATGATTTCTGTAAATAATTTTGTGTTTAAGTATCTTTAATTTCAATTTCTGACCGTTTTGTAATGATTTTAAACGATTACGTACTATTTCTGATTGTTTTTAATATGTTTAATTGTTTGAGTAATTGTTAATGTTCGAGAAATGTCTGGCGGAAGCTTTTAATGAGTTCTAGAAATTTCGATAGAGCCTATATAAAGAAATCAGCAGAAGGACAGTTAGTTAGTTTATAAAGAATTCACTTTGTAACTGCCAAGGACTGCGTTAGTAGTATCTCTGGATTGGATCTATGCATGTAAGCAGTATCGTTGACATCGTGTCTGGTGAAAATAAACATTTTTTTTTAACTGCTTTACGTCTCTTTTTAACATCGAGGTCTTTAGAGACGGGAAAGGATGGGAGGCAAAGATGGGGGCAAGGAATGGGAAGGAATTCGGCCATGGCCTTTTAAAGGAAGCATCCCGGCATTTGCCTGGAGTGATTTGGGGAAACCATGGAAAACCCAAATCTGGATGCCCGGACGGGGATTCGAACCGCCGTCCTCCCGAATGCGAGGCGAGAACGTTAACCGTTACACCACCCCGCTCTGTGAAAATAAACAGAAGTCTAAACTGAAGTACCTTGTGGACTACTTAATTACTGTATTAATCAACCACGAAGAATCCGACACATCACATGAAACTGAACATTGATTTGATTTCGTACAAAAATATTGGTACTTAAAATTGATACTCCAAATTAAATATCGATTTTTGATATATTGAAAATAAAAATATTGACGACATTTATTGATTATTTTCTGAAAAATATCGATGTTTAGATACATCGATATATTTTGCCCAAGCCTAATGGTTACTGTAAAATGCGATAGAGGAACTCTTTCCCGTTTCTTTTCCGAATCCCCTTGCTTTTGGGCAGAGAGCACACAGTGATGCATTACAAACCAAGACTCATATGAGACGTAAGTTCATCAACAAATCCGCAGTTGATATTGAAGACGGCGGACAACTCGAACAACCGATTCGCGAACAACAAACCGAGTCGGGCGGGTAAGCAGTATGGTTAGGGCCTTGAATTCGGGAAGATGTTGGTTCAAATATCCACCGAGCCATCCAGATATCCCGAAATCAAATGCTGGGATGTTTCCTTCAAAGGCCATAGAGTTACCTTTACTAACCCAATTTTTCTCCTAATTTTAATTACCTCGCCGTCAACAAGGCATAAGGCAAAAAAAAAAAAATAATAATAATCTAAATTGTTACACGACAAGGGCAGTCACGTCTCCCTATACATACAAGTATTTAGTTTGTAAAGGAGATCATTCAGGTTATATTTTTTTCATGTCAGTTCAGCATAATTCAATATGTGAACTGCAGGTGACATTGAAGAAATTTTATTTTCAGTATGGTCGAAACTGTTTGAAATATATGGATCTTCGTTATTTTTTATTATTTCCTGGTGTCGGTGTTATATAAAAAAGTTTCTATAAAATTAGGGTCAAATGGTTATCTATTTTACTGTCAGTTTTTTCATAATCAATTTACATTTCAAGAACTTTGCAAGCAATACAAACCGCCTTTCAAAAAAAAAAAAAAAAATGCTAACTTTTAGTAATTTCAAACACTTTGTAACATTGGTAGCGGTACAAAAAACTGTTATATTAATTATCTTAACTCTTCAAACTTTTCAGCCTATTCACATATCCAATTATTTGAGTTCGAGCCTACCCAGAGCAGATTCACAATTAGCGGTTGCCGTTGGAGATTACCTGCACGCATGGTGCGTATTGCATGTTGCGCTGCGCTGGTCTGTGGATCACTGCCTCTGATAAGCTGAAAGTGGGGCGGCGGACGGTGTGCACCCCTCTATCGACCTGGCCGAGCGCAGAGCGGGTAGTTTGCACCCTCGGCTCAGCGGTTAGTGGGCGACTTACACAAACTAACGTTCACTTTCACTCGGTGCATTAACTCTGAATCATTCATCAGTATAGTCACTCGGAAAGTTTCGCTTGCAATGCATTTCTTAAAATCCTTGATTTTTTTTCAAAAAAATTCTTCATAACATAAAGACCAATTGAAATCATTATCGGTTTTCCCGGCATGGCTAAAAACGATGTTTATATCAGAACGCTGCAAACCTCCGAACATTAAACTATGCCAGTGTGTGCATTAGTCATGTTATATGCATTTATGGCTGCGTCGCAACCCTAAGGGTAAAAATATGCCGAGCAGCTCGCGATGGAGATGAAGGTCGCGGTAGATGTTTCATCCATGTGAAACAAAAGCGTAGTAATGTATTCTATTTTAAATAAATTATTGTATGAAATAATAAGTACAGATTTTAATAAATTGGACAACTACGAAAAAAGTTAGTGTTTCAAGCAATCAGACAGTGAGCGGTAGATAAATTACAACAAATTTTATACAGTAAGTATCTATTGTTAGTGATTTGATTGACTAGTGAGAAATTATTACACATCATATACCGACCGAAATGGAACATCAAACAGAGAATTCAGTCCGACAACAATCATTATAAATTTAAAGAAGGTAAAAAAAATTTTTTTCGTGTTATATTATTTTTTTAAAGGTTACTGAATTTGAAATGGAAAATTCTGATTTTCGATTGAAAAATTCTAAATTTAACTTAAAATTTCTTTGTTAAATGGAAAATTACTTTATGTGCAAAAGTTATTATCATTTATAGTCACGATGAGTGTTTCCTCATCCTACATTGGATTGATGTGGTAATTGTTATAAACATTTGACTTCTCCAGTTTGTCCAGGATTTTACTGTAAATGTATTGAAAAGTTTGTGCTGTCTTTCGTAGGTAAGCATGGAATCAGTCTGGATGATTTTTCAGATCCTGATTTAAATGGTGACACTCATCAAGCGTTTGTCTCTGTTCATTTATTTGGTGCTAACTGAACTCCCCGTTACTAGTCGTAGAAAGTAGCGACCACTATGTGGCTACTGACAAACAGTCTTCATCCCTATCGTTATCACTTCCGTGAATCATTGCAGGTTAAATAAAGTAAATGATACTAGCGTTAAACACAAAATATAAACGATTTACAACGTGCGGCATCTACGAGGGTTTTCAAAACACTGGTGAACGCTAGCAGCTATACCTCGACATTTACCTTCATCTACACCGCGAGCTGCGCGGCATGTTTTCACCCATCGACCGCGATCTTCCCCTTCACGGCGACCTGCTCGGCATGTTTTTCACCCTAAAGGTTGGTTGATTGCTCACTTTGACGTCCAATGTAAGCTTCACGGGTGTTCAGTCGGATAGCTTCATAAAAACAAAACGTTTCGACAGCTAGTTCTGCCGTCATCATCAGGTGCGGAAACTTTCAGGTGTTGTAAGCTACAAGTCACCACCTAGACTTACAAGATCAGTACGACGGGTAAGTCTCCACTCACACTTCCTAGTTCAAGTTACGGAGGCAGGACGACCTGTTTCTTTCCTACGTGTGTTTAAGTGTTTGTGTATTTCTTACGAGTGAAACATCAGTGTGGTGTTTTGTGTATAAATGAAGATGAAACGAGGCAGAGGGTGAAATCGGGTGCTGTACATTCAGGTCCTCCGTCGTTTTTCAACAAATTTCGACGCTATTGCGGTCAGATGCTTGAACTGCCAGACCAATCCACTGGGGCGAATGTCACAAGCATAGATATTCCTATTTTTAAGCTGGAATTAAACGGTTCGATTCCCCTTCCGGGCATCCTGAATTGAATTGTCCATGGTTTCCCCAGATCACACCAGGCGAATTCCGGGATGCTTCCTTCAAAAGGCCATTGCCAAATTCCTTCCCGTTCTTTCCCGCCCCTAGTGACGTCGGCGAGGCGTAAATTCGTAAGTATAAATTAATTAATTAATTATGACAGCATTAAAATATTTGATTCTCCCTTTGTACATAGAGGTATACAGAAAATATTTTCAATAGTGACAAATTTTAATTTCACCATTTCTACGGCTCTTTAATTTTCTGGATCTGTTGAAATAGATTTAATTGTTTTCGGTATGGTTGTGTGTGAAACGTTGTTGATACGACAGCCAAAAGTTTCCCGAGGCTGCGGGGAGGAGCGTGGTGGTTTAGTGGTAACACTCGGGCCTGTGATTCATTATTATTTTGGTTTAGGGCTTTAAACCTCTTCGACATCCAGGTCATTAACACGTTCAGTGCTGAGAACGTCTTCGGCCGTCCGCTAGGGAGCATTCCAGTGACGGTTGACGGCTTGAGACGTCCTTTCCCTATTGGATTGTATAGAAGGTTGGTGATTCCAGTACCTGGCCTACGAGCTCGCCCTAAATGTTTAAAATAAACAGCATAAAAGGGCAGAAAATTAAAAATCTTCAGCCGTCTCAGGTAAGATGGTCAATAGTTTGACGGCGGGCGTCTAGAGACGTCCGCGTTAAGGCCCATTCCCACGATCCCTTGTAACGAAGGTGAGACGAGACGGGACCTCATTAGCCGAAGTGGGCGAGCAGGTTAGTCCTAGCTTACCTCGCCGCCACCTCCGCACCACGTTGCCTAGTGCCGTTTGGCACAGAGCACTTTACAGCAACAGAAGGGTTGCACACAGCTGCTGCAAACCGATGGCAACAGCGCACCGCTACACACGCCTGTGATGTTTACCAACTCAGAGTGGGTAGCTGCGTCTCATCTCCGCTAGCAGAGGCGGCCCTGTTTCCATGGCGAGTGGTCGAATATTCGTCCCGTCCCGTCTCGCCTTCGCTACAAGGGATCGTGGATACGGGCCTTTATGCGGGTTTGCATTCAGAGTTAGTCACTGACTCTTCATATTGCCGGTAGCTTTCAATGTGTTTAAGGCAGGAAATAACGGGAAGGATTTCGGTCATGACCTTTGATGTAACCATCCTGGTATTCGCCTGGAGTGATTTGGGAAAACCATGGAAAACCCAAATCTGGACGGCCGGACGTGATTTCGAACCAGCGTCCTCTCGAATGCGAGGCCAGAGCGTTAGCGCTCCCCCATCACGCTCGGCCTAGGATTCGGAATGAAATGACGTTAAGTCCCTGTCCGGCCATCTTGATTTCGATTTTCCATGAATTCTCGCAATCATTCCAGGCGAACGACTGGATGGTTCCCTTAAAAAATCTATACCTGAACTCCTTCCCTTTCCTTGGACTCATTTTCTGTCAGTTCTAATGACTCCGACGTCGATGAGCTGTGAAATCTCGTGGAAAAACAAGAAGTTTCAGTTTCCTTTTGCTACTGTAAAACGATCTTTTGTCCTGCATCTCTTGTTTAATGACCTGACAGACTTTCGAAAAATATAGCCTACGCAGTTGTTAGCACTGACATACGAGCATTGAAAATTAGCACTATGGTTTGTTGCTGTTGGTCGTAAGCTGATTCCACCAGAAAAACCCTTTAATAATGACATAATTCATAAAACATCATATTTACTAGTTTGTGCACATTGTTCCATAAAGAGATATTCAGCGTTCCACTCCAGTTGTAACATTTCACTTGCAGCTGCACGTATGGGGCAGCGGTGTAGCTAACAAAACCAATGTTGTCTTTCCCTCTCAACGGTTTTATCTGGTAATTCTGCTTTTGCATTAACTATTTATGCTAAAAACCGTATTGTACTAACTTTCATGAGAATCGTATAGCTACAGTTCATTGTTTAGTTATTTAATCAATTACAGCAAAAAACCCTTATACGCTCATTCCATGTCTTTTTACTATATCACAGTAATGTTTTGCCAACTTATCTGTAAATCAATTCTTAATGCGGTAAATTTCATCTGAATGCAAACAGTTCTGTTATCTCGCGTTAGGGCACTTTAATGTCTGTGACCATCACTAAACAGGATCAAGTCGAAAACACAATGGAGTCAAAATAAAAACCGCAGAAGAGGGAAAACGAACGCTAATTAAAATTTGAATGAAAGGGAAAGGTTCTGGATCAAGAAAAATAAACGTGCAATTAATAAATTACAAAAGAACTACCTAGCGTGGCCTTGCATGCGGGAGGACGCGGATTCGAATCCCCTTCCGGCCATCCAGATTTGGGCTTTCAGTAGATTCCCCAAATCACCCCAGGTAAATGTCGGGATGGTTCATTCAAAAGGCCGTGTCAGAATTTATTCCTGTGCCTTGCCCTTAGTTTTTTTCCCAGCTCTGATCACCTCTATGTCGACGTGGCGTTAAGCCAGAACAAATAAATCAATAAATGACAAACGAATCAAAACAAAAAAATTAAAACGAAATCCTTCAACTCAGATGTACAGGGGGAGGAAATAGTAGAAGAGACGAAACTAGAGCATTTTTTACAGAATACCCAAAAACGAGAATTGTTCAAATTGGCAAGAACAAATTATAACACATTTCACAGTAGTCTGTTGTTCATATTCAGAAAATTGCTTACAGCAGTTAGAGTTACAGAGAATTGTAAAGTTAAGGCCAGATTGGTGGAATTACGTGAAAATACTGCAAAATCTGATGATAAATTTACCCAGACAATCCTCAATTTATAACGCATTAAGAGACTCCAATCTCCTCAGTTTTATATACAACAATTTCTCACAGAAAATTAGTGTAACAGTTATTAGAGACAAGTAACGATTTACTATAGGAATGGGTATTGGTCACGGGAATTCAATAAATTCAATTTCAACGATGTGTATAAACACAAATTTAATTGTAATCATATAAATTATTTCTAAAAGTTGTGTTTTTATCACGAGCTATTATCACCATTGATGCGTAATCGAAATAGATAAATGAGGTATCATTTTAAAGATTAAGGTCTTCGCTCTGGTAACCTTATATTTTAAGAAAGGAATTTATTGGAATTTGATCCTTAAAGAGCAAAAATATCATTATTTCTGATTTATTTATTTTTTTTTTTTTTTTTTTTGTACGAGATGTTTGTTTTCCTTGATTACTAACCGAAATCTATAAAAGAGGTATGATTCTAAAGATTAAGATCTCCGCTTTGGTAACATTATAGTTTAAGAAAGGATTTTTGTTTCAAAATTTAGCCTTAAAGGGCAAAAATATTAACTATGAAGGTCACGGGTGTGAGTCAGTTCGGGGCCAAGCCACTAGGCTTTACTGGTGACGATAACGATTGATCGCTTTACCGCTAGAAAGCAGCCCCACATATCACAGAGTTATCGATTTAGTGTTTGTGTTCTGTTCAGCTTAGATGTATTCCAATGAGGTCTATGACAGGTCGGCTTCCGGGAAGGGATATCTTCAAGCGTTTACGTCAAAGTAAAGGGTTGCCGGATAGCATATATCAGGTGAAATCAGAAAGATACTGCTACAAACGATCCGTTTTTTGTGTGTGTGTTTTTTTTTTTTTTTTTAACCTACTACAAATCAGCAATCTCGCTATTCAACGAATTTTATTCGTGAAATTTTCGTACCGGTCATTGTTTTGATACACACATTTGATATAAACATTTTATTCGCTAAATTTTTGCACGGATCATCTAGTTAAATATTATTATGAAAGATCAGTGTAATACGTATAATGATATGTTTCGTAGAACAACGTCAGTACTAGAAAAATAAAAAATGCTTTAAGACAGAAATGAAGAGCTGTTGAGTAATCTGCACTATAAAATTATGGATTACGAAAACAGTTACCATAAACCAAATTAACATAGCTGCGTAACGAACGAACTACCATAAGCAACATCGTTTGTGCTTACTCTTTAAACACTGATTAAAGCTTTTGGATTCTCCCCAGAGGTTTGGTACTGACAAGGTCCTGACTGGGTGCGCAGACCTCCGCGGTCGTTGTTGATTTTATCTTGGTTGTCCGGATTAAACCGCGTTAATTTATCAAAACCTGACGTTTCGGCCATCATTTTGCGGCCTACTTCAGAGGATAAAAAGGTCCTGATTGGTGTAGCTCGAAAAGGTAGTGCCGTAACGACCCAGCCAACGTGTCGCGCTGGACAACATGTAAACTCTAATATTGATACTAACCTCGGGCGATTAGCCATTGGAGTCACAGTGTAGGCAGCATCCGCCTAGCCTTTAAGCCTGTGGTCACAGTGGATGCGTACTCTGACGATTTATAACTATTGCGAAAATGTCGTGAGCGGTCGTCAATGTGGATGTGGTCATAGTGCATCAGTGTTTGTCGTGCGCGCTCGTCAGAACAGTTGTTGTCACAGTGTATAAATCGGAATTAATTGTTCATTTAATTAAAAATTGAAGGTGATTGGATGATTTTAGGTAATTCTGTACTAAGACTCTTCTTGTTGGATTACTGATATTAATTTTACCAGGGAAACTCAAGGAGAATTTGCTATACTTTTACCTGATCTAATCAAAGATTATCAAAAATTCGTCAGCTGTTTTGGAATGCGGCCAGAAGCATTGAATTATATTTTATACAGAATTATTTCGAATATTGAGATACAGAATAGTTTCCGGAGTTGCATTACACCTATGGAGAAACTAATAAGAAAAAAATAAATTTAGTTTTGATCAATAAATTAAGTCGTGTATTTAAAAACTTAGCAATTGATTGAATAGATAGTGCTAAAGTATATCTTGTGAATAGTTTACTGAGCTCAGATAAATCTACCAGTCACCTTACTTACCAATTAGTGACTTCCGTTTAAACGACATAAATGATGTGTTTCAACCGTACCATAACAGTGATTTGTTGAAGACACTCTTTTGAGGTCTGATCCCACAAAAGTTTTCTCTTACAAACTAAAGAAATTAACCATACTGTATTAATTTTGGTGGTACGACTACGCAGCAAAAACCAAACAGACTTGCTTCCAGATTCTGGACGTGCGCGCGCGCGCCTCAACTGACGACTAACTCGCTTCCACTGTGACCACAGTGACCTGTTTCGTAGTGTTTGTTTCACTCCGACCAAAACGCACTAGTACGCATGACCAATAACTCGTCAGAGCACGCATCCATTGTGACCACAGCCTAACTGGGAAGCGCAGAGGAGAAGCGGCTGTTGGATAGATTATACTTCGTATCCAAACAATTATAAATCTGTCAGCCCACTACGTATATCTGTTACTTTGGTCAGGCATCACTAAAAAATTTCCAAATTAATTTGGATTGTTTTTTTAAATATTTTTCAATCTTAGATGGTTTAGCTAAAAATCTACTTACCAAGAACAGGATAGACGCCATAGACCACGCTGCATCACAGATGAGCACTCCTTTACGAGATACTCACCAAAAATCACGTTACCATAAAGATAAAAACTCCATCCTTTGGAATCTTCTAATTTTATTTGTTGACTAGCAGAGTGCCCGACATTATCCAGTCTAGTTGGTACTGATTTACCCGTAACCTATTTTTATTCACCCAGTGAGAAATATGCGTAACAAGTTTCATTACATTAGCGTCAGACATTTCCGGAATCAAAGCAAACCTAGATTTACCCGCACCCTACCCAGGAAGGAGAGGGTTGCAATTTTACTCGTCCGAAGAGAATGTGTACCAAGCTTCATTCATTTGGCACCAGCCATTTCCGGAATTAAGAGACCGCGAAAATAAGATAAGAGAAATCAGGACCAGAACCGATTCATTTCTGTACTCATTTTTTCCACGAGCGATTAGGAAGTGGAATAGAAAGGATTTACCGGGCGACTAAACATAAAATCCGACAGGAGTAGCTTTCGATAAAGTACTCCGGCCATCCTGATCTGGGTTTTCCATGGTTTCCCCAGATCGATCCATGCGAATGCTGGGATGGTTCCTCACAATAGCCCATGGGCGCCTCCTGCCATATCCCGTATATCCCTTCCAAACCATTACCTTCCCGGATAGGTGCAATGCACCCTCCGCCACACACTTTTAGTGAATCGCGGAGTAATAGTAATAGTGATAGTAATAGTAATTAAATGAAATGACGATATACGAACACAGTTCGAAGAACGGGGTTGGTTGGCGGCTGTTATGCGGAATGTGAGTTTTAATTTGGGCCAGGCTACATTTCAACCTAATCACACCATCTGCTAACGTTGCTGCTCGAAACCCGATTAATGTATCGTACGCGCATTAATACATACCACATACATAATACTGTACCTATAATGTGTCTGATTATTCCTCCATCACGCAAATAATACAGATTTTTAATGGGTTTTCAGTAAGCTTGGGACCAAAGTTGAAATCTGACTGTGTCTTAAATTCTTTACGACACATTTATTTAATCTGGCATTACCTGAAAACTGCTAAATCGATTTTGACGGGGTTTTTGCAAACTCAAACATTAAATGCGTCGCATTATGCTACTTCATGTGGCGCTGGAACCCAAAATTAAAACCTGTCCCTCATATTTATTATTAAATATCAAGTATTCAGAATTATTTTCCAAAATTTCTTTTTTGCTAAAGGTTCATTTTAACGAAAAACTTAGTACTAGTATTTATGACTAGTTTTAGTCAGACATTGTATGTTCGTTGCCTAAGATAAATTCGACTACAACAAAGTTCTCTGCTGTTTTTTCGTATATATTAATTTATGTATTATCTTATTTACGTTGATTCCTCTTCGCATTCAGCACTGTGATCTGTAGAGTTTGAAGAATGCATAACCGTAATTTAAGGAAGGACTCGGTAGAAGCGGTAATACGGCTATTATTTTTCACGAAGTATGACGTATGCAACATCTAATTGGTATTGAATCTTTGGTGTTTCACGCTATCTGTTAAGAATATCATTTACTGCTCCGGCGTTATGTAACATTCAAACATAAGACATGCCAAACAATTCAAGTGTGATCGTAAGCTTTAAAACGGTGGAAACCCCATCGAAATCTGCTTAGTAGTTTTTTGGAACCTCGTATATACACACGTTGTAAGTTGGAATACACTGAAAATGTTCATCACATCACTCCATTAAAAATAATCATTTCAATAAGCGTAACGTAATTGTGGTATATAATTTACGTTAAAAGTTACAAAGTAGGGATGGTGATCTGAGATCGATTTATCGAAGAATCGATCTTCAGGACCAAAAAATCGATTTATAGTACTGAATCGATCCAGTGAATCGATATTTCACCCGTGAAAATCGAATGTGAAAAAATACTTTCTACATATAATGCACTTGCACATGAAAGTCAGGGTTTAAACCATAGGTTCCCAACCTTTTTTGACGTACCGCCCCCTTTTCGAAAAAAAAATTACTCACCGCCCCCAGGTTTAAAAAAAAAAAAAACCAGTACCGACGTCTTTTATTGCTGTAATCAACGTTGTGTAATCCGTAGCGCTTCAATTTAATTGACTTGTTGCCGAATTCTTCAAACAGTGATTTGATGGCACCACTCTTAGGTGAATTGGGCTATATTAAATATTGAAAAACAAGGACAGATTTTTAAAATTACTTTATTAACGAATTTTGGTGCCTTGTACAAAATTTGATTAAAAACATATATTCAAAAGTATTGTAAAATTATCAGTGAGAGGTCTGAGTTTCATGTAATGGTACTAATTTTTCTACATTTGGTGCTATATTTGTCAGCAGAAGTCAAATAGTCGCGTTCCACTACTGACAATCTGTTTCTTTTCTTTGTTAGTAAATTGCTTACTACACTAAATCACCTTTCGGCTAAATATGACGACGGGAATGCAACAAAAAACTCACACAAAGCCGGATATAAAGCTGGATTTTGTCTCTGTAGCCAAAATTATTGATATCAATTTTTTTAATTTCATATTTAATTCTTCATTTGTTGACAGTTCTATCAACTCTTCCTGCAGCGATAAATCTGCTGTTTGTAGATTCGAGAAAGGTTCTAATACCCAATCTGGAATAGTCATGTTAAGAATATCCTGAAATCTATTTTTAAAATCTTCTTTAAGTGCTTCCAAATGTTAACAAAATACAGAAATATCTTCATTTGTTTCCACAGAGGAAAGATTTGAAAACTCATAGAATTGTCTTCGACCCACATCCTGTTTGTACAAGGCAAGTTTTGACATGAACGCACAAATAACTGACTTTGCTTTGATCAAATTCAAATTATCTCCTTGCAGCTGTAGGTTTGTTTCATTAAATTTATGACATATATCAGTTGAATGAGCTATATCATTCTTATATTTCAATAAATTTTCTATTAATGAAACATCCTTGTTTTCAAAAAATGTTGTAATGGAGTCAAAAACTTCATAAAATCTTGTTAGACAGGTACTCTTTGACAGCCAACGAACTTCTGTGTGCAATAAATAGCAAGCGATTGAAATCCTCATCATTTTCATCACAAAGTTTTTCAAATAATCTACTATTGAGAGCATTGCTTCTGATCTCGTTAACTGCGCGAATTACATACTGTAGTGAGCAGTGCAGGCGATTATTGGTAGGGGGCCTACATTTGGTACTGCCTGTTTCAAATATGAAATCAGCCCTCGGTATCGTCCAACGATTGCTGGAGCACCATCAGTAGCAATGGACACGATATTATTCAGATGAATACTTTTTTCTTGGAAATATTGTTCCAAAACTTTAAATATAGATTTTCCTTTAGTATCAGTTTTTAATTTTTTTGTGAACAGTAATTCTTGGCAATTTTTTTCCACTAATGAAGCGAACGTACTATGCAAGAAGTAATGAATCATTGTTTGGTAAAGCTGATTCATCAAGCTGTATAGAAAATTCGGCAGTCTTCAAAAAATCTGTTAGAGAACTCTCCACGTCCTCGGACATTTCGTCGATTCGCCTCTGTACTGTGTTATTGCTAAGTGGGATTCTCTTAATAATATCAGACGCCATCTTGCGCATTACAGTACGCAGAACTTCACTCTCAGATATTAGTATCAATACTTCCCCGATCATGTGCGGTTTCCCGATTTAGCAATAAGCAAGGAAATGTTGTAAGAGGCACGAATGCCATCTGCGTCTTGTTTGGATGCCACTGAAAACATACCAGCTAAAGATGAACGTCTTGAATATTGTTCTTTGAACATTTGAAGGTAAGATAAATTTTTATGTTTTCTGTCAGGGTGTATTTTGGTTATATGTTCTTCTAAATGTGATGGTTTCATAGCTTCATTTGAGAAAAATTGGCAAATCAGGCACATTGGCAATGTCTAGTTTGAGGGTTTTCCTGACTTAACAATAAGCAAGGAAATGTAAGAGGCACGAATGCCATCTGCGACTTGTTTGGATGCCACTGAAAACATACCAGCTAAAGATGGACGTCTTGAATATTGTTCTTTGAACATTTGAAGGTAAGATAAACTTTTATGTTTTCTGTCAGGGTGTATTTTGGTTATATGTTCTTCTAAACGTGATGGTTTCATAGCTTCATTTGAGAAAAATTTGGCAAATCAGGCACATTGGCAATGTCTAGTTTGAGGGTTTTCCTGACTTAACAATAAGCAAGGAAATGTAAGAGGCACGAATGCCATCTGCGACTTGTTTGGATGCCACTGAAAACATACCAGCTAAAGATGGACGTCTTGAATATTGTTCTTTGAACATTTGAAGGTAAGATAAACTTTTATGTTTTCTGTCAGGGTGTATTTTGGTTATATGTTCTTCTAAACGTGATGGTTTCATAGCTTCATTTGAGAAAAATTTGGCAAATCAGGCACATTGGCAATGTCTAGTTTGAGGGTTTTCCTGACTTAACAATAAGCAAGGAAATGTAAGAGGCACGAATGCCATCTGCGACTTGTTTGGATGCCACTGAAAACATACCAGCTAAAGATGGACGTCTTGAATATTGTTCTTTGAACATTTGAAGGTAAGATAAACTTTTATGTTTTCTGTCAGGGTGTATTTTGGTTATATGTTCTTCTAAACGTGATGGTTTCATAGCTTCATTTGAGAAAAATTTGGCAAATCAGGCACATTGGCAATGTCTAGTTTGAGGGTTTTCCTGACTTAACAATAAGCAAGGAAATGTAAGAGGCACGAATGCCATCTGCGACTTGTTTGGATGCCACTGAAAACATACCAGCTAAAGATGGACGTCTTGAATATTGTTCTTTGAACATTTGAAGGTAAGATAAACTTTTATGTTTTCTGTCAGGGTGTATTTTGGTTATATGTTCTTCTAAACGTGATGGTTTCATAGCTTCATTTGAGAAAAATTTGGCAAATCAGGCACATTGGCAATGTCTAGTTTGAGGGTTTTCCTGACTTAACAATAAGCAAGGAAATGTAAGAGGCACGAATGCCATCTGCGACTTGTTTGGATGCCACTGAAAACATACCAGCTAAAGATGGACGTCTTGAATATTGTTCTTTGAACATTTGAAGGTAAGATAAACTTTTATGTTTTCTGTCAGGGTGTATTTTGGTTATATGTTCTTCTAAACGTGATGGTTTCATAGCTTCATTTGAGAAAAATTTGGCAAATCAGGCACATTGGCAATGTCTAGTTTGAGGGTTTTCCTGACTTAACAATAAGCAAGGAAATGTAAGAGGCACGAATGCCATCTGCGACTTGTTTGGATGCCACTGAAAACATACCAGCTAAAGATGGACGTCTTGAATATTGTTCTTTGAACATTTGAAGGTAAGATAAACTTTTATGTTTTCTGTCAGGGTGTATTTTGGTTATATGTTCTTCTAAACGTGATGGTTTCATAGCTTCATTTGAGAAAAATTTGGCAAATCAGGCACATTGGCAATGTCTAGTTTGAGGGTTTTCCTGACTTAACAATAAGCAAGGAAATGTAAGAGGCACGAATGCCATCTGCGACTTGTTTGGATGCCACTGAAAACATACCAGCTAAAGATGGACGTCTTGAATATTGTTCTTTGAACATTTGAAGGTAAGATAAACTTTTATGTTTTCTGTCAGGGTGTATTTTGGTTATATGTTCTTCTAAACGTGATGGTTTCATAGCTTCATTTGAGAAAAATTGGCAAATCAGGCACATTGGCAATGTCTAGTTTGAGGGTGCTCAATAAAACCATATTTCAAGTATTCGACATTGTACTGTCTACATTTTTTCTTTGAATGTGACATCTGTGAAAGTAAAAGTAAATTTTGATATGACCAGAATCACGTTATTCCCTTAAATAGATTTTCTATTACAATTTAATTAAATAAATTGAAATTTGTGTTCATTATTTCATGAATATTTTGCGACGAACAAATAAACTGTATAACATATATATATATATATGTATATATATATATATATATATATATATATATATATATATATATATTAAATTTATTTAAAATGAATAAATACAAATTTTAGAAGTATTTTTAAATTACGTTACCGCACGGAAACTATGTACAAAATAATAGTAATGAAATAAGAATAATAAAAATTATTAAGCTTTATCGAAAAAATTTAGAATTAAAAGTTGTTAATTATAACTCGTTTATTTAACTTTGGTAAATAACTTTTTCTTCAAATTTCTCAGTTAAAAAATCTTCTTAAAATAACTTAGATAACAGTGACATCATTAATCTGCCACGTCCGGTTGGCAGATCTCTATCAAAAGTGGATAGAATTGAGATATTCAGGTCCGAAACTTGAATATGTAATTTCATAACAAGCTGTTCGACAGAATTTGCTAAAACTGATAAACAGGGAAGGCATAAAGATGGACGGAGAACAGTTAATTCGAGTTAACATGTTTAATTCATGGTTATATTAGCAGCCCATACACTGGCGGGATAACTGACTGTCTTCAGATGACGTCTATGCATGAGCCAGCGACAGACACGAACCCTCGCTCCCCACTAACACACAGTCCTACAGGCCGTCTTCGATTCACGCATTTTCAGCTAAAATGGTAAAGATGTTCAAAGTTATTTTATAAAAATATATCAGAGATTTTCATCTCGATTAAAATTAAAAGGTGCAGTGTAATGAATAAAAATTTAGAGAATGAGGCGTATCAATACATTTCTTAAACCATATATCCCGAATGCAGGGTTGAGGTTTTTCAAAACAATAATTCAGATTTTGCGTAATAAGTGGAAATGATCAAAAGAAATGGAATAGAAACGGTAGATTCATGTGACCCAACTTGATGGTACTTTGGGATTCGGTTGTTTATAAGAGGATGAAAAGAGAACAGAAAACAAAAAATAAAATATTGAAGAAAGAAAGGAATATAAATTAAATAATATAATGTAACTATATAAATACTACTGATATAAATAAATTATTATACCCATAAATTTTGCTGTATCATTATCATTAGTGTTTCAAGATACTGGAATATGTTGTACTATGCTTGAGAATCGAAGTATAACTGAATTTTGTAATGTGGTAAAAAATGTCTCATCCAATTTTATAACCATCTGTTTGATGCCACTTAAATGTAACGTAAGAGGCCTGTGATTGAAATCTTCCATTTTTCGCGATAAAGTTTAACTATCAGCACACAGAGCTCATAACTGACCGATGCCCTTCGAACCGTCGTCAGCACTTTCGACTTGCTGAAATCCTAAGGGAGTTTGCCAGCGTACTGTAATACTGCCGGTTTCCATCCACACATCAGGAGGTACTGATCCGTGATGGGCTGAGCGGCCTTGTCGCTGTGTGTGTGTGTGTGTGTGCGATTAAGGGCTGAGCGTGCCAGGGGCTAGGACTGACGGACAAAGTCTGTCCAGGACACTCGATAAGCTATCTCTCCAGCATATGAGCGGATTTTGTCGACACGTTAAAAAGAACTTTTTCCATCTTAAAATCCGGTGACCATACTATTTAATAATTTTCCATTATAAAGTCATTTCCGGCACCCTGATTACTTCTGTTCCATTATATATAACGACTGTTGGTAAAATGTAAGTACAAACAAAATGTAAGTTCAGGAAAATACTTTCTTTCCTATTCCACACATTAAGGTCCCAAGTCGACAAACTTTGCACCTATAGTTGACACTCTTTCCATTACCCTAAATTACCATGAGGGCCAGAGAACAACAGTTGACCAACTGACATCGAGAAGAAAATACACAGCAGAGGCCGGGACCAAGTAAAAGAAATTGCAGATCCAAATGCGGTCTCATGCGGAGAACACAGGCACAACGAGTTGTGAGATCTGGGGGAATTTTATGGTCAGAGAAGTAACTAAACACAATTTCCTCCACAGAAAATAATTTTTTTTTTTTTTTTTTTTTTTTTTTTTTTTTTTTTTTTTTTAATGTCAGATAATCTAAGGGCGTTTACACGCAAACCGGAGCCGGCGCCGGCCTTTTCGCACCGAGTTCAATAATTTTTTTTGCCTTGGAGGAAGAAATAGGCATTCATGAACTATTGAAGCAGGTGTTAGGAACAAAGATATAATGTACTAATACCAACTTTTAATCCCCACTGATCTTGCTTAAAGGACATTTGGAATTACTTGGTGAAACATTTGTTGAATGTTTTTGTTATTAATTAATCTTATGGGCACGTCCTTGCCTGTGTTGGCTAGGGGGGCGCTGGCTGGGCGTCAACGCCCCCCAAATTTGCCTTTGTTCACAAACGCCCCCTTCGAGCTCTCTAACGCCCACCGGGGGGCGGTACGGCCCACGTTGGGAACCACTGGTTTAAACGAAGAATTTAAACACTATTTATAGCAAGTAGTTGTGCACCTGAAGTACGATCCTATACTTTACTGGCAAGGAAAATAAATCAGTTTAGCATCACGTTTACTCAAACAGCCAAGAAGTATAACTGTGTAGTGTGGTCATCAGTACCTTGCGAGCGCCTTTTTTTTCCCTTGCCGGCAACATCGCAAGTGATGAGCGGAACCGCATGGATCCTGGTAGACTGTTGTTCCTGAAAAGCTTGGACGTTAAGCACTGGGAACTATATCATTTAAAAACTGTTTTATATAACCAACAAATTTGTGATGTCTTATTGTATACCTAATACTTTGATTTAGTTGTAAAAAAACTTTAATTAGTTTAAAAATGATTAAATATTGAATATTATGGTGTCCTTTTTGCTTTAGATGATTGTAATTATATTGAAAATACGAACAGGAAAACCAAATGGAAAAAGATCGATTTAAGAAAATCGATCTTTTAGATCTTGCTTTTTGTGAATCGATTTATCATATTTCGATTCGAATCGATTCAAGAATCGATCTTTTTGGAAAGAATTGCCATCCCTATCACAAAGATACTACATTACAAACGTTTATGTTTTGTTACTAGAATAAAAGCAAAAGACAAACGCGTTACTATGCTTATACTACCGTTCACGCGGGCGATTAACGAGAAAATGCCAGTATTATGTACTGTACTTTAAAATCATAACCGACCATTGGTGAATGATAACTGTCTCCTCTGACAACAGAGAATATCGGTTACCAACCAATAAGTTTTTTGGTTTCTGTTGTTTCCAGAAACCAGTCAATGAGGATCACAGGATGCTTCTTTAATTTAGGTCATGATCAAAGCTCTTATCGTTCCCTGAAAATGATCACAATCGCAGCTTTAGTGATAACGCCGTCAGCGAGACGTAAGATCCAATAATAAAGATGCACAGAAACAAAGAATTTTCTCAGCTGTTATCTCATTTCATTCTCACCGTAGCAACACTTAAATACTAATAAGTTAAGTCTGTAGCTCATCACTGTGGACGTTCGGTAAACAGTAGACGTTTATCCCGCTGAACGGATGTCATGGTTTGGTGATTCACGCGCTGCATTTCTAAGAAGCAGATCGTTTTGTTTCTGCACAGCGGCGATGATCTCTGCAGGGCAGTAGGCTCCACCACGTGGACTACCGCAGTGACGCAGTCGTGACGTCAATGCTGTGACGTCAGAGGGGCCACGTGGGCCGGATCGGCAGGTCAGCGACCTACAGGGCACCAGGATGGAAGGAAAGCCAGCAAGGAACGGGGCGTCACAAGGGTCTACACAGAATCTAATTCACACAGAGTGGTTTGGAGACAAATGTGAATATACGTATGATGACTTACGAGAGTAATATGTGAAGTTTTGTACGGGATCGACCATTAATGACGTGAGGTGAAATAGGAGGGGGGGGGGGGGGACGAAATCTCACGAAACCTCACCAAGGGTGAGGTGGTGGTGGTGGGGGGGGGGGGGAGGTTCAACGGAAATCTCACGTGAGGTTTTGAAATTCTTGTAGCATGGTAGAGCTAAAAAGAAAGTCTACAAGTCGACTTTAGGAGGGGTGTTTGGTCCAAAAACTGATCTTAGGGGGAGGGGGAGTTTAACTGCTCTTGGAAACATGAGATCTAAAAAATAAAGTCTCAAAAAGTTGCAAGGTCGATTAGTAGGGCGGAGTCTCCGTCAAAATCTCCATGTTAGAGGGGAGGGGGGTCCAACCAGATCTCACGAAGTCTCAACAGAAAAGGGGGGGGGTTCGGAATTCAGGAAAAACACTTCACGTTATTGGTGGACGCCCCCTAACGATGAACAATGGACGTCGAATACAATCATTGACATGAAACATCATGGTAAGGATTACTTATTTGAGCATTAAGACTAAACTTTATTAAATAGTAGATTATAATTAGAATAAATTATTTAATATTTGAAATTCATTAAAACCTCTTAGTCATACCAGATATAGACAATACTCCCTGTAAGCTCATCCGTCTTGAAACCTACGCCAAACGGGCAGTAAAGGGGACATCCATAAATTACGTGGAGACCTTTTTTTAGGCCAAAACCCCACTTTTATACGAAATAACCCCTAAAATCACCTATCGCGCAATTTGTAGGCCTTTTTTTAGCTCTACAGTACAATATTTTTTTCGCCAAACCTCACGTGAGATTTCCATAGACCCCCCCCCCCCCACGCCCATGGTGAGATTTCGCCGGACCCCCCCCCCCTTATTTCACCTCACGTAATTTATGGATGCCCCCAAACTGCAGTTCCCTTCCTGATTTTTCACCAATGAATGTTAGAAACTCCAATTAGAAACAGATACATGTGTATACCTGGGAAGAAAGAAACGTCCACCAAAAATCTGACTGTGATCTATTATTTCTTTGTGGTAGGGGTGCCGAGGGTGGATTCTATGGTTGGTCGCATCGAAGTCTTTAGAGCTGGATTACGATGGGGTAAGGAACGGGAAGGAATTGGGACTCATGAATTAATATTTCCAGCATTCATCAGGAAACAATAGAAAAGCGATTTCCTGTGTGGCCGGATCATGTATAGAACACTTATTTTCAGAATGCTAGTTCCGATCTTTAACTATTCACTCATCATGCCAAGTTATATTTTTCAGTATTTATTGTCTTTAAAACTGGAAAATATAATATTTGGGGGCAGTCATATATTCACTATGTGACCTGAAATACATAAACTTTATTTTTCATTAAGGAAAGCTGCACTTTTTCATATAAAACGGACATTAGTCTTTTGAGACCATATGGTCAGCCTCGCTGCCTCATACGATGTCCACAGTTTGAATGTTTGTACTATAAATGTTGTCTGCAGTAACTATTGTCGAATACACAATGTACACCGTACAACGGACTGAAACACTTGAACACCGCCACCCGTGAGAGAAACCAGAACGTTCTAGTGTTAGCTGCGATTCTTTTGGGAACGATCAATCGACCAATCGATTCAATGCTGCTTGTTCTATATGCCTTACATTCGGTGCTGTGGCTATTTTCCAGGAAGTTTTCTTTCAGTATGTACTTTTAGAAGAAAGAAATAGAATAGCAACGTAAGGGAATGAGACCTTGGACCGAGCGTGGTGGGTGAGCGGTAACGCTCTGGCCTTGGATTCGGGTGGACGTGGGTTCGAATCCCCGTCCGGGCATCCAGATTTCGGTTTTCCACGCTTTCCCAAAATCACTCCAGGCGAATGCCTCGATGCTCTCTCTAAAAGGCCATGGCCGAATTTCTTCCCGTTCCTTGCCCCAGTTCTTTCCTGCCTCTAATGACCTCGACGTCGATGATGCGTAAAGCCATAAAAAAGAGATCTGAAGAAAAAGAAAGAAAGTTACTCGTTCTGGCCTCGCATTCGGGAGGACGGCGGTTCGAATCTCCGTCCGAGCATCCAGATTTAGGTTTTCCATGGTTTCCCAAATCACTCCAGGCAAATGGCGGGATGCTTCCTTTAAAAGGCCATGGCCGAATTCCTTCCCACTCCTTGCCCCCCATCCTTTCCCGTCTCTATAGACCTAGCTGTTAAGTGACGTTAAGCAGTTAATAAATAAAAAGCAAGTTACTATGTTTTATTGTTAGTTATAGTAACTGCTATAAAGGCAAGGTACAGATCAGACTTGTAAATCTGGCATGTTGCTTTTTTCAAATTAATACCTTGAATCAGAAAATGCTGAAAGAAGTTATTTAGAATAATATCTAGTCTTGGAGTCGTTTCCGTACACGCAAAAGAGGAAATTGAAATCAGACACAATGATCCTTCTAACTGCTGAAGAAACCTCCTCTTTATAGCTAATGATATGCCTGCACTGCAAAAGAAGAGTATGCGTAATGTGTTGTAAGTGACTGAATTGTGCTGTCATACATGATTCACATAAAGGTAGAGCACGCTGGGGTTGACGTTCTCATACTGTGTGAGAAATATGGAGATACACAGTGTTCAGCCAGAACATTATGACTCCCTACCTACTGTCAATATAAACCCACCCAGGCGATAGCACCGTCACCTGACGACGAATGACTGCTAGTCAGACACACGCACGGTGCATGTAGTATCAGTGAGCGTGCTATCCGTGTTTAGAATAGGGAAGGCGCGCGATCTATCTGAGTTTGGCCGAGGGCAGATTGTGATGGCCCGGAGGCTCAGAACGAGCATTTCGGAATCTACGCGACTTTTCGTGTGTTCGAGGAGTGCTGTGGTGAGTGTCTTCAACAAGTCACGAAACCAAGGTGAAACCAGGTCCAAATGTCGAGGGGTAAGGGCGGCCACCCCTCATTACAGATGCCGGACGTCTTAGGCTGGGCAGACTGCTAAAACAGGACAGGTGGCGAACTGCGGCGGAACTAATATCAGACTTTAATGCTGGGAAAAGGTCAAGTGTTTCTGAACACACAGTTCACAGAACACTCCTAACGATGGACCTCCGCAGCATGTGTCAATGTTAACACCACTACATCGGCAACTGCTACTGAAATGCGGACGTGACCATCGTCACTGGACGTTGACGCAGTGGCAGAGCGTTGCATGGTCTGATGAATCCCGATACCTTCTTCATCATGTCGACGGGAGGGTGCGAATCCGTCGTTTTCCAGATGAACAGTTTTTTGACACCTGTACTGGGGGATGAAGACAAGCTGGCGGCGGCTCAATTATGCTCTGGGGAACATTCACGCTGGCATCCATTGGTCCAGTGGAACTCGTGCAAGGCAGCATGACAGCCAATAAGTATCGTACAGTGGTTGCAGGCTACGTACACCCCTTCATGAAGACCATGTTTCCCAACAGCAGTGGCATTTTTCAACAAGATAATGCACCGTGTCACCAGGCCAGGAGTGTGATGTAGTGGTTCGAGGAACACAGTGGCTAGTTGCAGTTGATGTGCTGGCCCCCCAACTCGCCAGATCTGAATCCGATCGAACACGTCTGGGATATGGTTGAACGTGGCGTCACAGCTCATCGCCCACACTCCCCAGAATTTACGGGAATTAGGTGACTTGTGTGTGCAGATGTGGTGCCAACTCCCTCCAGCGACCTACCAAGGTCTCACGCCAAGATACGTTGCCGCTGTTATGCGTGGCAAAAGCGGACATACCGGCTATTTGGTAGGTTGTCAAGTTTTGGCTGATCAGTGTACAGGGTGTCCCATAAATTGAGGTACAAATTTTAAGAAGAGATGGAGCGTATCAAAACGATTCAGAATTTCATAGGGACCACAGTTGGCCTCTTCACGGCACTGTTCGCACGAGCGCATGGGTGAGGTGGACCGGTTTGCATAGACTATACGATCTCCAACCAGCTTGGATTTCTTACGTTCGGGGGAAATTAAATCTGTAGTGTATGAAACACCTAATGGTACTCAATTCTTTGTTTACTTATGGCTTTACGCCCCGTCGACGTCGAGGTCATTAGAGGCGGGATGGGACTGGGCAGAAGGAACGGGAAGGAATTCGACCATGGCTTTTTGAAGGAAGCATCCCGGCATTCCCCTGTAGTGATTTGGGGAAACGATGTAAAACCCAAATCTGGATGCCGGGACGGGGATTCGAAACGACGTCCTCCCGAATGCGATGTCAGATGATACTCAAATGGATCTGGTTGCAAGAATCGTATGCGTAGTTCCTGACGTCCAATATAATCCAGGTGTTTTCGACCGTGACCACTAATCCATTTTTTCGGCGGTGTAAAGCTTGCACCTAAAGTTATCTTGGAAACTTCTAACATCTCCTGTAATAATATCAAGTATAATTCTTCCCTCTAATCTCTGCCTTGTGCCCTTTCACTTCTTGACCCATGGCAAAAGCTATGCACTTTCGACAAATACCTCCGTCAGTTTTTACTTGACGCGCACACAGACTAGGACTTGATTATATATCAATATTATTTTTAGAAAATATCAATATTTATGAGTGATATTTTTAGGACGATATATCGATATTTCGATACTGAAATCTGGATATCGGCTTCGATATTTTTTAGAATAAGTTATCATTTATCGTTTGCTCTGAATGACACTATGTCCCTCAATTTCTGTTACGCATGGAGATCAGCAAGCTTAAGTAAATCTTACTACATTTCTATAATTAATTTGGAAGTTACAGGTACCAAGTTTACTCAGATGATGACAACAGCGTAGGCAAAGCATCGCTCGACCAGGACGAATCGAACGCGAGCCCATTGTTTGAAATGAACGCGAGCACTATCCAGGGAATTCCAGTCTGTTAGCAGGAATGGTGGGAAGTATAAATAACGAATAGTTGTTCATTAAAGCGCAAGAAAAGTAAGACAACTCAGAATAAACTATTAAAATACAAAACAAAACGAAATACCACAGAAAAATCTCCTGAAAAAAAGTTATATAACTTAGCCATAATGTATTGTATGATAGCTAAACTTGTACCTAAATAAATGCCTCAATTGTATTGCTTATCAATCTTAAAAATACACAAAACAATATTTGCCTCGAACCTCTTTCGAGTTTTATAAATTTTTAAATTTTATGACACGTATAATAGCAATTTTTTTAAAATCATCAATAATCATTATCAAGAGAAACCATTCTAAAGTGAAAACCTGATTAAAAACAAAATCATACGTCTATTTATCAGTGGACACCCTTATTTTTACAAGGTTTGATATTATGAAATTGCACTTATGAAAGTATCGATATATCGATACATCGATAATTTTTTCCAATATATCGACAGCCGATATTAATACTTTTTAAAATATCGATACATGGAAAATCGATATTTTTAAAAATATCAACAGCCCTAACACAGAAAATTCCAAATTTTACAGTTTTGGCATCTCTATCATCTGCAGTGTACACTGCAATTACTCTCTTTGAAACAAATTTCATGTACAGACACAACTTGTCAACAATATTGTTAAATTATACGGATTTAGGAGGAAACGGAATGAAGAACGAAAGATTATAAGAGAAACGAAGCACATGATGAATTACAATATACATGAATAAAGAACATTTTCTAAATATGGCACAAACTAAATGATTTTAATGAGGAGACAAAGCAACATGCATCGATCTAATAATAAAATTTCTATATTCTAACTGTGAGAAGCAAACTAGAAGTAGCGTTGCCTATGACTGTAGTTTATGTGCTGATGTCACTTTAATCTGCTTTTTCAGTTGTTACACAAACTCATTTATCTAATCCTCGTAATGAATCAAATGTAAATTATTTCTTATAATCATCCTTCTCGACTGATATAATGCATTTTCCTCACATGAGGTAGTCGTTTTATCTCAGCATATCCGCAACAATCTACGCCACAAATATTGCTTCATTTACGTTATACGGTTCATCTATTCGTTTCTCCCCTTCACTAACAAATTAGTTACTCTCACATCTTATAAACGTGAACTATCACATTCCCTCGTCTTACACCAAACTTTTCAAATGCTTCAGTTTTCCTTCTCCCTATTTCCAAGTTCAAGCTTGAGTACGGTAACACACTTTTCTCCATACATACACTGATGGATGCATCTTTCTGATTTGTAGGTCAAAGTTTGAAACAACAAGAGTTCCATTTATGAAAGAAGTAGTCTTTGGTAGTGCTATGCTTTTTTCTGTAATTGTTCACTCGTAGCTTCATTTCAATTCCCTGACTTCCTCTTCTTCATCTCAGATTATTTTTACGGGTAGTTATTCCTATTATTAGGCTGTTACGGCCTCATTGGACAACTTTAGTCACTCATTTTCTGGCCATCTTCTTAGGCATGAGCTTGCTCCGTTCTTTCAGAATTCTCCCGAATGCGGGGCCAGAGAGTCACCACCCACCCAACACGCTCGTTGAGGTATTCTGACTCGGGAATTAACCATCCCGGCACTCACAAAGAGTGATATCCGGAAACAATAGGAAAGCGACATCTGGATGGCCCGGCCGTGAATCGAACCCACGATCTCACAAATTTGATCCCCAATCTCTAACTACTCACCCATCATGCCAAATCATATGTTCTAGTATTTCATGTCACTGAAACCGGAAAATACAAACATTCAGGGTAAAGAGATATTTACTGCGTGATTTGAAATGTTGAAAATATATTAATTTTATTTTCCATTAAGTAAAACAGCACTTTTCATATAAAAAAGACTTTCGTCCTTTTCAACCATAGGATAAGCTTCGCTGTCTCGTACAATGTCAGTTCTCTGAATCCTGAGTGCAATAAACATTGTTGGATACACACTGAACACTGTAGAACGGACTGAATCTCTTGAACACAGCCAGTCATACCGAAACCGGATTAGAACCATCAGTTTTCAGAACGTTAACTGGGAAAGACCAAGCAGCAAGTTTTAATCGCTTGAACGTTGTGTGCAATCAACTTTCGTTAAAAGGTCATACGATCGGTGCTGTGGCTACGTTCCAGCAAGAGTTTGTAATGGTGGCTTCCCTCGGCTCATCGTTTTGTAGGGCACCCAATTGTACAGATCAGCACGCTTCACAGGCTAGCCCTCGCCACCTCCCCACCACGTTGCCTAGTGTCGTTTCAGCTACCCGGGCGTTTGATGTTTACCGACTGGGCGACGGATAGTGGCGCGCCATCTCTGCCAGCAGAGGCGGCTCCCTTCCACGGAGCGCTGTTGATAGCTGGAACGGCTCAGCTTGCAAATTTACGGGCCGTGGGAATCCACCATAGCAAGACAGCTAAACAATATCGGGGAGGCTGTCGATACTGGCCATGGGCTGCGAAATGTTTATCGCAGAGGGCAAGATGGCGACAGTGGGGTATAGATTGCACTAGCGAGCGGGAGTGGTGTACCGCGGAAAAGTGAGCAAGCGAATGCCAAGTATCGTGTTGGACATGAAGCAAATTTATGACCTGCCATGGGAACTTGATATTGTCGTGCCAATGAACGGTGTCTGAGTGTGTAGAAGAACGCCTAGTACTGACAGGTCACTAACTATGGTTCCCACGCACGTGTAAAGCTTTGCTTCCCGATTTCAAACCCCGCTTCTTCGGAGACGGAGTGTGCTAATCTAAATTAGTTGGTGGTTCACCTTGGCAATTTTATTGGAGGAATAAGTGTTTATAATTGTGAACTGGAATACAACTGTGTCTGTGTCGTAGTGTTGGCTGACCGAGTGTTCCTGAACAGTAATTAATGAAGGCTGTTAAAGGAAAACTGAATGTGACAAATATCGTGTTGGAACATGAAGCAAATTTATGAAGTGCAGTGAGAACTTGGTTTTGTCGTGTTAATGAACGATGTCTGAATGAATAGAAAAACGATTGCTCTTAACTGAAATTAATAACACTAATTAACAACAAACTAATTTAGATGCTTATAAGTTCTTTCTGTATGTACTTTCTACTTATTTGTATTAAACAGCAGCGGAAGGAAATGAAAACCTGGAGGAAAAGAAAATTGCTACGTTTTACTGATACTTACAGTAAAGGCACGATACAGAACAGACATATGAAACTGGTGAATTACTTTTTCAGATGAATGCCTTGAATGAGAAAACGTTTAAGGACGTTGTTTAGAATATCACTTAGTTTTGGAGTCATTTCCGTACGCGCACAAGAGGAAATTGAAATCAGACACAATGAATCTCCAAACTACTGGAAAAACTTGATTACCTTCTGTGGAGCGACGAAATAAAAGAATGCAATAAAAATGCGAATAATTAGGAACTGTAAGCTTTAGAATAACGCAGGTAATAAGAATTATTTAAGGAATCTACTTTTTCTGTAGCGGGAGTTGGGCTGTGCACATTTGTGAGCAATAAGGAATATTTTATTATGAATTTAAGACCGTTGCAGTATGTGGCAATTACAGGCTGGAAAAGGGGCGCTTACGAATCATTACGTTACTTTCCGTCGCCTCCTTTGAGTCAACGATAGAAATCGGGAAGCCAACGTCGCGAAAACATAACCTGCGGTGGGTGTAAGACATATATTATCTTTGGAATCCTGTATGTTTGTCCATAAGTCAGAGATGTTTAAAGTAGGGGTGTAAGGTTGGCAGCTCCACCCATAGGAAGGCAGAACATAATCCATTATGTCGCCATGCTTAAGGCTATTTAACCTCCACCAAACACAATAGGTCCTCTGAGTACTGGTCTATAGTTGTTACTGCCTGTATCGGAAGCCACCTATGCATAAAACGATACAAGTCCATTTTATATCTCTATGCTTCTCTCTTTTTTGATGTCATCAGTCTTTCGGATAGTTTGACGCAATCCTCCATCCATTCCTTTCTTGTGATAACCTCTTCATGTCTATATGTTTCTTTATGTCTATGTAAAAGTATGCTCATTCCCGCCACGAGATTATGTCTCGTATATGGTGTTATCGGGAATCTGATAACGCCAAGATAACTTTTCGTGATTTATAACGGCTGTTTTGTCAGTGCAGCTTTGTTAAATGAATTTGTAATGTGTACAAACAGTTATCAATGAACACTGTAATGCGTATATTGATAGACGTGATTGCAAAGTTCATTTATAACAGACAGAATAACAATTACTTACTTTTGTAAATATTCCTGCCATTTACCCAGAGGTCTATAAATAAGAATAAAATGAATGCAGTCTGATTGGTGTTAATTATTGAGATTTACAAAGGCTGATAGGTGCAGAGTTTCATTTTGAATAGCTAATTATGCACTCTACAGAGGTACAGCCTGGAGAGTGAAGAAGAGTCTCCATTGTGTGTTTTAAGTGAGTGAATTATGCTGTCAAACATGTTTCACACACAGGTGGAGCAAGCTGGGGTTGACACTGTCATACTGTGCGAGAAAGATGGAGATATGCACGAAGTCCCATAAATATAGGTAAATACTTAAAGAGCAGGTGAAGAACATCAAAATGATTCAGAATTGCGTCACGGTTGGTCTCTAGGCGGCGCTGTTCATGATGGACTGATTGCTTGTCGCCCTCGCTCTCTTGATTCAAGCAGCTTTCATTTCTTTCTTTGGCAGACACTTAAGTCTGTTGTGTATCAAACACCTGTTGATTCTGAAATGTATCTGACAGCAAGAATCGTTTGCGCTACTGCTTATATGGAAGAAACTCAGGAGATTGTTTTTTTATTTTTTTTTTATTTTGATTTTTTTATTTTTTATTTTTTTTTACCGTGTCCTCTAATCCATGGTCCGTCCCTGTAAGTCATCCATCGAAAGTAATGATGAAAATTTCGATTATCTCCACTAATATTATGAAATGGAATAAATGTCTTCTCCATAATATCTGCGTTGTGTCCTTTCATGTCTCTTTTTTTTTTTAACTGGTTTACGTCTCTCAACAGCGAGGTCTTTAGAGACGGGAAAGGATGGGGGCAAGGAATGGGAAGGAATTCGGCCATGGCCTTTTTAAGGAAGCATCCCGGCATTTGCCTGGAGTGATTTGGGAAACCATGGAAAACCCAAATCTGGATGCCCGGACGGGGATTCGAACCGCCGTCCTCCCGAATGCGAGGCCAGAACGCTAGCCGTTACACCACCACTCTCGGTTTCATGTCTTTGATCCATGACAAAACTATCGCTGTGTGCAGTGCCGTGAAATACGTCCATCAGTTTTTGCATGACAACAGATAGAGAAAATGTACATCCGCATCTGTATTAACAGTAGCGTTCGTTGCAAATATTCTTTTCTAAAATAAATTTCATGTACAGACAGAGCTTCTCTGCACTTTTGTTGTATAATATGGATACACCAGTGGTTGTCAAAGATGGAGATACGGCTCACCGGTGGGTACTGAAGAGATCAGAGGGGGCATTTTTGGTTCAAGGAAACTTTAAGGGGCCGTTGAGGACCAACAACCCCCTCCCCCCTCCTTTCTAGTATTAGATCCAGCTTTATGGATTGCATCACAGAAGTTTTTAATCGCATTCCTATGAACATATGTAGCAAAAAGAGGATTTAGCGTAGTCAGCAATTTATTAGCCAAGAAACAGATTGTCAACTGTGCAACATGGCGATTCAGGAGTGCAGATGGCAAATTAGGCACCAAATATCGAAAAATTACACCGAGACCAGCGTTCTAAAACATTGTTTCATATTATTAATTTATTAGTAAAACTGTAAACAATACTCCAACATTATTAATACCTTTTACTAAAGTTATTTCTAAAATCTGTCCTTTTTTATCTGTATATTATGTTGTATACCTTACATAAGAGGGGCTCCATCGAGACAGTGTTTCAAAACGTGGATTACGAGGTAAATAAGTTGCAGCAATAGGGGTTACACTATTTGCTAAAAGAAGGGGAGATTTGTTCTGAGAAGGGAATAATTTTTTTTTAGAAAAGTTACTTTTTCCGAAAAGGAGACGGTAGGCCGAAAAAAGTTAGGAACCTATCGGATATTACAAGAAATGGGAAACGTGACTAGAATGAAATATGACAACAGTATTCAAGGAATTAATTAAATGCAATTTATAAAAAGTAAGGGAAATTATAAGTGCTGCCAGCCACTTGGCTTTGAATATCCGTAGATGGCCGCTAAAATTTCCGTAGATTGGGTATAAAAATCTGGAGACTCGTTAACTGAAAGATTGAAACAATAATTATTGATGAGAGAGTCTAAGTTAATTTTATTTCCAAAACTTTAAAATTCGAAATACAAAAAAAAATATTCGACATTGAAAGCAAGAAATATCTATGAACATGTTTTACACAACGTCACTTTGTCGGAGAACATATTGAATAGTACCGCGATTGATAACAGTTCCTTCCGACTCACAAATTAGTCCCCTTTTAAAGTTTATTTTGACCACCTAAGGTAAGGTCCATCAGACTTCGTTAATTAATTAATATCGGCCGCCACCATTGACTGGCTAGGGTACAAATCAAGAACAAATATAACTATAAGTTTCTTCAAAGAAACACCTCGAGTATGCAGACCACAAGCCAAAGATTTACTCAGAGTTTTGTGCTGCACAAATGCACCATGCCACCAATGGAAAAAAAATAATAAACACACACACAAGTAAATTACTAGTAGTGACAAATAATCCGAAGATGCAAGTTCTTAAGAGTGAAAAGCAATACATTCAATCACTTTCACGTATCTGTTCATACCAATATAGTTCACCAACATCCACCACGTAATATCGTAGTTTCCTTCTGTCAGTGAAACGTTTTTCCCGACGCGGTAGCCCGTAATTAGTAACTCACGGGGACCTATACACTTCAATACCAATAATTTGTTAATTATTTTCGACCACGACTTACACCGAGCTACAACAAGACCCAGAGGCATGATAACCGCACGACGTTCTCTTCCAGACTCCACACACTCTCTGATCTACTAATCGATTGTCAGTCTCGCAAGTCACCAATGCACATAGCATTCGATACTCGGCATAGAATAAATATAATAATTAAAATAAGTTAATTACTGAAGGGGGAAAGCCTACTGTAATGTGACAACTTTCATCATTGCTGCTCCTGTGCTTGATCTCTCTCTCTCAATTTAGGGCCCTTACATTTTCCTTGTTGACATTAAATTTAGCATATCTTCTGTAACTAGAAATGTTAAAAACTGCAACCGCTTTGATTCTCTTCTTTTTTTTATTGCTTTACGCCTCGTCGACGGGTAAGGTCTTTTAGAGGCGGGATGGGACTGGGGACAACGAACATGAAGGAATTCGGCCATGGCCTTTTTGAAGGAAGCATCCCGGCATTTTCCTGGAGTGATTTGGGTAAACCATGGAAAACCCAATCTGAATGGGCGGACGGGGATTCGAACCCGCGTCCTCCCGAATGTGAGGCCAGAACGTTAACCCACCACGCTCGGTCTTTGATTCTCGCCGGATATTGGTTAGGCCTTCTGGGAAGGCACTGCTTCGTAAGCCGTGCCAACGAGCGTGTCACCGAGCATAAAGGGTGCGCCGATAGTTCTGTACTACGGTCTCCTAAGATCTATAAAATCTATAACCAAACAAAACATGAGCTTTCTTTCAATCGTTGATAGACACGAGCGACTGCAAGAAAACGATTCGCAATTATTGACAACTCTTTAACGCAGTAACACTATCTGCTCAAGATTTAACAAAACACCAATATAAGGAAAAATCAACAAATAGTAAAGAGTAGCAAAAATTCGTAGATATTTTAAGAAAATCTGAAAACCCTAACTTTTTATAAAAATCCGTAGATCTACGGATAAAGCCGTAGAATTGGTAGCACTAGGGAAATTTCAGAAATTGATACGATATAATAAATAATAACGATGAACGCGTACCAACTTAATACTTAAATTTCAATATTCTAACTGTGAGAAGCAATCTGGACGTAATTGACTTTTGAAGAAGAGTCGGACCGTTTGTGTGTCTATCTATTACTTAGAATATTTCCTTCTACGTAAATCACGATTTTATCTACATGCAATATTTGAATACCGAAGTCCACTTTTCAACACATATACACTGTTAATTCGCACCATATAGAAGATAGAGAGATCTTTTGATTTACTTCGGCATTTTATAATGTACCGGTACCACCTCACAGTCAGTTTTACTCCGTGCATTTTAATTTCGTTGAGTAAGGAAGCACTGAAGTAACGTGAAGAAAGTTACTGCAGCAAATACAACAGGTTCATTTTGCTCCTGGTGATTATTATAGCTATCAAGTTAACGAGACAGTGGCACTCTCCATACTTCAGATTCCTTACATGCTACCAATCTATAAAAAATTGACTCCGAGATATACACTTGCCATGTGGTAAATGTCCAACTTCCGTTCTTTAATATCCCAATGTTAATCTACGTCAACATCGCTCTTCGCCAACAGCCCGAGTTCAACCCTCCCCACCCACGAAGACAAAATGTCTGCCCCAATGCCTTACAATGCTCTCTCCCATCCTAAATAGTACATATATGAAGCGGTCAGAGGTCAAGGCGTCTGACTGGATACAGAAAGGTTGCAGGTTCGAATCTCAGGCACAGCGAAAATTTTCAAACTGCCTTAACCCAGTTTTACCTCTTGCACGGAATGTGAAGTACGCCCGAACGCTTCCGTAGTTCGTATTCCACGTTAAACTGAACGTCCTCTGTATCCGGTAGGACTACAGATCGTAGTTAAGGTCGCTACGACAGGGGCGAAATCTGCAGCCAATAAGAAACCTGTCACCAGATCGTTTCAACAACATTAGCCTTTGCCTTACCGCACATATGCCCCGTAATACAATTATTTTTATTCCCGCAATGACAAACATTTGTACAAAGTTTCATAAAATAAGCGCCAACTTTTTCCGGAATTAAAGCAAATCTAGATTCACCCTCCCCTACCAAGAAACGGGGGGGGGGGGGGGGTTAAGATTATTTGCACGAACACTATTTTCATTCATCCGAAAAGATTGAAGTACATCAAGCTTCGTTAATTTGGTTAAGAAATTGCATTACTACATTACTGAACAACGCTAGGTTATGTTAGAAACTCTCTTTTTTTTTTCAATTGCGAAGTGAATGGATATACTTTTTGCTCGAAATGCCAGATACTTTAACTCCGCATATTCAGCCTTTTATACAAATTTCAAAAGTGAATCCAGGATAATATTTGATCTAAGCAGAAGACTAATCCTGATGGCCAAAGACATTGTCCAGAATCGTGCTTAAAGAAAATCTCTGTTATTGTTACGGCTGTCTATGGCGTTTAAAAATTGAATATCCCGAATTAAAGGAAAGAATACTTCAAGTTTTGTTTAGTGTGCGAAATAGTCATTATTGTAAAGTTATGTTATTGCTTTCATTAAAGGCTATGGTCAGAGACATTGTAATTGTGTGTTTAGTGCGAAGTATGCAACATCTAATATTTGCATCTTTGGGGTTTGTCATCATAGGTTCACAATTTCATTTAATGCTCCTGCGTTATTTAAGATTGCGACATAAGACATGTCAAACAACAGAATTGAGATTCTAAGCTTTAAAACAGTGAAAACCCCAACGAAATCTGCTGCATAGTTTCCGAGTTTTTATAAGAGCAATATGTCCGGTTTGCGTTTTATAGATAGATAGATAGATTGATAACAATCCTTAATTAGTGTTTTGTAATGTTATACAGCCTATATTTGTTTATTTTTTCAGGTTTCTTTTACCAAGCGTGGTGGGTGAGTGGTTAACGCTCTGGCCTCGCATTCTGGAGAACGGCGGTTCGAATCCCCGTCCGGGTATCCAGATATGGGTTTTCCATGGTTTCCCCAAATCATTCCAGGCGAATAACGGGATGCGTCCTTCAAATAGGCCATGGTAGAATTACTTCCCGTTCTTTGCCCCAATCCCATTCCGCCTCTAATGACTTCGACGTCGACGAGGCGTAAAGCCATAAGTAAAAAAAAAAAATTTCTTTTTTTGACCTTTCATGGAATCTTTCATCGGCCATTCTGTCTAAAGCGCTTTCCATAAACCATCGTTTTCCCTCCTGTTGTGACTGTTGTGTTTGCCAACCAGCTTGTTACATGACTCGCAGTCCATTGGAGAAACAGTAAGTGTGTCCATCCTTCTGTGAATAGCGTTGCGGACATTCTATCAGACTAGGATTGTTTTGTTTGTAGATTGTGAGGATACTAAAGTGAAAATTCGGGATCGTACCAGCATTTACACACATAATTGCGTAAAATCAACCAGGAACCGTAATTGGCACGAACGGCAGGTTTAAAACTGGGTTCGTTTCGCCTCCCTTGTCCATTATGGCGACTTTTCAATGGGGACGATAAAACTAGCCCTTAAATTATGTCACTTAAGGGATAAATGTTTCAAGACCTGTTTCTTCCTTATATGAACAGTTCTGCCGTACCCTTGGCAACTTTAACTACTTGCTATCTGAAGCCTGTATCTCGTCTAGACGCTGAACAGTCTCATCGATAAAATCGTTATTGGGGCATAAGGAGAGTCCTTTAACGAGAGGAGACGATGCTGCCAACGGTAGGCGAGTTGGAAAATGAAATTACCTCTAGGAGGAACAGAGGGTTGTTGACTGGCTCCCCGCGCACCCCTGACGAGCTGGTTTACTCCCCCTACACCAGGGATGTCATCCAATTAAGGGCGCAGCACCTGTTTTATTCATGATGGCGGCCAAGTTTAATGACCCAACGGGGGACACACGTTCAAGCAGACCGTCGGTATTTCGTCACAACGCCGAGGTTCTCGCACTACTGTAACAAGAACAGTGACGCCTTGTCGAGGCAGTGCTCGTTTTGACGGTCTACGCGAGATTCTGTCGAGTCGATTATACAATTTATTTCTGAAGAATTGAGTTTATAGGTCGTTATCTCATATTCATCAGAACCGGAACTGGGATTATGAAGTGAAACCGTTAATGCACTTCCTATTGACAGGGTTCGATTCAGCATTCCACCTTTGTATATAGGCCTAACACTATTTCAGCTATTATTCATTGCACATCCATTACAATTCGTAGTCAGCATAAGTTTACATACTACATAAAGCTCCTCATGTTGAAGGAAGGATAAAAGGGGCTACTTCCCCTAGGTATCGTTCGACGACATAATCTTTTCAAGGAAAAAATTTAAACAATACCAGGATAGAATGATGAGAGAAAAAGCCGGCATGGGAATTGCTCAAACTACAAGCTTAAATCTGCTTTTGTCCAGAGCCAGTAAAGGGGAGTACTATAGTCTCATTATATGTTTTAAAAAAACGGGGACCTGCATTTATAGTTGTAACAGGATCGAATCACATATTAATACGGTGGTATTACCGAGCGTGGTGGTGTAACGGTTAGCGTTCTCGCCTCGCATTCGGGAGGACGCCGGTTTGATTCCCCGTCCGGGCATCCAGATTTGGGTTTTCCATGGTTTCCCAAATCACTCCAGGCAAATGGCGGGATGCTTCCTTCAAAAGGCCATGGCTGAATTCCTTCCCGTTGATTGCCCCCCCCCCCATCCTTTCCATTTATCTCGCTGTTAAGAAACGTTAAGCAGTTAAAAAAAGTGGTATTTTTCTGAAATTGGATGTTTTCCCTCATATTTCTTGACAACTTCCACTTCTAATTTTTAATTTTGAGATTTATATTTGTATTATGTTTTTTATTGATGGGTAGTATTAAGAAAAAATTATAAGAAAAAATTATCTATTTCTTGGAAGTATAAAACTATTTATTGTGAAATATCTGAATATTCAGAGGTATTGTACTCGTCTCAAAAGCCAATAAATGATAATAGTAAATAAAAACCTTGAAAGAGCACAAACTAACTTATTAAAATTCTGAAAACAAACTTTAAAATGTACAAAGTTTAATCCTAATTATTTCAGATTCCTTGTGGAACGAGGGAACCGTATACACATTAAGTTTTCACCACAATAATGGGGAGTAGGCTTGTCAGTCCTTGCAAACGTTATTTTGTTAAAATAGCTCTTAGTGTCGAAGTGGTTAGAAATGTAATTCCGGATAAAGAAGCTGCTATAGCATACAATTCGATCTGGTTTACCATATCACACAGAATAGTGACGAGATTACAGAAATAAAGTAATTCCATACAATTCCTAGTAAATGAATGCAATGCCGTACATTTTATGAAATGTGTAAAATAATTTGTCAGAGGTTCTTTAATACATAAGTTTAAAAATATACGCATTTCCTAGACATTATATGCAATTCCTAAATGTATAATAACATTACACCGTAGGATAAAATGACAATAGAAATGTTATATATGTATATGCTCGCATTGTTATTAATCAGAATAATCAGGTCACATTATAAAAGAAAAAGATCTTCCTAAAATTGTGTTCATTAATCTTATTCCAAGCTGAAGAACTCGTTTAATTTGCAGAGTAAGCTGGAGTGACACTCAGAATTCGACAACATTCTATTTTTGAAACACAAATATTTTGATGAACTAAAACCCCTCTTGCAAATACATTTTTTTAATCCTTGTCAGGTCCCAGTTGATTCAGGTCTATGTTTTATGATCGCTTAACTTCTTCCAACAACGCATTGTAACGTTGATATTCAATATAAACAGTAGTCTTAGTTTCTGAACGATGCTAAATGGTTGTAAATTGATCTTTCATAAGTGCGACACGTGTTTCTGACGCCATAATGAATGACTGCGAATTTATACCGAATGAACGTTTAAGCGCTCACGTTGTAACCTATTGACATCCAGTATTTTAAGTATTTCAGATTGCTATTTGGTAAATGTAGCCCCGGACACTTACAATTTATGCAAATAAGAATAAAATAAACACATTTTCGTCTTTATT
>CM061918.1:74403709-74425050 GCA_031002005.1 Vandiemenella viatica
CCAGACTGAGATGTTACAGGATGGTCAGAGGACAGCATGTCTTTACAATCACCTCAATGCTCACCACACTCGCCTGAATTCATGTGCCATCATATAGATGGCTACTGGAACTAAACTCTTGTAGACTGTTTGGTCAAAGTCATTTGTTAAAAGCAGCTTCTGAAAGACTTATTTGGGTCAACCTGCCCAGGCGGGTGTGGCGAGACAGGCCCCCCTCCTCACGCACAGAAAAACCGCAATATGCCGGACCTAAAATCGGGGTCTTCGACGAATAACCGCATTTTTCCGACTGGGGCCTAATACCGGTAACCGCATTTTTAGTACCGCACGAGGACCGGAATTTCGAAGCGGCGAAAGCGGTTATGGGCGCCGGTATACCGACCTACAAACACGATATACGAGCCCTCTGTGTTACTGATATTTTTTGGTTAGTCATGAGCCATTGGGGTTTTTACACCACTTTTTCGTTGCCGTAATTGGGATGGTTGTTGTGTCGATATCACTGTAGGCATGGAAATGTGAGTGTGTGTGCGTCTATCTCTGTGTCTGTATGTGTGAATATGGTGATACATTACTTAAACTCATCTGTCTGGATGTATGATTTGCTGTAACTCCACTTAAGTTTCTTTGTGCTTGTGTGTGGAGACGTATGGATTTGTTGGTGGGGTATAGTATGAATATGAGGGGTTCTGGTATCTGCTGATAGTCAAGTGTCTATTGCAACTCATATGGTACCTGGAGGGCCACTGTTAATGAATGGCTGAAAGTGTTGTGGTGTGGATGAGACGTGTTGGTGACCTGATTGTTGATGGTACATGTAATCAATTGTGTCTGATTAACACTATTAATGGGATAAACACTGAGGTGTGTTGGCGAAAACATCTTTTGCACACCGTCTCTCTCTCGTCAGGCCGATGATATGTGAGAAGAGTTCTGTTTTTCAGTCAGTCATGAGGCAAGTGAGTTCTTCACCACTATTTCGTTTCCATGATTGGTGCAGGTAGTTGTGCTGAACTCGCTGTAGACATGGCCATGTGTATCTGCGTCACTCTTTGTGCATGTAAATGTATGTATGGTGATACCTGCCTTTAACTCGTCTGACTGATGATTTTTGTAACGAGAGTTCTGTCCAGTTAATCAGTGGTAACGGCAATTCTGTCCAACTTCATCGCTTCCATGATGCTTGCTGTTGTTTATGTCGAACTCGCTGTATGGATGTACGTGTGTATGTGTTTTGTGTATATGTCTCTCTCTGGGTATGTATGCGTAAATATGGTCAGACCTTTCTTTAACTCGTTTGTCTGGATGTAGGATGCGCAGTTCATTTCCTCCACTAATGTGTGTGTATGTCTTCTTCCTCTGTGTGAGTTCTATCTTGGTGCTGTTGTGTGTAGGCATGGAAATGTGCGTGTGTTCGTGATTCCTCTGTGGATTTGAGTCTAAAATATTTGGTTATAGAATTATACCCACCATCAATGTGTGCTTCTAACCATTGTTTCAGGGCTTAGGCACTATCCCATTCCACTGTGCTGTTTACAGTTTACTGCTGTTTGTGTTGGCATACGAACTGTGTTTCTTACGTTTTTCACTATATGCACTTCGTGGTAAAAATCATTTAATGGAGATGGTGCTGAGGGGGTGTGTCAGAGAACCAAAGTACTTGGGTACAAACCCACAGTCAGGCTATAGTGGTGTAGTAGTCCACATTTTTTGTACAACAAATGTATGTTGCAAAGGAGGCTAGCTAGATTTATTAGTGGAAAACATTCAACAAGTGACATAATAAAGGAGCTGGGTTGGGTGTGACTGGAAGGTATGAAGAGTGTTGGAATTGCTGTATATGGCGTATAATGATGTTAGAATGGATATTGGCAGAATAATTCTGAGTGGTGTATGGAGCCTAAGTTGACCATGACCACAATCTGGCATTAGACTTTAGGTGATGAGGCCTGAGTGGATAAAATATCCAAACACGCACTTTCGCATACGAATGACCTAACAATTTACGACAGTTTAAGTATGGGCGCTATCTTCAGCGTAATAGAACTACATCTATGGTGACGTTTTGGAAACTTGTCAATGTGTAGGGATTTACTATGAAAAATGTGGGTTATGATGTCTGTTTGATGACCATGAAACTATCAGTTAGTGCATTATAGTAACTTTATCGTGTGTGATGTGTTTTTTTCCCATACCTTTGTATGTGAATGAATTTTTAAAATTAGGTGTTTGTCGCGGCTATCTTAACATCCCAATCTACCGTTCTAGTATTTCCAGCGTATCAGGCTTTTTTTTCGGGCTCGTCGATGTCATTGTCATTAGAGGTGAGAAAGGATGTATGGCAAGGAACGGTGAGGAATTCGGCCATGGACTTTTGAAGGTCTCTTTCCCTGCATTCGTCTGGAGTGATTTCAGGAATCCAAGCACTCTTCCATTTCACTATTCTGTTTACAGTTTGCTGCCGTTATTTTTGGGGTACGAACTGTTTTTATCAGGTTGTTCACTATATGTCCTTCGGGGGCAAAAATCGTGATGATTGGATGTACCAGAGAAGGAAGAACTTGTGTTACAAAACCACAGTCAGACCTTGCTTGTATGTAGTGGTGTAATGTGGGATCCACAGTTTTTGGACTTGAAATGCGGTGTGCACGGGAAGGCAGCTAGAGTGTAAATATGGTGATTCCTTTCTTTCACTCGCCAGTCTGAGTGTAGTGTGTGTAGTTCATTTCCACCACTAATGTGTGTTTTGTGACGTATGCAGCTGTGAACGAGCATCAAAAGTACGACATTGCCGCCTGTGTTAAGAAAGGCTCTTGAATCTACTCATGTCTTTATGGTACTAGGGTCACATGTTACTGGATGGCTTGTGGCTATGTGGGTGATATGAGATGATGCTGATGTGAACAGTTTCGTACTGTGCCCTTGCTACTAGATGGTTAAGTTGGCTGAGTTTGAGTGAGAGGCGAGGCGATGCTAATGTTAATCAGTTTGGTACCTGCGGGGTAGCTGTTACCGATGGCTTTTTCTGGTTACATTGTTAATGTGAAGTCCACAGTTTTTGGAATTGAAATGCTGTTTGCGAGGGACGGTAGCTAGAGTGTAAATATGGTGATATCTTTCTTTCACTAGTCTGTCTGCGTGTAGTGTGTGTAGTTAATTTCCACCACTAATGTGTGGTGTGTGCGTGTGTGTGTGTGTGTGTGTGTGTGTGTGTGCGTCTTTCAGTGTGTGTCTCTCTCTGCGTATGTATGCGTAAATATGGTCAGACCCTTCCTTTTAACTCGTTTGTCTGGATGTAGGATGTGCGGTTCATCTCCTCACTAATGTGTGTGTCAGTGTGTGTGTTTTGTGACGTATGTAGCTGTGAGTGAGGATCCACAGTACGACATTGCAGCCTGTGTTAAGAAATGCTCTTGAATCTACTCATGCCTTTGTGGTACAAGGGACACATGTTACTAGATGGCTTGTTGTTATGTGGGTGATATGAGATGATGCTGATGTGAACAGTTTCATGCTTGTGCACATGCTACTAGATGGCAAAGATGGCTCATGTGTGTGAGAGGCGAGGCGATACTAATGTGAACAGTGTGGTACCTGGTAGCTGTTACTGATGGATTTTTTCTAGTTCCAGGGATAATGATACTATAGAAATAGTGTGTACATATCCTCATCAGGTATTGTTCTCACTGTTTGCTGTGTATTCGTTACAATTACCAAGGGATTGATTGAATTTTTAGACAAAGTACAGCTAAGGGTCCTCAATTTGTGTCTGCTTGCCACAGTTTTTACGAAAGCATAACAGAAACTGATACATAGATTGGTCTGAGTAGACAGATGGTATAGGTTAGAGCTGGTTTGCAAAAATTACGAGTGCAATGAAATATTTCATACCAATGACATCAGAGATAAGGATAGTGAAATAAGGTGTGGCACTGATGCTGATATGAAATCTTTCTTCCCTCGTTCCATTTAATAATTTTTGCCATGGTCAAACTGGGAACTGATTTGTCTAGCCTTGGAGCTGGTGTGGGAAAGGCTTTGTTAATCATGTCACAAATATTTTCAAGTGGGTTCTTATGCTTCCTATATACTTCTACCAGATTTTAAGACCTGCATCACGCTGTTCTGAGCATACAGTATTCGCTGTCTCAGGATCACTTGAGAGAATCGACGCAGTATATATCATGTTCCAGAACTCAAAAAATGGTTGTTTTTCCATACCTTTGTCTGTGAATGAATTTTTAATTTGTCGCGGCTATCGCTGACTTCTCCGTCTACCGTGTATTATTACTAGCACATTGCTATCGTTACACATGTGAAATTTCAACGACCATCCAAAATTCTAGTATTTCCAGCATATCAGCCTTTTTTCGGTCTTTTTGCTCCTTCGATACCATCGTCATGATCTGTGAGAAAGGATGTACCGCAAGGAATGGTGAGGAATTCGGCCATGGGCTTTTAAAGATCTCTTTCCCTTCATTCACGTGGAGTGATTTCAGGAAACCATGGAAAACCGAAATCATGATGGCCTGACGTACAGTCGAACCCATCTCCTCCCCAATACTGATTCTAGATTCATAGGCGATTCGTCTTAAAGGAACCTCATCAGTGCGCAGCCCGCAGTGACCGGCGTCTTGATCGTTTAGAAGAAGTAGGGCTACCTAGTTTCGAGATGATATACAGAGTTTGTGGACATTTTAGCTAGCAAAGTGCTAAGTGCAAAAACTGATTGATATGCATATTAATAATGTTCGTGTAGCTCAATGGACTCCCAGTTCATCATTCAACTACACGCTTCTAAGAAAATAACTTATTGCTTATTGCTTATAATAATTTACTAATATCTGATGAGGTTAATAATATAGTAATTAAAAAATTTGGGTGTTGATGGTACTACTTGTACGTGAGAAGAATAAATAAAAACATATCGTATTTAATTCATTTTTGTTTCATTTCATCCACCACACAATACAAAATAAATATATCATATTGTTGTTTTGTATGTTAATGTTGGTACTGTATGATGGTCTCAAGAATAACTTTGTCTGACCAATCAGAGGATATCAGCTCAGTGTTATAGATCAAAAAGTGGTGACAGTCTGCTAAAAAGTTATTTTTAGAAGTTAATTTTTGGTACCTAAGCAATTAATTAATTATAATAGTTTGATATATCAACAACACATTACAAAATGCTAGGGAAAAAATACAGGTTTGGCAATAACAATTGTCAACAGCAAGCAACCGCTCTCACATTCGAATCCCCCACCCTTTATTAATTTTGACTATGTGAACTGCAGAGTATCCATGGTAATGCCATTATCACATTAAAACAAAGAAATTACGCTTTTGAAACGAGTGTATCTTACTTTTAATTCAGTTACAGTAAATCAAACAGGTTATACACTCTCTCAGTATGGAAACTAAAATTTTGATTTTCGTTTTGAAAATGCGTAACATAACACGATCAGACGATGTATTTGCATATTTTAGAGTGATTCGCATCAGGAAATAGCGCTAGGAAACTACGCACTCCAGGAATAAGAGTATAACGGGATCCCGTTGCTCGCCGACGCGTCATGTATGGCGCGCGCTGGGAATAGCAATAACCGTTGTCGCCTGCGGGGTTGTGCGCCCGAATAAGCTCCACAGAATACTCAGATTCAGGGTACCGCCGTACGGTGCTGCCGGCTGGTGACGTCACACGGGCGACACTAGCGCCATCAGTTAGTGCTGCCATCTGGTGGCGGAAAAGTGAACTATGGCCGTCAAACAAGGTCATCTTACTACTTGTATCTTAAGGAAGTGTAATAGAACCACTTGTTTTCTTAATTTTTATAAATGATCTTGGAGACAAAGTGAAAAGCCTTTTTAGCTTTTTTGCTGATGATGCGGTTATTTATAGGGAAGTAAGAAATTTTGCCGATTGCTTAGAAATTCAGCGCGATCTGGATGTTATTTTGGCAATACCAAGCAGACTGGAATCGGTATCACACACTCTGGATCTGACTGCGACCTTCTGGTGAATCTTTTAATGCGTACCACCGGAAATGGGGATACTATTTCTTCCAAAATCTCCTCCTCACTTAAAGTAATATCAACGTTTCTTAGGATGCCCTGTTTACGTATCAGAAAACTTGGAATATAAGCTTCTAAACGTTTTGCTTTGAAGATGTCTGGCTGCACTATTAGGTTGGCAGAGTTAGTGTTCGTATCTATTTTGAGACGATTGTTCCCGTTGCGTGTGATGTTGATTACATCCCTTTTAATGTCATAGTTATGCTTAAATATTAGTTTACCAATTGCCATCGGATGTAAATTACCCTCATTTCTATCTAAGCTCTCCACAAAAATATAATGTGGTCCACAATCTGTACGGCTGCGCTAGGTTAGAGTTGGCTCAGACTGAGCGTTAATAGGGACGGAATGATCTGCTACCGGAGCTGGAGGAAGAGTATTTTCGACAGGCCCCACTGGATCGCACATATCCACTTCCTCCGTATGCTCTATTTGTACTGGCGTTACCCCATCCTGTTCTACCACTGGTGATTGTAAGCAAAGTCGCTTGGCTGGCTGTATTGACTCACCCGTGGCGGTTTCGGCTGTGTGATGCAGTGATGTCCTCATAGAAGAGCATGGACCTTGCAATGTATTACTGCTTGATCCTTCTTCCATTTCAGAAAATTGTTGTTGCTGTTGTTGCTGCTGCAGGTTCTGCTGCTGTTGTTGCCTCAACTGCTGCTGCTGTTGTTGCTTCTGCGCTGTAGGCCTTCTGTGGCGCTCAGCATGAATCGCTGATCACTAGTAAGAGATACTGCCTGTAATTGTATAACTTCATTCGGCATATAATTCACTGACTTGACGGTGATGTTATTAGCATAGCACGCTTCTATTCCCGAATTACTAGTTTGACCTGTGTCCGGGGGGTCTGCCATATTTTGGCTACACTGCAGGATTTACACCCGGTAAGTCCCGAACGTACTAATAACGCGAACGGTTTATCTCGAAACTTTACTCAGTAAATTCTAGATGTAATTATTTCGCGACGTTATAATCACTTTCCGTACGACACTCGATGTAAACAAGTTGCACCGGCACTCACGTTCGCGAGCCGATGTTGCCTCTTCGGCGTTCTTGAAGTGAATCACACAGTTAGGAAATCGAGTCTTAACAGCATCGGCCCTGTTTCGTCTAGCAGCGCCATTTGCCAAATGCATATCGGCGTACTCTTCAAACGAAAATTGATGACTTTGCAAGATGACAGTGTCTTTATCAGTAAATTGCGTTCGACTGCGAGACTTCTTCTGGCATGGTCCTTTAGCGAATTCCCGCACTAGTGGCTTCTAAAAACAAGGAAATTCTAGAGCCTTGGCAGAGTAGTCGGTAAGACAGCAAATTCTCAATCTAAAGGTTGCGGGTTCGATCCCCCCTTCCGAGGAGAATTTTTCTTTTCGTTTTCTGTGGCGGTCGCATCCCTTGAGTACGCTTGGCAGTACCGCCGGTGGAAGGATGTTTGAATTCGCCCGCGCAGCGCTCTTATTGGTCAACTTTAGCTGCGAATAACTCAAAAACGGTACGACTTTTACTAGATTTTTTAGTTGTATTTATTTCGTTAGTGCAACGTCCCGAACACTGCTCTTACCCGCCGATGAGTGAATTTCTGACCACCCTGTATAACGCGACGAGACAAATTGAAAGTGAAAGTGAAGAATAACAAATTTTTATATCTCGCTTAATACTCGAGATATCGTATCTTCAATTTGATGTACTTAGGTTACATACGGCACGGACCAGAAGAAAAATTACCCTATAAGTACCTAAGATGATGACAACTGATTTAACTCGTCGATACAAGTTGGAAGTGAGGAACATAATTTTTTGATCTCTTGTTTAGTTTTCGAAAAATTGTATCTTAAAATTCACGTAGGTTGAAATACCGCCTGGACCAAAATAAACTTTCAATGTAGCTAAATTTCGTGATGACTTCTCATGTAACTAGACGAGACAAATTGAAAGTGAGGAATAAATATTTTTTATATCTGGCTTAGTTTTCGAGAAATCGTATCTCATATTTGACGCGGCCTGGACCAAATGACAATTTTCACAATACCTAAATTTGATGATGAGTTTGTATGTAAGTACGAGACAAATTGAAAGTGTGGAATAAACTTTTTTGATATCCTGCTTAGTTTTCGGCTTAGAGTATTTCAAAATTGACGTAGTTAGTTAAAATTCGGTCTGGACCAGAAGTATAAATCCGCTATGGCTAAATATGATGATGATTTCTCATGTAACTCGACGTGACAAATTGAAAGTGAAGAATAAAAAATTTTTATATGTCGTTTAGTTCATGAGATATCGTATCTCCAATGAAACGTACTTACCTTAAAAACGGCCAGGTCCAGAAAAAAAAATATCCTATAACCAAAAATTATGGAGACGTCTGATGTAACTCGACGACAAAAATGGAAGGGAATAATTTTTTTTTGATATTACGCTTAGTTTTCGAGGTAGTTGATGTAACTGGTTGAAATACGGCCTAGACCAGAAGAAAATTTCGTTATACACAGTCCAGTCACATTAATGTGACCACCTCTCAACAACCAGAATAACCACCTTTGGCAGAGCGGATCGCTGCGAGGCGTGCAGGAAGAGAGTCATTTAGGTTTCTGAAGGTGTTAACTGGGATGCTGAGCCATGCCGACTCCAGTGCCGTGGCCAGCTGCGCTAGATTACGCGGTTGAGGATCCATGGCGCGAACAACCCGATCGAGGTGGTCCTACAGATTCTCGATTGGGTTTAAATCCGGTGAGTTTGCTGGCCAGGGGAGTAAAGTAAACTCATCCTGGTGCTTTTCGAACCACGCTCATACACTGCGAGCTGTATGACACCTCGCATTGTCCTGCTGATATTCGCATGTAGGGGTGGACATCGTCCGTAAGGATAGATACGTACTTGTGCTGATCCATCGCGCCTTCCACAATGATGAGTTCACCCAGTGAATGCAAGGAAAACATTCCCCAAACCATAATGCTCCCTCCTCCACACTGGATCCTTCCGGCAATTGTTGCAGGGTGTTTGCTTTCAGATGTTTCACGCCGTATGCGCCAATGTCCATCTGTCCGATGGAGCATAAAACGTGATTCATTAGAAAAAGCCACCTGTCGCCACTCTGTGGACGTCCAGTTGCGGTACTGGCGTGCAAATTCCAGCCTTCGATGAACAGCAGTCAGCATAGGTGCATTAACCAGGCGTCTGCTGCGGAGGCCCATGCGCAGAAACGTTCGTTGAACCGTTGTTGAGGATACACTCTTGGTAGACCCTTGGTTCATTTGGGCGGTCAGTTGCTCAACAGTTGCACGTCTATTTGCCCGAACGCATCTCCGTAGTCCGTAGGCGACTCTGTCATCTATAGCCCGTGATGCACCACATGTTCCAAGCCGCTGATTTTGAATAGTGCCATTTTGCCATGCATGGTATACTTTCACCACGGCGGCACGTGAACAGTTCACAAAATTAGCCGTTTCCGAAATGCTTCCACTCTTGGCCCGAAAGCCAATAATCATGCCCTTTTGGAGGTCGGATAAATCGCTACGTGTCTGCATTACGCCAACGATTGAAATGCTTTCCGATGCCCTAGGAAATCCTTTATATACACTCCACTGTAATGTGCTGCCACCTGCCATTTGTGATTGGTTTTTCACGTTGACGTCGAAAGTAGGTGGTGGTCACATTAATGTGACTGGACTGTGTAGTAATCTGAAAATGAATTCAAATGTAACTCCAAGAGGCAAATTGAAAGTAAGGAATAAAGGTTTTTGATATACCATTTAGTTTTCGATGAATCGAATCTCAAAATTGACATAGTTTGAAATACGGCCTGGACCAGAAGAATTAATTCGCTTTAGTTAAACATCATGATCATTTCTTATATAACTCGAAGAGACAAATTGAAATTGAGGAATTAATATTTTTTATATTTGCCTTAGTTTTCGAGAAATCGTATATCAAAATTGACGTAGATGTGTTGAATTACCTCCTGGAACAGAATTTTTTTTGGATATTGCTAAATATGTAATGAATTCTTAATAAACTCGAAGAGGCAAATTGAAAGTAAGGAATAAAACATTTTAATATCCCGTTTGTTTTTCGAGGTATCGAATCTTAAAGTTGACGTAGTTAGTTTGAAATATGGCGTGGAACAGAACAAAATTTCCGGTATATGTAAATACTAGCTGTGCCCGCGACTTCGTCCGCGTGGAATAGTTATGTTGGGCATCATATTTATTTTTGCAAACAACCTCCTCAGCTTTATAAATTATAGCAGTTACCCACGACTTTATCCGCGTCAATTTCTGTTATTATTTTAGACAATTTTTTGCAAATTAATTTTTTAAGTTTTTAAAAGAACATAATTATTTTAAAGTACTTCTGCGTAAATTATATTTTTAGTTTTATTTTCTTGTTGCAGAAGAACATATTGGTTTTCTCCGCAACCCAATCTTGACAACGCGACATATAGTTGGCCGTGTGAAAAGCAGTGTTGATGTAAATCGATTCCTACGTGTTTAAATGTTTGCCCCTGTGATTTATTAATTGTAACGGCGAAAGATAGCTTAACGGGAAATTGAATTCTTTTAAAATTAAAAGGTAAATCATTTGGAATCATTGGGATGCGAGGTATAAGCACTGTTTGACCAACTGCTGGACCAGTCAAAAGTATTGCAACGATCACGTTATTGCGTAGAAATTTAATTTGAAGTCGGGTTCCGTTACATAAATTTGGTGGTTTGAGATTTCTAAGTAAAATTATTGGGGCAACTATTTTTAACTTGAGGGAATATGGGGGAAGGCCACTTGGGTTCAAAGAATTAAGAAACTCTTATGGGTAATGTACCGCATCTTCTTGATCCATTACGTTATCAATAGATGTGTAGGTAACTATGTCTCCTGGAAGTTTACTTAAAATTAGGTCGTTAATATCGTCCACGCTACTGTTTCTCGCCGCCAATATTGCCCTTTGACACATCCATTGATGATCTTTATTTTCTATTTCGCTGATTTCAGGGTAAACTTTCGATATTAAGTCCTCAATGTTACTTACTCTTTCTCCTAAATCGCGATCAATTTCAATTTATTTTCAAAATTAGGCACTTTCCCGTCTCGTATTAAAAGTAACTTTGAAGGAAAAGTTATACTACTTCCCCCAAATGTGCTCTCATATTTGTAGTTAATTTTAAAATGTTAACAAACTTCCATAATGGGGAACTTTTAAGGCAAGACTTTACAATGTCTGCTCTAGTTCCCCTTACTATTACTGGTAATGTTTGTCGAAAGTCCCCAGCAAACATAACAGTAATCCCACCCATGATTTTTTCACAGCTTCTGATATCTCTAAGAGCCCTGTCTAGAGCCTCCACATGAGCTCTATGGATCATGGTACATTCGTCCCAGATTATTAAACTAACATCTTGTAAAACTTTTCCAAAATGACCATTTTTACGTATAGAGCACACGCTATCTTTCTGTAAAGAAACAGTGAGGGGCAGATTAAAAGTGGAATGAGCTGTGCGTCCACCTGCTAATAAAGTTGCAGCGATACCTGACGACGCTACTGCCAAAGCTAGCTTTCCCTGAGACCTTACTTTTGCTAATATAAGATTGAAAATAAATTCTTTTCCTTCATTAAAACGAACACTTAGCATAACACAATTATACGCGGTCACCTGGTCATTAACTAATTTTGGTTCATTTTGAGTAATATACTCATTTTATTCATTTAGATCATACGGTTTTCGCAACGCTACTTCTAACGGATACAGATGATTAAGTGAATTAATCCTTTTTGATACAGGAAGCCCAAAATAATAATTAATTATTTGCATCAAAACTAAAAAAGTGTTAATAATTGTGAAATTATTTTAACCAAAATATTATCCTTAAAACAAAATGAAATAGTATTTAAAAAGTATTATTACACGACAATATTATATCGCAAAAACAAATAACTCTGCATACAACCGTTCAGAAGGGAGCCGACCGCTCGTAATATCTTCTAAGATGTTCATTAAAATTAATTGATGCTGAAGACAAATTTGTTCACAATTAAATACTCTTAATCAACATCACATTTATTTGGATAAAGATTAATATTATTATGTTGATACAACTCTAACAAATAATTGGTAATAATGCATTAATTTCGACCAAATTTGATTACCATAAAAACGGTTCCAGTGAGTTAATCTTAAAAGATAGACATATACTGTCGCCGACTTTTATTTAGATCATTTCAAGAGGAATAATCCTTTCATACATATTTTTTTGGTATCTTGAACCGTTTTCGCAGCACACACAACACAAGCCCTGCAAGATGAATAATTTTCCCCGTTTGTTTCCACATTTTCCATTGTTTCTTCGCTCCTATTAGTCGCAGCTTAAAGCCTTCCTCGATAAATGGTCTATTCAACACAAAAAGGAATTTTTCAATTCGAACCAGTAGTTCCTGAGATTAGCGCGTTCAAACAAACAAACAAACTCTTCAGCTTTATAATATTAGTATAGATTTTCATATACTAGCATATGAACCGATCCGTAAGTAATTTATTGTCCTGGTAAAACTTTTATTTATTCAGTTAATGGTTTAACAACTTCCACCAGCACCAGTTGATAATACGACCGTTAATCTTTAAATCGGACTTCTCATATTAATATTTCTCAGTCCGAACTTAATATAACGCCTCTACCATATAGGCTTTAAACATGTCGCTCCTGGCAACCAACAACTCAAAACATAAGGAACACAAATGAAACCCAATCTCAAAGAGTAAGCATATTAATATACTTGCATACTACATAATAGTCCACAATATAACCATATGATCATCACAACGTATCGTATCACAATGTTGACGTAGGTTGAAATACGGCCTGGACCAGAAGAATGTTTTCACTATAGATGAGTATGATTAAGAATTCTTAAGTAACGCGAAGAGGCAAATTGAAAGAAAGGAATATAATTTTTTGATATCTTCAGTAGTTTCCAGATATGCTATTTCAAAGTTTATGTTATTATTATTATTATTATTATTATTATTATTATTATTGCAGCTATATCAATCCTTTTTTCAGGATGTAGCCTCTTTAAGCCTAATGAGCTATATATTAGAATTTAATTCTACATAGTGTTGCTGTAGTTCTTTCCAGGCCGATCGATCCTGAGCCGCCCTCTTCCAGTTCACGCCTGTAACTCGACGTATATCCTTATCCCAGCGATCCGGGGGTCTTCCTCTTGCTCTTTTCAGGTTTCTCGGTATCCAGTCCAGCACTACCGTAGTCCATCTTTCATCTCTTTTGCGAGCAACATGACCGGCCCATTGCCATTTTTGGGTCATGACTCTTTTTAAGATGTCTGTTACTTTAGTTATTGAACGGATGTGCACAGCCCTTTTCCTGTCTCTTCTTGTAAACCCTAGCATTGCTCTTTCCATACTTCGCTGGGCAGTTCTCAGTTTTTGCTTCGTGTGACTATTTAGGGTCCAAGTCTGGCAGGCATATGTGAGGACCGGTAATACACATTGTTCAAATACCTGTTTTTTAAGATGTATTGGCATGTTCGATTTAAAAACTATGGAATTTCTTCCATATGCTCTCCAGCCCAGCTTTATCCGTCTGTATATCTCAGGCTTTGAGTCACCATTCATATTGATCAGTTGGCCAAGATAGATGTACTGATCTACGAACTCAATACCAGAATCTTTCATGTCCGCCTTGTCTTCATCTTTTTCTGCCCATTTGTTTTGCATGATTTTGCTTTTTGATATATTTATTTTAAGGCCCACTTCACTGCACGCTGTCTCTAGTTCATTTATCAGTTCTTTGAGCTCTTCCAGACTGTTTGAGAGTAAAACTATATCATCAGCGAATCTTAAGTTGTTGAGATTTCTTCCATTTATTCTCAAACCTCGGTTTTGCCATTGGATTTTTGACATTGCCAACTCTAGGACTGATGTGATTAGCTTGGGGGATATAGAGTCTCCTTGTTTTACCCCTCTTTCTACTGGGAACTCTTTGGTGACTTCAGCGATGTTGACAAAAGCAGTGGAAGTGGTGTAGATGTTGTACAGTAAGTCAATATAGCCGGGATTCACTCCTTGTTCTAAAAGGGCTTGCATGATTGCAGAGTGATGGACTGAATCAAAAGCTTTTTCAAAATCGATAAAGGCCAAACAGAGGGGCATCTGGTATTCATTTGCTCGACTTATTACTTCGTTGATGACTTGGATGTGATCTACTGTGCTGAATCCTGACCTAAAACCAGCCTGTTCAATTGGTTGCGCTGTGTCCAAGGTGGAACTGATGCGGTTATTGATGACCTTTGTAAACACTTTGTATATGACAGGAAGAAGGCTAATGGGGCGGTAGTTTTTAATATTGTAACGACTGCCCTTTTTGTATAGCAACACAATCATTGCTTTGTTCCAGCTGGATGGGATATTTCTCTCTTCGAGGCATTGTGAAAACACCTTAGCTAGGTGTCTGTAAGTTTCTTCTCCAGTCAATTGGAGTACGTCAATAGACAGGCCGTCATAACCACTAGCTGATCCTTTTTTCATTTCGTTCACTGCCCTTCTAACTTCATATGGGAGGACTTCAGGAATTGGTGAGTCTGGGCTTGATGTCATTAAAGGATTTTCATCTTGCTTGCTGTATAAGGACTGATAGAAGTTCCTGATATGAACCAATACTGCCGTTTTGTCTGTAATACGCTCATTATCATCATCTAAAGCTATTATTTGTTTCTTTCCTATCATTAATCTTTGTTTTGCTTTCTTATAGCCTTTCTTGTTCTCTATAACTAATCTGACCAGGTTTTCGTTATATTTCTTGATGTCAGCTGTTATTTCTTTTCTAATGGTCTTGCACAGTTCAGCATATTCAATTAGGTTTTTTTCAGGTTTTACTTTCATATTCCTCCGTTTATTCAGGAGAGTTTTTGTATTATTGCTAATTTTACTTAATTTGGTGGTTTTAACAGTTCCTGCAATTTCTATGGCTAATGTGTTAATAGTTGAAGCTAAATTTCCATTGGCGGTGGTAGCTAGTTTCTCCGATAGTGTGCGTTGAAAAATGTCTTTCTTTTCAGTGAGATTGATTATATTTACTGATGTTTTATTGGTTCCTTTTATTAGCTTTCGCCTTTCCTGTTTTATGCAGATACTAAGTTTCGCTCGGACCAGCCTGTGATCACTTCCGGTGTTGAATTGATTTAGAACAGTGACGTCTTGAACAAAATGTCGGCTATTGGACAGGATGTAGTCTATTTCATTTTTAGTTTTATGATCTGGACTTCTCCATGTCCACTTTCGACTTTGATGTTTTTTAAAAAATGTGTTCATGACGTGCATTTTTGTGTGCTCTGCAAACTGCACAAGTCGTTCCCCTCTGTCATTCCTAGTTTGTATTCCGAACTTATCGACCACAGTGTCTCCTTGTTTCCTGGTGCCTACAATAGCATTGAAGTCTCCCATGATAATCTGGAAATGGCAGTCTTTGCCTCTGTCATGCAGTGTCGTGACATCTTCGTAGAAAGACTCTACTTCATCATCTGAGTGCGAGGATGTTGGAGCATATACCTGCAGTATTTGTATTTTGTAGCGATTTGATAGTTGTAACACTACTCTTGCTGCTCGATCTGAAATACCTTCTATTAGTTTAACCTTATTTTTCACACTACGGTTTATCAGGAAGCCCACTCCATTTAGCTTTATGTACTTTCGTTGAAATATGGCTTGGACCAAAACAAAAATATCGCTTTAGCTAAACATGATGATCACTTCTTTTTTAACTCGACGATTCGAATAGAATGTGAAGAATAATTTTTTTTTTTTTATATCTCACTTGGTTTGGAGATATTGTATCTGAAATTTGACGTAGTTGGTTCAAGTACGGTCAGGACCTGAAGAAAATTTCCACTATGGCTAAATATAATAGTGACTATGAGATATAAGTCTTTCTCGGCGTATCTTCGATATAAATTCTTCTTTGGTTTGCCGCCGAATTACATTTTCTAATGTCAAGCTTTCGGCGACTTTCACTGCCGCCTTCATCAGGTCTGTTGTATGTGAAGGAACAACAGACCTGATGAGGGCGGCAGTGAATGTCGCCGAAAGCTTGACAGTAGAAACTGTAATTTGGCGGTAAACCCGAGAAGAATTTATAGAATAATGACTCCACATTAAACTCGAAAAGAGACACTGAAGGTGAGGAATAAATATTTTTAATATCATGCTTAGTTTTCGAGAAATGGAATCTCGAAATTGATGTAGTTTTGTTGAAATATGGGTTAGACCGGAAGAAAATTTTCGCTATTTCAAAATATGATGATGGCATCACATGTAACGTGACGAGACAAATTGAAAGTGACGAATAAACAATTTTTATATCTCGCTTAGTACTCGTATCTTCAATTTGATGTATTGACGTAATATACGGCCCGGACCAGAAGAAAAATTATGCAATAAGTACCTATGATTATGACGACTGATTGAACTCGTCGATACAAATTGGAAGTGAGGAACATAATTTTTTGATCTCTTGTTTAGTTTTCGAAAAATTGTATCTTAAAATTCACCTGGACCACAATACAATTTTCACTATAGCTAAATTTCATGATGACTTCTCATGTAACTCGACGAGAGAAAATGAAAGTGAGGAATAAATATTTTTTATATCTGGCATAGTTTTCGAGAAATCGTATCTCAAAATAGACGTAGTTGGGTTGAAATTCGGTCTGGACCAGAGGAAAATATCCGCTATGATGTTTACTGATGTAATACGACGAGACAAATTGAAAAAGAAGAATAAAAAAAATATATCTCGTTTTGTTCTCGAGATATTGTATCGCCAATTAGATCTACTTACCATAAATACGGCCTGGCCCAGAAAAAAAATATCCTATAACCAAACGTCTGATGTAATAAATTTTTCTCTATCCCGTTTAGTTTTCGAGGTATCAAATCTGAAAATTGACGTAGTTGGTTGAAATACATCCTGGACCAGAAGAAAATATACGCTATAGCTGAATATGATGATTACTTATCATGTAACTCAACGAGACAAATTGAATGTGAGGAATAAATGTTTTTTTTTTTTTTTTTTTATCTGGCTTAGTTTCTGAAAATTCGTATCTGAAAATTGACGGAGTTGGGTAGAAACATGATCTGGATGGCTACTCACGCAACGCGACAAGACAATTTGAAAGAGAGAATAAAAAAGTTTTATATCTCGCTTAGTTCTCGAGATATCGTATCATTTGACGTACCTACGTCAAATAGGACATGGACCAGAAGAATTTCCTATAACTAAATATAACGATGACGTCTGATGTAACTAGACGAGATTAATTGGCAGTGAATATTAATTTTTTTTGATATCTCTCTTAGTTTTCGAGAAATCGTATGTCAAATTTGACATAGTTGGGTTGAAATATGGCCTGAACCAAAAGAAACTTTTCTCTATTAATAAATATGATAATGAATTCTTATGTTACTGGTGGAGGTAAATTGAAAGTAAAGAATAACAATTTTTGATATCCCGTTTAATTTTTTAGGTATCGAATCTCGAGGTTGACGTAATGTAACTCGAAGAGACAAATTGAAAGTGATTAATTAATATTTTTTATATCTGGCTTAGTTTTCTGAGAAATCGTATCTCAAAATTGACGTAGATGTGTTGAAATACCTCCTGGACCAGAGATTTTTTTTTTCGCTATAGCTAAATATGTAATGAATTCCTAATAAACTCGAAAAGGCAAATTGAAAGTAAGGAATAATATTTCGAGGTATCGAATCGTAAAGTTGACGTAGTTAGTCTGAAATATGGCCTGGACCAGAACTAAATTTTCGGTATATCCAAATATCTTATGTATCTCGACAAAGACAAATTGAATGTGAGGAATAAATAATTTTTATATATCGCTTAGTTCTCGAGATATCGTACTCCAATTTGACGTTTATATTAAAAACGACCAGAAGAAACTTTTCCTACAAATAAATATGATGATGATATCTGATGCAATCGACAAGATAAATTGGAAGAGAGAAATATTTTTTTTTGAAATTTTGTTTAGTTTTCGAGTTATCTCAAAATATGGCCTGGACCGGAAGAAAATTTTTGTAATGGATGAATATGATAATGAATTCTTATGTTACTCGACGAGACAAATTGAAAGTGTTTAATAAATTTTGTACACTTCTCGCTTAGTTTTCGCGATAGAGTATCTCATAATTGATATAAATGGGTTGAACTACGGGCTGGACCAGAAGAAAATTTTCTCTAGGGATAAATATGACAATGAATTCTTATGTGACTCTAAGAGGCAAATTGAAAGTGAGGAATATAATTTTTTTTTATATATTGTTTAGTTTTCCAGAAATTTTATTTCAAAGTTGACCCAATGTCTTTGAAATACGGACTGGACCTGAAGAAAAATGATCACTTCTTATGAAACTCGACGAGACAAATTGAAAGTGAAGAATGAAATTGTTTTATATCTGGCTTAGTTTTCGAGATATATTATCTCCAATTTCACGTACCTACATTAAATATGGCCTGTACCAAAATAACCTTCTCCTATAACTAATAAGAAAGATGATGTCTGATATAACTCGACGAGATAAATTAGAGATGTATAATTAATTTTTTTTAGATTTCTCAATTGGTTTTTGAGTGCTCAAATTAGAAGTAGAAGAAAATTTGATGATTACGTCTTATGTAACTCGACGACACAAATCGAAAGTGAAGACTATAATTTTTTATATCTCGCTTAGTTTTCGAAATATTCTATCTTAAAATAGACGTAGGTTGAAATCCGGCCTGGACCAGAAGAAAATTTTCACTATAGCTAAATATGATGATGAGTTCATACGTAACTTGACGATATAAATTGAAAGTAAGGAATAAAAAAATTTTATATCTCGTTTGATTTTCGAGGTATCGAATCTCGAATTTAAAGTAAGTTGAAATATGGCCCGTACTAAAAGAAAATTTTTGATACGATCGTCACTTCTTATGTAACTCGACGAGAAAAATTGAAAGGAAAGAAATTTTTTTTTTCTATTTCTCACTTAGTTTCCTAGGTATCGTATCTCGAAATTGATGTAGTTTGGTTGAAATACGGCTTAGACCCGAAGAAAATTTCGTTATAGTTAAATATGATGATGAGTTCGTATCTATCTCGATGAGACAAATTGAAAGTAAGGAATAAATTTTTCTCACATGCCGCTTAGTTTTCGAGATATCGTATCTCCAATTTGACCTACTTTCGTTAAATTTCGCCTGAACCTGAAAAAAGTTTTCCTACAACTTAAATTGAAAATATTGTTTTCTAAAATATACATTGTACCTATCGTCAAGTTAAATTTTTTTAGTTTGTTTTCGGTGAGTGAATAAATTTGTTACCCCTTCGAGTGGCCAAGATGGAATAGAAAATTGTATTCTGGGTTTTATGTACTGCGCTTAACACAGCGCGATTTGTTTTGAGTCACTCTGTTCTGTGGCATGCAATGAAATTATTTTATTTTCCGAGTCGTCGCAATATTTTCTTAAAAATCATGAAATGAATTGTACTGCCAATGACAGTCCAAAATTTTGAAATTAGATGATTTCAAAACACACGTATTATCCAGTGAAAAAAATCTCTATCAAATGTAGCGTTCTAATTTTGACGGGGGAGGGGGGGGGGGGTTCTAAACCGTTTTAAGAATAAGGATGGATTTTTTTATATTTTTTGTCAAATATATTTTTAATGATAATAAGTATGGATCATTCGACGGAGAGTTTCATTAACCTGAGGCGTAATAGTTATGCGTCAAGCTCGGTAAATTCTGAAATGAAGGAGAGAAACGATTAAGTTTAATTAAAGCATAAAAATTCTCACGTGCAGCAATCAGTTGATTTTCAGATAAGAATGAAACGATGCTAAGATTATTTTGTAATTAACCCTTTGACTGCTGTTGACTTGCATACACGTCATGCTGCCTGCTGGCCCAGAGTGCTAATGACCAGTTTAGACGCAGTCGCCGGTTTTCCCCTGAGTGCTGTTGACGAGTTAAGCCGCACCCGCTTGCCGCTACCTGAGTGCTGATGACGAATATAGACGCGCCGCTACCTGAGTCGTACAGCGGACCCATTTCTCAATAGCCTTTCGCAGTTCTGGTCGCTAGCTTATCGTCCGAATGTTTGTCTGTAGGGAGCCTAGGCGTTGCTCTACAGTTCACTATTCAACAGAAATTACATCAGTCTTCTTTGTATCCTGTATTTTATGAAGAAAATGGCTAGACGTCATCGGTGCATTGAGGAAGAAATCATGGAGATTCTTACGAGGAGTGACACCGAGGATGAACTACTTGATTTTGATGGAAGTGATAGCTTTTCCACAGAATTTGAAGGCTGTAGTCATAAACCATACTCGTCAGCAGGGGTGACAATGCAGTCTCATGTTTCAACAAGAGATGTTAGTTGTTCTGAATATGATGAATCAGAAAGTGATAGGGAAACGCTTCCGAAGAATTACGTCTTAGTGATAAATCTGACTGGAAAGAAAATGATTTTCGTCCAGTTGGTCACGCATTTGATGACACGCTGTCGGGACATGAGTTTCAAATAGTGAATGTGCCAAATATTGTCAGTTTTCATGTTATTTTTTTACAGAAGAACTGATGAAATTTATAGCTAATGAAAAGAATCGGTTTTTATATAATTACTATGGAGAATATTCCAGAATCAGTGCATTCTTGAATATCAAAGTGGAAAGATACTGAATATGATGAAATTTTTTGTTTCGTAGCTATTTGTCTTCTGATGCATCGCGTGAAAAAAATTGAAAATTAGCTAATATTGGGCCAGAGATGTTTCTTGTTGAACTTATGTCCAGATACCGCTTTTTGTTACTCTGGTGACGTTTCGTGAGATTTCTCCGAACCACCCCCCCCCCCATTTCAATTTCAACTCGAGTAATAATGGACAGACACTTCACAGCTTTGAAATGTTGAAAAATCTGTTGAGTACTTATGTAGAACAAATTTCATCAAAGAAACAAAATTATGTATAATCGGGTAATTACAAAGCGCAGCAAACATTCAGTCAACATCGAGATATTTTGGGAATCTACATCTACAAAGATATTCCGCAAGCCAAATTTCGGTGTGTGGGGGAGGAAGCTTGTGCAATTATAATTTTCATGTGTTTTTTTACAGTCGTGAATAGCACGAGGAAAAATCGGATGCATTTAACTCTCTGTATAAGTTCGAATATCTCTAATTTAACAGTCGTGGTCTGAACGC
>CM061918.1:74426050-74442039 GCA_031002005.1 Vandiemenella viatica
TTGGTAACGCACTTAGTTTTCGTGATATCGTATCTCAAAGTTGGCGCAGGTGGATTTACGGATTGGAACAGAAGAAAGTTGTTTGTATAGTTAAATATAATGATCAATTCTTAGGTAACTCGACGATACAAATTGAAATTGAGGATTATAATTTTTTGATATCTCGCTTAGTTTTCGAAATATAGTATCCTAAAATTAACGTAGGTAGAAATACGGCCTGGAACAGAAGAAAATTTTCACTATAGCTAATTATTATGACAAGATCTTATGTATTTCAACGAGACAAATGGAAAGTAGGAATAAATTTTTTTGAAATATTGCTTAGTTTTTGAGGTAACGTAACTAAAAATTGGCCTAGTTTGGTTATAATACGACCTAGACCAGAAGAAAATTTGGCTACAGTTAAATAAGATAATGAGTTCGTATCTAACTCGATGAGACAAATTGAAAGTGAGGAATAAATGTTTTTCATTTCTCGCTTAGTTTTCGAGTTATCGAACCTCAAATTTGACTAATAGGGTTGAAATACAGCCTGGACCCGAAGAATATTTTCGCTATAGATAAATATGATAATCAATTTTTATTTAACTCGAAGAGGCAAATTGACAGTAAGGAATATAATTTTTGGATATCCTGTGTAGTTTTAGCGGTATCGAATCTCAAAGTTGACGTAGTTAGGTTGAAATACGGCCTGGACAGGAAGAAAAATTGAGCTTTAGCTAAACATGATGCTGACGTCTTATGTAATTCGAGGAGATAAATTGAAAGTGAATAGTATTTTTTTTTATATTTTGCTTAGTTTTCGAGATATCGTATCACAAATTTGACGTAGGTTGAAATACGGCCTGGACCAGACGAAAATTTTCAGTAAGGTTAAATTTGATGATCTCTTCTTTTGTAACTCGACGAGACAAATTGAAAGTAAGGAATAATTTTTTATCATATCTCGCTTAGTTTTCGAGGTATCATATCTCAAAATTATAGTTGGGATGAAATAGTCTGGACCAGAAGAAAATTTTCGCCATACATAAATATGATAATGAATTAATATGTAACTGGAAGAGGTAAATTGAAAGTAAAGAATGAAATTTTTTGATATCCCGTTTAGTTTTATATTTATCTAATTTCAAAGTTGACGTAGTTAGGTTGAAATACAGCCTGGACCAGAAGAAAAATTTCGCTTTTGCTAAACTTGATGATCACTTCTTATGTAACTCGACGAGACAAATTGAAAGTGAGGAATACATTTTTTTTTTCTTGCTTAGTTTTTCCGAGATAGCGTATCTAACAATAGACATAGTTGGTTTGAAAAACGGTGTGGACCAGAAGAAAATTTTCGCTATAGCTTAAAATGTTGATGCTTACTCATGTAACGCGACGAGAAAAATTGAAAGTGAAGAATATAAAATTTGTATATCTATCTTAGTTCTTGAGATATCGTAGCACCAATTTGACGCACCATACTTAAATAAAATATGGCCTGTACCAGAAGAAAAAGTTTACTACAACTAAATATGATGATGACGTCTGATGTAACTCGAACAGATAAATTGGAAGTGAATAATAAAATATTTTGATATCGCGCTTAGTTTTCGTGATGTCGTATCTCAAAGTTGACGTAGGTCGAAATACGGCCTAGACCAGAAGAATGTTGTCGGCATAGCTAAATATGATTATCAATTCTTATGTAACTCGACGATACAAATTTAAAGTTAGGATTATAATTTTTTTGTTATCTTGCTTAGTTTTCGAAATATTGTATCCTAAAATTAACGTAGGTAGAAATACGGCTTGTACCATGTGAGGTACACAACCTCACATTTTGTGATTTTGACATTATTAAAGCTATTTTTTGTTCAATAATTGTAATTGCATATACGTTACTAACTCTGAATCTTAAGTTCCAAGGTCAAAACATGTCACGATGTATATAATGAGATCTCTGTAAAATAAAGAACAGTCTAGAGCATTGAAGAAAAGATTTGGAAGGAAGAGGACGTGTTAGTTGTGGAAAGATTATGATTTAAGAGAAAAGATAAAACAGAATGGCTAGATGAAAGCCACGAAGAATCCTGGCGGGATTAATACCAAGAAAATAATAGCCTGAGGGCAAGGATAATGTAATATGACTTTGGAAATGATAATTGTTTGTTTAATGGAAAAAATATAATTTATGAGATAAGTAGAAAGTGTTTTATTTATTTTAGATTGAAATATAGATATAGACAAAGGAGATGATTTAAAGTTTGTGTGGTAAGAATTTGATTAATAATAATTTGATTTACAGCGTGAGTATCGAAATAAAACTACCAACGGACAAAGATGGATTAAGGAAATTCTTATGTACAGGGAATATAAGGAAAAGTATTAATATGAAAGTATGATAAAGTAACACTCACATATGTGCCCTACAAAATAAAAGGTAACGAAAAGGGTACGTGGCGACCGTGACAAGACGATATATAACAATATAATTGGTATACAAAAGTACTAGTGACTTCGGTAGATACCAGGCTGACAAGGTAAGTAGAAAACTTGAGATTAGTCATAAAAGAAAGACAAAATTTTGAAACATATAGGATGAGAGAATTTGAAGCTAACAAGAATTACGAGAATAGTTAAATAAATTGTGGAATAAAAAGAAATTTATTAAATGAAAATAGTAATTGTTGAGTCTGAAACGCAGTGAAAAGTAAAAAGTATAATCTGAACTTTATTAAGAGTAATCTGATAGATTTATGTATCAATACGCCAGCACAGAGTTTATGACAATATGTTAGTTTAGCGCATATGTTATCTGTGAAATATCAGCTGCGTGAATGTTATTTTTTGTCTTTAATTTTGGAAATAAGTACGGTTTTTAGTGATTATTATTAATATTTCTGAAGTGCTACATTGAAATAAGTAAAGACATTCTTAATTAGCAAGAAAGTAACTAGATATTGAAAGAATAAAAAAAAAGTAATCGTTTCGATTTTAACTGTGCAAAGATACTAGTAAGTAACTGTTACTGGTTTGATTAAAACATGATGGATAGTAATAGGAAAGGAAATCTGAGTGAAGACATCTTAATAGGTGACGAAAATAGTTTGATTAATAGCAATGTGTCAATAAATAAGTGTAGTGTGACATTTTCGGAAGAAAGAGAATTAGCTTCGCCGGGTGGAGTAACGGTTACGCGGAAAGAAACAAAGGAACCGATAACAAATAGCAGTAACTTTTTGTATATGCTCGTCAACCAAATGGAGCGAATTTAACGACAAAACAGAGAAATACAAGAAGTAAAGATGGATAATTTTAAGAGGGAAAATTCTGAATTGACAAGAAATCTCGGGGAAAAGATTAATAAATTAACTAAGGAATGTGTGAGTAAACACAGAGTACCTAGTAATGTGAGCTACCAGGACCAAATATTTCTGACCCGGCCGAAAAGCTTGATGTATGCTTTCGTGATTTGAGAACTGAAGTTGAACAGGATAATCTCGGAATCGATCATACTAATTATTTAAGGAAGGAACGAGCATTAAAAATACAGGGAGAAACATATAGAACTAGACAAGAAATTTTACAAATAAGTAGGAGCGTTAGTGACGATTCGAGAATTTTTTTTACCGATAAGCAAAATAATATTGTCTACGGAGTACAGGATTGTAGACTAAAATTACCTGACATTAAATTTGTACCGGGTGGTGAAGTACACCCAGCATTATTTATAAAGGCGTATATGGCTGATTACCGTCTTTTTGGACTGATAAGGAGAAAATTAGGTATGTTAGAAACATGTTGTCTGGAGATGCCTATGATTGGGACATAGAAGTTGGTTTAAAATGTGAAAGATTCCTTGATTTTAGAACATATTTTCTAAACAAGTACTGGTCGAAACAGATACAGGGAAGTGTAAAGTGTAATTTCAGAAATTTCAGACCCTATAATAGGCAAGATGGGAATCTGCGTAAATTTTGTGAAGATAAGATAAAAGAATTGAGGTACCTAGACAATCCCATGAGTGTTGAGGATGTTAGACACGCTACAGCAAAAACTACCTAGAGCAGTACAAGATAAAATAATAGTTTAGAAGAATTTCTTGGATCGATGGACCGAATAGATCAATGGAAGGGCATGTTTGAAGCGGATAATGATTTCACAAAAGTATATAATCGCAAGAACTATGCAAGATATGAGGCCAAAGATGAATATAGGAAAGAAAAAGAAAATTTGAGAAGTGGTTTCGGCAATGTTAATAGAAATCAAGAAAGGTTCCACGACACACATAGAAATAATGATTTGGAGGATTATCGTCGTGAAACATTCGATACGAAGAAGAGAGATGTTGTAAGAAATCAAAGGTCGGAAAACCTGTAACCAAGGATGATGTGGTCCGTTCATTCTCGGGGGGGCAAGGGGGGGGCAAATACAGGAAGAAGTGAAGAATAATGTTGAGAAGAAGAAAGAAATGAATGACAGCAAAAAAGAAGAATTACATCAGGCAGCTGAATACAATGTGATGAAACAATATGTAACCAGTAAATGATGACGTGCCTTTACAGTGGTGGAAATGTTTCAAGATGTGTGAAAAGAAAGAAGAAAGAAAAGACACAAAAGAGCAAGATTTAGAATGGAGAGATAAGGCAATAACGGAAGTGTTGGGAGCAGTCGATCCAGATGATATAAATAAAGAAGAGAGTGATAAAGAACTAGATAACGAAGAACAAGAGCGAATTGAGATCAAAGAAGAAGTGGATAATAAAGAAACTAATACAGAAGAAGAAGAAGAAGATGATGATGATGATAAAGATGATGAAGAAGAAGAAGGAGAATATGATGGTGTTGAGATTAATACCGAAGAAGAGAGTAAAAAGAAGAAGTCACTAACTGATGAAGAAGAAAATAATGAAATTATAGAAGAGGAGAATATTGAAGAATCTAAAATTGGAGTAACCGAAGTTGACATTAACACCAAAGAAGACAACAATGAATTTCAAAGTAAACCTGAGAACATAAGGGAATTATTCGAGGAACTCGAAAAGGGAGAACAAGATACAATAAATTGGAAAACAAGGAAGAAACAGGGATTGGATTTAGAATATGAATGCCGGAATGTAAAAAGGCGTAAGTTTAAAGAAGTGTAGAACACCACCAGTTATGCAAGGAATACGGACTGAAATTTCAGCCCTAATGGTGTCAGCAAGGAAGATGAGGATCATTTTTGTTTTTGTTTTTTGTTTTTCCTTTATATTGTAATAAATGGAGGCTGGTTGTGGAAAGAATATGATTTCAGAGAAAAGATAAAACAGAATGGCTAGATGGAAGCCACGAAGAATCCTGGCGGGATTAATACCAAGAAAATAATAGCCTGAGGGCAAGGAAATTAGGGTTTAATAAAGATAATGTAATATGACTTTGGAAATGATAATTGTTTGTTTAATGGAAAAAATATAAAATTTATGAGATAAGTAGAAAGTGTTTTATTTGAGATTGAAATATAAATATAGACAAAGGAGATGATTTAAAGTTTGTGAGGTAAGAATTTGATTAATAATATTTGATTTACAGCGTGAGTATCGAAATAAAACTACCAACGGACAAAGAAGGATTAAGGAAATCCTTATGTACTGGTCTGGTGCAGGAAATATAAGCAAAAATATTAATATGAAAGTATGATAAAGTAACACTCACATATGTTCCCTACAAAATAAAAGGAAATGAAAAGGGTACGCTACAACATGAAGAAAATTTTACTATAGCTAATTATGATGATGAGTTCGTATGAAACTAGACGAGACAAATTGAAAGTGGGTATAAAATTTTTTGATATATTTCTTAGTTTTCGAGGTATCGTAACTAAAAATTGACGAAGTTTGGTTGAAATACGGCCTAGACCAGAATAAAATTTGGTTACAGTTAAATATGATGATGAGTTCGTATCTAACTCGATGAGACAAATTGAAAGTGAAGAATACATGTTTTTCATATCTCGATTAGTTATCCAGATATCGGACCACAAATTTGACTTATAGCGTTGAAATACAGCCTGTACCCGAAGAAAATTTTCGCTATAGATAAATATGATAATGACTTTTTATGTAACTCGAAGAGGCAAATTGAAAGTAGGGAATATAATTTTTTGGTATCCTGTGTAGTTTTCGCTGTATCGAATCTCAAAGTTGATGTAGTTAGGTTGAAATACGGCCTAGACCGAAAGAAAAATTGAGCTTTAGCTAAACCTGATGATGACTTCTTATGTAACTCCACGAGACAATTTGAAAGTGAGGAATAATTTGTTTTTATCTCACTTAGTTTTCGAGGTATTGTATCTCAAAATTGACGTAGTTGGTTAAAATACGGTCTGGACCAGAAGAAAATATCCACTCTGGCTAAATGTGGTGATGACTTCTCATCTAACTCAACGAGACAAATTGAGAGCGAGGAAAAATTTTGTTTATATATTTGCCCTAGATTTCCAGAAATCGTATCTCAAAATTGACGTAGTTAGGTTGAAATACGGTCTGGACCAGAAGAAATATTCACTATAGCTAAACACTATGGCTATTTATGTAACGCGGCGAGACAAATTGAAAGAGAAGAGTTAAAATTTTTGTATCTCGCTTAATTCTGAAGATATATTATCTCCAATTTCACGAACTTAAATACGGCATGGACCAGAAGAAAAATTTTCCTTCAACTAAATAAGATGATGACGTCTGATGTAACTCGACGAGATAAATTGGAAGTAAATAATAAATTTTTTTGATATCTCGCTTAGTTTTTGATGAATCGAATCTAAAAGTTGACGTTGTTAGGGTGAAATACAGCCTGGATCAGATGAAAAATTTTGCTTCAGCCAAACATGATGATCACTTTCTTATGTAACTCGACGAGACAAATTGAAAGTGTGGAATAAAATTTTTTGAAATCTCGCTTAGTTTTAGAGATATCATATCTCATAATTGACGTAGTTGGTTGAAATATGGTCTGGGCCAGAAGGAAGTTTCGCTATAGCTAAATTTGATGGCTACTCATGTAACACGACGAGACAAATTGAAAGTGAAGAATAAAAAATATTTATATCTCGCTTAGTTCTCGAGATATATTATCTCCAATTTGAGGTAATTACGTTAAATACGGCATGGAGCAAAAGAAAAATTTTCCTACAGCTAAATATGTTGATGACGTCTGATGTAACTCGACGAGATAATTTGGAAGTAAATAATAAATTTTATTGATATCTCGTTTAGTTTTCGAGATATCGTATCTCTAAGTTAACATAGGTTGAAATACGGCCTGGACCAGAAGAAAAGTTTCGCTATGGACAAATATGATAATGAATTCTTATGTAACTCGAGGAGGCAGATTGAAAGTATGGAATAAAATTTTTTGATATCCCGTTTAGTTTATGTGGTATCGAATCTAAAAGTTGATGTGGTTGGGTTGAATTATGGCCTGAAACATATAACCTGGCTATATTTTTTCCAACCTTACCAGGAAAGCCAGGTTATAAACTGCTGATGATTCCTTTCATTTGTTTCAGCAGTTGTGCATATTAATGTAATGAATTTTGGTGCACATAAACAAGAAAAACCACACATATATGGTACACCAATAACATGAAACGTTTATTCAAAACCAGATAGCGAAAATAACAAAACCTCTCGCAAGCTTAACACAGTCCTTGCGCTCTCCTTTGTCTCACAGCGGTTAAACCTCTCTTGGCAGCGCCCGCTGATCAAAGGTTATTGTCACTTACGGTCAAATACTTAGAAGCTAGTATTAGCGTATATGCTACACCTGCCCCCATTTCGAGGCAGATTAATAAATTTAGGACAGTTTTTAATTTCACGAGAAGTTATTGACCTACATATTAGTACGAACCATTGGATTGCTTTTCATGTTTCTATTATGATACTATTCTGTTTTAAGATCAATATTACTTTGTCAATTACTTAACATTTTATCTTTTTAGTCCTTTGTTTTATACAATTTTAAATCGACCACATTTCTTAATCCTAGTATTTTATTGGATTTGTTATAATCATGCAAATAGGCGCTCGCGTTTGGCTTATCAACAATATTAAAAGGTCCGTGATAGATTTTAACGAATTTTTTAATCTATGAATTTATTTCGCAAGACTTTTGTCTAGTTTTCACCAGAAACATATTTCCGAAAACGACTCGATAATGGAAATACTTGCCGCCGTGAGTATCATTTAAGGTTGCATCGTTCTACCATAGCTTTTTCTTCCTTCTCTTCCAATTCCTTTCTGCAGATTTTTCATATTCTTCCAGTACTTCATGTAATTTCTTTCTTGTTTTCCAGTTTTCCTTTTCATGGGACCACTCAACTGCTTCCCTTGTATTTATACCAGATGGGTACTCTTTTCTCAAATGATTTGAAGCAATTTGGTGTCGGCCGTCATCGATTGTGTCCTGCAACAATACTTCCATCGCTCTCCTTTCATTTTTCCCGTCGATAGAAACTTAAGAAGCAGCGTCTGTATTACCGTGCTGGATGAATACATTCGATGTTTTATAGCTACCTTGTACATTATTCTTTTCTTCGGTTCCTATCTGCAATACATTTTCATCCTCTTCTTCGTCATAAATCTTTATGAAAAACGTTCTTATACCACTTTCGTCATTTTCTTCATATTCATCCTCGATACTTCTGCATTCGTACTCTTCTTCATCGCTGCTAGGAACATTTTCAATTTCTTCACTTTCGTTACTACTTAAAGGTAGCTCGATCTGCTAATTTTTCTTCCTCGAATGCATCTTTTAACGACTCGTTTCTGCACCACTTCATTTTTTTCAGTTCTTTTTCTGTCTCTTTCTCCACCTTCAAAATTCTTCCAGACACATTTACTATCAATTCTTCTGTCCTTTTATTACTCTGATCAATACTTTCAGTAATCCTTTTCTCAAATGCTTGATTCCATTGTACAACTTGCGTGATTCTTTCATTAATTATTCCGATGTCTTGTTTCATTTCTTTCCTGCTTTGCATTATGGCATTTAATATCAATTCAAGGTCCGTACTCATTTCTCGAATATCTTTAGGTCGATCTTGCTTTGGTGAAACTGCACTCTCTATCAAATTTCTGCCCCCCATTAACATTATTTTCTTCATTAATTAATTCATTATTTTCGGTATTATTATGAAGTTTACTGTTTGCAACATAACCGGAAAGCGTAACTTTACTCCCACTAACAAATAATAGAACTATCAAAGGATTCGTTTTGAATAAGATTGTTGTCGCCAAAGACTCCCATTTAATTTATATTACATCAAAACTTAATATTTCTGAACTTCCCATCTCTCTCTTTGCACAGCAAATTCTCGCAAATTACCTTCGGCACACATTCTAGCTACTTTCATACAATTATTATATATAATACATATATTACAAAAATCAACAAAACTGTTACCACTAAAGAGAGCCAATCCCCACAGCAAAAATCACTGCTCCATATTCACCTCCTTTACTATACACTACCTATCAAAAAAATGAATGATTTACTACTGAAGAAAGACAGTATCAACAACAATCAATGCTTGAGTTTCAAGTTCTTTACTGTACCTTAATTACTCAGTGTACAAATTTTAATTACTTTTCTTTTCTTTTTTCTTTATATGACTGATGATTACTGCCACCTCAGAACATATAAATGGAATGTTCTCTACTTGCCGCGCTGTGTAGATCTGGAACTCGCCGCTGCCACTGCGTCATCAGAAGTCCAGTTGTTAAGGGCGCTATTCTCATTAGTAGTAATTAACACCCGTAAATTCTGGTACTGGGTCACCAAATATAAGCCGGCTATATTCTATCCAACCTTACCAGGAAATCCGAGGTGCCTTTTATTTGTTTCGGTAGTTGTGCATATTAAAGTAATGCATTTAGGTGCACATAATATTTAATAAAACTAGGAAAACCACACAAATATGGCACACCAAATAACATGAAACGTTTATTCAGAACCAGGTAGCCAAAATAACAAAACCTTTCGCAAGCTCACTTTTGTCTCACAGCGATTACACACCTCTCCCTTACTAGTTGTATTATTCTTTGGCAGCGTACGCTGATCATAGATTCTTTTCACTTACAGTCAATACTTAGAAGCTAGTATTAGTGTATATGCTACAACCAGAAGAAAAATATCGCCTTAGCTAAACATGATGATCACTTCTTATGTAACTCGACGAGACAAATTGAAAGTGAATGATAAATTTTTTGAATATCTCGCTTAGTTTTCGAGATATTGTATCTCATAATTGACGTAGTTGGTTGAAATACGGCCTGGACCAGAAAAAAATATCCGCTATAGCTAAGTATCATGATATTTACTCATGTAAAGTGACGAGACAAATTGAAAGTGAAGAATAAATAATTCTTATATCTCGCTTAATTCTGGAGATATCGTTTCTCCAATTTGACGTACTTACGTTAAATACGGCCTGGGCCAGAAGAAAAATTTTCCTACAACTAAATTTGATTATGCCGTCTGATGTAACTCGACGAGATAAATTGGAAGTGAATTATTAATTTTTTTGATATCCCGTTTAGTTTTCGAGATATCGTATCTCAAAGTTGACGCAGGTTGTGATACGGCCCGGACCAGAAGAAAATTTTTGGTATAACTAAATATGATGTTCGCTTAATATGTAACTCGACGAGACAAATTGTAATTGAGGAATATAATTTTTTGATCTCTTGCTTAGTTTTCGAAAAATTGTATCTTAAAATTGATGTACATTGAAATACCGCTTGGACTAAAAGACAATTTTCACTTTCGCTAAATTTGATGATGAGTTCGTATGTAACTCGACGAGACAAATTGAAAGTGAGGAATAAATTTTTTTGATATCTCGCTTAGTTTTTGAGGTAGCTTATATCAAAATTGACGTTGTTGGGCTGCATACGGCCTGGACCAGAAGAAAATTTTCGCTTTAGTTAAATGTGATAATGAATTCTAATCTAACTCGACGAAGCTGATTGAAAGTAAAGAATAAATTTTAAAACAATATAGAAACAGCAACACAGCGGATTTTTTTTTTTTTTTTTTTTTTTTTTTTTTTTTGTTTCGCTTAGTTTTCGAGGCAGCGTATCTCAAAATTGACGTAGTTGGGAAGAAATACAACTCTTTCCGTTTGTCGAAGACATGCGCCAGAAGGCGCACGGAAAGGTCAGCCAGTCGGGGGGCGTGGCCGGTGGCAGGAGGCAAGGGCAAGTAACCAGTGAAAGCTAGACAGACATTACGCAGACATTTTTACATAAGTAGCTAGCGATTCCTAGCCAATTCAGTGTAGTTACAAGCATAATCCAAACAGAACAGGAGCACTCTGACAAACAGTCTTTTGAATGTAGTTTGGTTTGAAACTTGTGTTATAAAATTGTATAGTAAACCAAGGTAAATTTTAATGGTTTTATTAGCAACTGATAGTTCTGATGAAGAGTATATTGTATCTTTACGTGAGTTGAGTAAATTTGAAACTGTATTTAATGGTCACACTAGAATAAGCTGTGACAATAGTGAGTTATGTTCTGCAATTACTGATCCTTTGAATTCAGATAAGAATTCTGTAATTAGAACTATCGGATGGCAAAAATGAGTTATATTTCGAAGAGATTTACAGATATTGTCAATTCTCTGCACTGGTCATCATGTTTAAAAACTAGAATATAAAATTAAATTCTGAGAATACTTTTAAACAGTTTTCAGTTCATCAAGAGTTTAAGTATAAGTTTGATTGGGTTGATCCTTTTAAACGCTATGACCATATAATGCGAGCAATTGAATTATTTAATAGTTTTGAGTTAATTCCTATGTCTATGATCAATACTTACATGTCTAATAAATATTAATCTCATGGTAACAAATTATAGATTAGTTCAAATAAATCACCCTCATTGGTATTGTAGCAGACACAGTAAATTTGTTAAACAACGCATATTGTATAAAGTACTTTGTATCAAGTGTTGGTATAAAAATATCATTAAAAAATTTGATCATAATTCCGTAGAAATAATGACACGAACGCATATACCTAGTAATGCCAATTTCTTACCTAATGTAATGTCACCATCCCAAGACCATTACGATTTAAATAACCTAGATATATGTGCTGGACAAACCAAACAAATTTTTATCAAACTTTATTCATGAATTCTGATTTATTATTTTGTGGGATTTGTTTAGAAGCTACTTTTGGTGTAAGAATATCCACTGAACCGACTAACTACTATTTGTATGTATATGAGAAACATGTTTCTCGAAATTATCCTTTGGAATTATGATTTTTCAGAAGTGTTTGGAATATCATTAATGGAGTTAAAGTGATTTCGTATTATACTCCATCTCAAGAAGATATAAACAAATTTTTTCAAAGAAAGATATCTGACAAAAGTGTTGAATCAGATTACGACGAAAGTAAAGTACCCAGCGACCCAGAGGAAATTAGTGAATCAGGAGGAGAAGAAATTAAACCAAGTAAGAAAAGAAAAGTTGTATTGGACGAAACTGATTCTTGTATTATTGATTTAGTAAGTGTTATTGATTTAATTTTTAAAATTATATCTCGTTTTAACAGTTCTGAAGAATGTCTGGTTTCACTGCTTGTCTATATAAACACTTTACGAAAATCTCCAAAATTGATTCTCTTCAAATTATTATCACATGTAAAGAACATATGGGAACAGAACGAACACAAAAAATCACTGAATACTTGTGTACTGAATTCAGAGACTGCGACTGGACACATTCTGTCTTCTCACAAGACCAGTACAAAAGTAATCTTAAAATGTTTACAAACCTTCTTAGACAGTATACCAAAAGCAGAAAACACAGGTTATTCTTCATCACCTTTGAAAAAACTTGGAACAGGAAACGAATACTGTCATGTCATCCACACTTGCAACAGATACAACGGATGGTGCAAATGTCTCTTCTGAATGCACATATTTAATAGACTGGGAAAATCTAAATACACCTCTGTTATTTCAAGACCAAATGACAGAGGAAGAAAATATATCTTGCAGTATTTCTTCAACAAAAGACAATCAGAAAACTACATTTTCGTGGACAGACGAGGAACAACGTTTTTTCATGATAATGCAATTTTATCCCACGAGAACGATCCGGTCGATAGAGAGACAACACTGGTGGAAACACAAGAAGATGGAAATCAAGATTTTTGTCAAAAAGACAAATCGCACACTGTAATGAATCAATCGATTCGGAATGTGATCTTGAATTCTCAAAGCTATCTAGCAAAATTACAGCAAACTGGGAAGGATATAATAAGTCAAATACTCAACCGAGGAGATACTACAATTAATTTCTAACATCCCATAAGTTCTATAACTCATACTGATGAATGGTTAAGTAATATTAAACTTGTAAATTTAAATCAAAATGTTTATAAAATTGTATTAAAACTATGGAATTGAAAATTTCTAAGATGTGTTTGAAATCTCTAAATGAGTATATTCATAATGCTAAAAAAGTGTATTTTCAAAGTTACTGTTCAGATTTCGATACTTACTACTATTCTGAACAAATGTCTCAACAAATTTTATTTTATTTGTTAGAATATCAGTTCAATGATGACTATGACGCTATTAAGTATTTTATAACTTGTATATATAATGTTTTGAATAGAACTAATGGAAAGAAAAATCGTATTAACTTAATTGTTGAACCTAATAGTTTCAAGAGTACATTTGTGTCAATGATATCTGCAGCCATGATCAACACAGGCTTGTGTAACAAAAGTAATAAGTATGTATCATTTAGACTACAAGAATTTGCAAGAAGAAGGCTAATTGTAATGGACGATCCAAACTTTAATCCTGGCAGTTTAGAACAGTTAAAAACATTTTTTCTGGCAATTCAACTGACATATCTGTAAAATTTGAAAGTGATTATATATTACCAAAAACTCCAGTTATTGTATGTAGCAATGTGGATTATTTTAAAGGACATGTTTGGGACGAAAGGATTGAAAGATTTTATTGGAAAAAATTGAACCCATTTTCTTTGTACAATATATTTATTGAGTACAATTTATTGTAATACATGTACATAGACATACAAATATTAAATACATTTGTTTTGAAATTTATCACCTGAGTGTATCTTTATTTAAATCCCCTACTTCTAGATTAATCCATTCCTCAATATCTTTCTTTTCTTGCCAATATCGTCAGTAGTAATTGCTGCAGCATGATCACTACTTGCATTTACTGTTGTCGCTACAGCTGCACCAGAATCGAAAGAAATTCCCTCATAAAAGAATGTTACACTGTCAAGATTCCCTTTGAATACAATTCATTACTATGAACTAATGTTTGAACCATAGTATTATAAGTTTCAATAGAAAATGCAATTTCAATTGCAGTTTCCATCTTTAAAATCATTTTGCATTAACATAACTGTTTGCATCAGCAGGTGCATTATTCGCTACAGTATTAATTCCTAAAGTAAATGAAGGCATTAATTTTACATTTGTCTGTTTATTAAGTTCACCAAGAGTATGAGATTTTTCAATGCCCTTTTGGTAACTCAAAAAACGTAGATTAACAGATAACGGTTTCACACCTTTATCCTTTAGCTCATTAAGTTTCTTATGATCTGATGAAGTATAACGGCGAGGAAGAGAATTACTACCAATATAATAGTCTGATCCAGTACAAGCCAATCTGTGTGCCCGTTTTCTACTTTTAATAACTCCAATTCGTGGTTCATATTCATATTTAAATCTTATATTCCCATCTACAGCTTTAGCAGCAACTCCTTGTTCATATAGTTTATGTAAATGTGGAGCTCGATAGATTTCATTGGTAGAAAACAAATTACCATTGTCATCAGATTTGCCGCTAGGTATTACGAATGAATCATATATTGGCCAATTCCGAGGTACTGTTTAAACAACTTGGGAAATCATTCATGGCTGTGGAACCCCACATAACTTTATCTAAACTACTAATGGCACTTATTTTACTGATTTCCATTGGTTTAGTAGATTCACTAGTTACAGTAACTGGTTCATGTGCAATTGTTAAATTAGCTCCTTTATTGTAAATTAACATAGGTACTTGGCTTATACTGGCACTTGCACTAAAAGTACTACCAGTTTGAAAACTAGCTTCCAATCCAATCGGAGTAAAAGTAATCCACAGTTTCTTGACAAAACAATTATTAGGTAATGAATTAAATTGAGCTCTACTTAAAAACTGACTTAATCTATTCGTCATAAATTGTTCTCCTGAAGTTACAAGACGTTTTGCAATTACCTTTTTAGAAGGACCGACAATATCAAACCACTTGTAAGCTTGACCCCAAACAAAGAATGTATGAGTATTACTAATAACCACAGAGTTTTGTTTAATTTGTTCTACCGCTTTCCATAGAACAAACGGAGTCGAAGTTTTTGATTCTTGACTGCCACTAGAAGACTGTGCACTAGTGTTGGATTGAGTAAGTCGAACCATCGGTCTGTGGTCGGTAGACATTTCTTCAGCTGGAATGATAACACTGCTTTCTTGGAAACCACTGTCGGAGAAATCTGAAGCACGTGAGGTACCAGGTTGAGGTTGATTCGATGAATCAGACTTCAAACGTTTAGAAGTATTTCCTTCTTCAGAAAATAATTCATCTAAATACAACTCTTCTAAAGCACCAAAAAAAATCTTTGTCACTATCACTGAGTTTTAAAGTTTCCTCTAAACTATCTATCTTTGGTTTACGTAGATCTTGAGCTTCTTTCCGTTTCTTGTTAATTTCACTTATAGCAGACCAAGGAAGCTTTTTCTTACCACGATCCATACTGAAATACTGTATCTAAGAATTACTAGAAACTTATATATATTTTAGCCAAGGACTCCTTACTGGTTACTTGGCCTGGCCTCCTGCCGCCGGCCACGCCCCCCGACTGGCTGACCTTTCCGTGCGCTTTCTGTTAAATTAAGGAATATAATTTTTTGACATCCCGTTTA
>CM061918.1:74443039-74461217 GCA_031002005.1 Vandiemenella viatica
AAAATCTTTTAAATAATAATTAATAGTCAATTTTGGAAGTGCTGTTTTAATTTAATAATTTCTAAATTTAAAATTGCAAAATATATGACGTCACACCAGGGGAGGGGGTCACATAATTGTTACTACCTGTGACAAGGAGGGGGGGCCCAAAAAAATCAGGAAATTCGGGTGACGTAATTTTCGGATGGTCCCTAAGTTCAAAATTTAGCATCTGCGATTCCACGAGCAATGAAACTGAGAATCAACTTTTTGTGTTACATAATTTATGTAGAAATCAATAAGAGAAACATATACTCACATAGCTCCAAGGTAGATCCCCCAATTTTGTCTGACGTAAAGGATCGCTTCTGGGTCGGTGATCACTAAGCAGATAGCTGCGGCAGAGAAGGCAAGCTGCAGGCTCAGTATGAGAAAAACCTTGCGGACGAAGGCGCTGCGTACGGCAGGATCCTCAAATATATGCGCCACATCCCCGTAGAAGATCTCGTCGTCACCGTCTTCGTTACGTCTTCTGTTTGGTCGCTGATCCATCCCTCTTCCGGCGTCCGGATCAATCACCCTCGGATTGCCTCCGTCCCGGGGAATTATCTATCGGAAAGAATATGGCCCAATGTAGAAAGTCGCACAAAATGCGAAGGTTCAAATCCTGAGGAAGAAATCAGATAAAGGAGGAAAAGTGGAGAAAGAGAACCCAACACACATAAATCCTCTTTTGAAGCTATAACATACTTAATATGGTAAGGTGCCTCGATTCGCGACCGTAGAGTACTATTAAATTAGTGTGGATTAATTAGCTGCCGAAAGTTAACATACAGCCTCTGACATTAGCATTTCCAAACCAACCGGGGAAACAGCGGGTTAAAAGCGAATAAGGCCCAGTTTTGTTTCGAAGACATGCTAGCTGAATGCTCGATTTAGTTTCAATTGAAAATAGTCAATCTCTTATAATACCAAACAAAATGATATGTTTCATTGTTAATTGTAGAAATTATAACGCAGTCCCGAACAAAATAAAACTGAATTTATTCAACGCAGTTCCTTGAAATTATGATTTACATGCCCGTGATGAATTTTAACAGCTGCTAAAATTTCTCTTTAACTCGCGTCGAGCAATGTTCTCTATTATGGCGCCCAACACACAGCTGAACTGGCGCATGGAGGAAAGAAATATATGGACAGGAAATACCGCTTATTCTGTGACGCCGCCCTCTAAACTCTCGCGCATGCGTGGCGGTGGTGGCGGCCATATTACCTGTCCATACAATTGCTATTTGGAGACAGTATATCCCGAAAACTAAGCAAGATATCGAAACATTTTATTCTTTATTTTCGATTTTTTTCGTCATGTTACATAAGAATCCATCATCAAATTTGACTTTGAGCAATTGTTTCTTCTGAATTTCAACCAAAAACATCTCACATTTGTGACAGAATATCTCAAAAACTAAGCAGGATATCAAAAAAATTTATTCTTAATTTTTTATTTGTCTCATCGAGTTACATAACAATCCATCATCAGATTGCGGCGTCACGTTTTATCCTAGAGTCCCTTTGAGGTTTTTGCTCATATTCCCCGTGTCTGTATGGATAGGTAATATGGCGACCACTCCCCATGGCGTAACATCAATGCGTTGTGAAGGTCCCTTGCGTCGTTTCCATATATTTCCTTCCTCCATGTGCTGGCGAGGCCAAAGATTCTTACCAAGTTAGCTAACGATATTATTCTTATGCTACCCAGAGACTATCAAACCACAGCTCCTGGAACACAAATCAATTTATAAAAGTTAATACAAATATTCTTGACATTAGTAATTATTCTAAGCAAAAAATACAATACTAGTAATAAAAATAGTAATAATAATAAAAAATAATTGAGATTGTCACAGCTCTATATCGATTCATGACTTCATGGAAGGAGGTGCTGTTGTCAACGTCATGCCCCAGCAGTTCCCTCTGCACGAGTAGTTTCCTCCAAGATGCTCATCGAACAACAGTTTAACCAACAAAGTTAAAAGCAAGGATCAAGGACAATATATGCTCACGTTACATAATATGAAAGAAGTTTCTGGTCTAAAAATATTAAATATAAATAGATTAGAGGAACTAATGGTTAGTTATCTGTCTTTGATGGCAATAGTTTTCCTCCTTCCACCAAAGCTGGCTCACGGTAAGCAGCTAATATGCCGAAAGGTACTCACCACGATGAGGGGCCGTTCATTTGGGTTTTCAGCTGGGATGATGACAGTTCGTGCCGACTTTCCATACCCACTATCGGCGTCAACCATTTCATCAGTACTGGGTCCGAACTTGGAACCGGCGTCCGCAGTGACTGTCGAAGCTGGCAGTCCCTGGTCGACGACGGCCGTTGACCCCTCTATGGACTCCATCTCGATGACTGTGTGTTGTTTACTGGGAAACATCTGCTGTGATCCTGCCTCTTCAACAGCCAGGATGTTGATTCTGGACTCTTCCCCCACATTGGGTGCCAAATCTATTCCATCACCAGATCCAACGTCACGTGTAAGCCCCGCCATTTCCAGTAGCCGTAGAGATTGGATGTTAACGCCGACTTTGGTTCCTCAGTAGCACGTCGATGGACTTGCGTCGGTATTTCCTTGTCCTGTAACTGCAAGATCAATGCATTAAACTCTACTTCTTCACTGTAATATGCTGATCACCTAAAAATAAGTAAAACTAGCTCTTGTGAATTGTATAAAGGGCACAGGGTAATTCTGTAAGAGTTTCACTTCGAAAAATAGGGTAGCGATATTACGGCGGAAGAAATGTAAGTTATGGAATAGAGAGTTATCTGAATGCTGTCGAAGGAATACAACATATTAGGGTGGATGTGATGCAGGTCTTGAATCGCAATAAAGCTGGTAAACATGAAGATAGAGGAGCAGCTTGAGAAATGCTCTAATTTTGTCATGGGGTTTGTGTCCGTGGCATGGCCTACACCAAAATAGAATGGGAAAAGGGGTACTTAATGATCTTTTAGGAAACCTTACAGTTTTAGGATGGTGTTAGCACAGTGCTTTTTTTTTTAGGCGAAGGAATATAAACAGATGACCAAACGGATGCTGCAAACAGATACATGATTGGAGACAGACAGACAGACAGACGTCAATGACTGGGAAAGCGGTAGTCCCAGATTATGGGGAAGGTTCTGCGCTGCAGCGCATCTCCTTCCAGTTTGCTAGTATGGTTGTCGTATTCGGTGTGTCCTAATCAGGTTGTTCCTACCAGGTGTTTTACTTCTTTACTGGTGGTCAAGAATTTTCTTGGGCCACCTTAGTCGGTCATTGTATGTGGGGTCTGCTCCCAATGCTGAGATCAACGGATTGTTTGATTTCTGCGCATTTTCATAAAACTGCGTAGCCAGCTGTTTGATTCTGACACGAAGTTTCGGTAATCCACTCAGACGATGAAGGTAGTCAGTCCTCGTGTCCCTTGGGAGGTGATGAGCAAATCTGATGGCTCTATTCTGTATAGTTTGCAGTAGCTGAAGATATGCTTGCGCTGTGTTGCCCCACACAACCGCAGCGTACTCCAGTATAGGTCTCACTAGGGCGGTGTATAGACGGATCCCTAGGTCCGGTCTTAATTTAGATGTGGGATTCAATACTGGGTAGAGCGAACTTAGTCTCCCAGATGCTTTGGCCCTAACGTTGGTGACGTGAGGTTTCCACGTCATTCCCCTATCAAGTTGGACACCGAGGTAAGTTGCCGTCCTCGTCCAGGTTATATGCTCGCCGAAGAGTACCAGAGGAGGTAGCTGAGGAACTTTCTTCCTGGTAATGATAATTGATTGGAGAAATCGTAAATACTAAAGAAATAGCTAAAGCTGTGGTGAGGCGAAGGGGGGGGGGGGGAGGAGTGAAATAATGTAGGTGAATGGTAATGCTGGAAATATGGCAAAGCCCTTTATCAGACTGTTACCAGTGTACTTTTATTTAACATTTTGCTGCTAGTGAACTGAAGTAATACAATGAATAAAGTAATATAATTTGATAATTCAACAGAGGTACAAAAATCACAATTATAGCAGTAGAGTTGTTAAAAGAAGAGGTTCTAGTCAATAAGGAGTCCCCGCTGGTTATAAACTGCGTAGTCGGAAGAAGAACTGGTCGAAGCGTTTCGATACAACAACTATGAGTTACTACCGGTAAATTTTTGAGGTAATAGGAAAGAAAAATTAGACTCTTGGTTGCTAACTGTAGTGACAGAATGCTTAATCAAGATTGTGCTTTTGAGGATAAATTATATTAATATTCACAGTTCAAGGGTGAACATAGAAAAACCACTGTTGTTGGGATCTAAAATTTACCTAATGTTGGGAGGAAAGTAAACAAGATTAATAACACAAGGAAAAAGAGAATTAAAAATCCGTAAGTTAGGGAATAATGTTTTACAAAAGTAGTTTAGTGGGGCAGAAGAGACCAAACGTATTGAATATCTTCCTAAGAAAGCCTGGTGGCTCAGTGGTTAAGGCTTCTGACCTACGAGTGAAAGGTTTCAGCGGGGATTTTCATTTGCCGTTAACCAACCATCACCTCTGACACAGCATCAAGATGTTCCATGTTAAATTGTAGGTACCCTCTACTCGTTAGGTTTAGTGGGTTAGGAGGAAAGGAACTGGCCACCGTGCCCCCAATGCCAGTCTAAGTATTCCTACTTCGAGAAAGTCCAACCATCATCCTTCGGCTTGAATGCTAAAGTCAGCTTTTAAAAAAACCTAACGATTATTTAGTGTGGTATTCGTTTCATAAGGAATAAGTGATCATGGATATTAGATATTTCAGCAAAGCAGTGGCCAAAACTGAAATTGGTTATAGGTACAATTGTAAAAAAAGGCACGTGTCTCAGAATTGAAACATTCAGTTTGTGCAAGACGAGTACTGATAACAGAGTGCCGAGGAAGTGCGAAGAATTCAAGGAGATCTTAAAAATGAGGCATGAAACAGACGAATGGGTGGGAATTGGACTGACAGTAATAATAGGGCTTTATTTTCCTTTGGTTACGGAAACATCAAAAGTGCACGGCAGAGCCACAAAACAGGTACAATATAAATAATGGCACTCGAAACATACCACAAGTACAGGATTTAGTAACCCACAGTAGCCGTACTGATAAGAGATGTGCTCAAAAAGTAATGGTATTGTTTCAATAAAACTGCGAGTTTATTTCTTGTTTCCAACTCTGGTAAAATATTTCTACTGTAAGTATTTTTTTTTTTCTATTAAATACAAACTTTTGTGATATTTCCACATCAGCGATTTGTACCCACTTTGTCCCGAATGCCAATGTAGTGGCCCACAGGGTTTTTAGGTAAAGTATTGAAGTAGCTACGATTTCATTCAGCTCTAGTTGAAGCAAGTCAATTGCAACAGCAAGAGAAACAAATTCAGATATTGGAATGTGGTGATGTAGAAGCTAATGCCCAGGCAAGTAGGTCAGAGTCAGCAAGAATACGCTGAAACATCATTTGGCGAAGGATGGGAGAGTCGTGGAAGCAGCTATTGGTCGAAAAGCCTTCTTACCACCGGAGGATGGTAGGGGACTGTAGATCAAAATCGGGGTGCTCGAAGGAGAGAGTAGCCAAGCGTTGGTCGATCAGTTGACGGGTGGCTCGAGGCTCTTGTTTTAGGTCGTTGAGGAGATCTGACGTGGCAGGTTCGAGGCGGACAGCTAGCCGCCGGCGACAACAGCAACAACAGTCATGGAAGCAGCTTGAAGCATACACCATCATCTTTAAACCCGACAGGCTGGACGAAATCATTTAGGAACATGTAATGGGGATACCAGGCATTAGGAGCAAGTAATAATTGTCTTAACCAATTGAAGGACTCTAGGAGTTGATGGAGGATTATCTGTGTATAAAGTAATGTGTAAATAAATTTAAATGTGTATATACCTTGCTGAGAGTATGCTAGTAGGCTGGAAAGAGAGTACTGTCTTGGACGGGCGCGCAGCAGGTCAGTTGACTTGGATATTAGACTCGGTTTATGACCAACTTTTGGCGTGCGAGTTCAACAAACTAGATGGCGACAACTAACAAATCTAGTATACAGAGTGAAGCACAAAAGATTTTTACAACTGCATGAAAGTGACGAATTTCTGTGGAATTTTAAGAATAAAAATGGCAGTTCTATCATTACCGTGGCGCCAAAATCTGATGATGAATTCTTGTAGAACTTGACGAAACAAATCGAAAATAAAGAATAAAATTTTTTGATATCTCGCTTGGTTTTAGAGATATAGCATGTTAAATATCAGTCATAGGTATAGTTCCTTCTGCTTTTGGTGTTTTTTCTTCTGGTCCAGGCCGTATTTCAACCTAGCAACAATCACTAGGAAGAAAATAAAACACCTATAGTGCATTTCCACCCTGTAGATAAGGTGGTTTTGGTGAAAAAAAAAATTTCTGGTCCAGGCCGGATCTCACTCTAACCTCCTCACTTTTGAGTTACAATATGTCGAGAACTAAGCGAGATATCAAAAAACTTTATTCTTTATTTTCCATTTGTCTCATCGAATTACATACGAATTCACCATCAAATTTGGCTATACCGAAATTTTTCTTCTGGTCCAGGTCGTATTTAACTCAAGTACGTCAATTTTGAGATACGATATCTCGAAAACTAAGCGAGATATCAAAAAACTTTATTCTTTACTTTCAATTTGTCTCGTCGAGTTCTATAAGAATCAATCATAATATTGTGGTGCCACGGTAATGATAGAATCCCCGGGATTGCGGTTAGGCATTATCACCTGGACCAGAAAAATAATATTATGTTTAAGCCACATACGATCATTACGACATCCATTTTAACGTTCCGTGTATAGTACTGCATCGAACAAAAAATAAATAATTGACTCGCCTCTACATTAGTCATCATAATCTGACATGCCTTAAAAGCCAATATGAACAAAAGCATGATGTTACGTACAGGGATATTGGTACATTTACATATTGCGTATTTTATAAAACTGGTACGTGACAGCCGTTAGTCGCAAATGGTATCCAAACATAGCATAGGGTTGTAACACGTGCACCAAACTTCAACAGGTAGCACCACGTCTTTGTTGCTAAACAATTTTTACGAAAATAGGAGCAATTCTAACATTTTTTGTGTATAATGACCTTGTTATGCATCTTTTCTTAAACAAGAGAGCCTAGGGAACGAGCGCCAAAATTTCACTCCGAAATGATTTATGCTTCAAAAATCATATTGATTTCTGGCGTTAGAAGATGAATGCGAAACCGGAATTTGATGATTATATCCCTCCTCAGTTAAATGTCAGATACCTGAGTTATCTAGAAGCACACAGGGAGAGGTGATCGGGAATACAGAGCCACATTACTCAGTTTCTCTCGAACAACTAAAGAATAAATGTCCTGTGATACAATAACAGTGAACTGACTAATATCTTTGGTGGCCTGTATGTGGCATCTCTGCCAACAGATATAACTTTTTATTTTTTTTATTGGCCTTCGATAACAGAGACCATACAGCCATCTTATGTATTATTTTATATTGGTACACATTAATTACAACTTACATAAATTTACGTATAGATGTACAGATACATTTAATATACAATCTTCAGATATGCAACATTTTCAGACCTTTAAAATTCAAAATTCAATAGCTCTACTTTTTTAAATGTTCTATTATACATCTATATACCCCTTTAACATCGCTGGCTAGAAGTAAGATTAAATTAGTGGCTAGGGGGATTCCCATTCTGGCTAATTCACTTGTCATTTTATCCTGATGAGGTTTAAATTTTTTGCATGGGAATATTATATGATTTATGCCTCCAATAACATGGTCTTGACAACCACAAAGAGAAGATTCTCTAATCCCTATCCGGTGCAGGTGGCTTGGGAAATTCTCGTGATGGAAAAGAGCTCTGAAAATAGTGGTAATAAGGCGTCTGCTGATGTTCCACTTGTAAAACCATGGTTTTGTTGGTATTTTTGGTTGTACATTTCCGTAGTGTGAACTTTAATGGTTTTTAATTTATTCCACTCTTCTTGCCAAGTGTCCATTGCTCTTTTTTTTTTTTTTTTGATGCTTGGAATCATGTCTTGTGACCAAAAGTTTCGTGTCTTCTTTATGTCCCACGTGTATAGCTTTTTTAGCCAACATAACCACTTGTTCATTGTGCTTTATTCCACTGTGGGATTGAATCCATAGCAGACATGTCGTAATACCTAGCTCACTACTGTACTTTAGGTGTTTCGTGATTTCCATTATTAATACGGATAAGGAATTGTCCCAAGTTGTGTTTTCCAGACTCTTAAGTACACTGAGGGAGTCTATCAGAATTCTACTATCAGAAATATAGCCGCACTGGCGGCTATATTTAACTGCCTCAAGAAGAGCTCTAGCCTCAGCTGAGAAGATCGAAGTTTCTTCCGGGAGAGAATACTGGGTAGAAAAGCCTGTGCTGGGGCAGAATAAGGAGCATCCTACTCTACTTTTGCCTGGTACCTTCGATCCATCTGTATAAATATTAAATACGTTGTCACCTAACGTTGAAATTTAATTGATTATTTTTTTTTATTAATGTTTGGATTTCTGTTTACTTCCAAAAAATGTGCATGATTTGTCTCTATACGTAGTTCGTAGGGTTCAAGATATATAGGATGTGTTTTGAAGAATATTTGCTATTTTTCCAGAACGTTTAGGCATTAAGAAGTGGAAGCCTAGCACTATTCTTGCCATAGTTGGTTAGCGTTTCCATTACCTTAAAACGTTCATGTATTGTGTTCAGGCTAATTTTTGAAGCGCGACTTTTCTGGCGTTGAGGTTGAACATGCTGCCATAATCCAGTAGCGATCTGATCAGTGTTCGATTTAGGAGCAACAGCGTTTTGGGGTGAGAGCCCCATCTAGGGTTGCCAGATGGCCGGGAAATCCGGGAATGTCCCGGAATTTTGTGTCTTGTCCCGTGTCCAGGAATTAAGCGCACCGGAATTCCTGTATACCAATTTTTCCTCAAACTTAAGACACTACGGTGGTTATTTCGTACTCGCAGCGGGAGGTATATGTATAATGTGTGTGTGTTATGTAGCATAGTTTTTATGTAAAATACAACTTTTTAAATTAATTTGAATATTTGTTCACTCCTTAAATATACCACTAAAATACCTTTTTAACCCCAAAAATGTCCCGGAAATTATAATCAAGTATCTGGCAACCCTAGCCCCACCAAGTACAGCAACCATTCTTATTATATTTATTCGTTCGTCAGCTTTTGCAACCAGGTGATCTATGTAATGATCCCAGCTGAGACGGCTATCTAGGATCATCCCAAGTAATCGACCTTGTCTCCTTAATGGGAGGCTATATGTTCCTAATTGGAGGTTGTCATGGTTATACAGAATTTGTTTTTTTGAAAAGAATATAACTATCGACTTTTCACATGATAGTTCTAAGCCATTGTTCTGTAACCACTGCATAAGGACTATTATTGCTTCGCTCAAGATATTCTGAACTCCGTCTGTGAGTCATCGATAGCGTATATGACGACGTCATCTGCGAATTGGAGTGTCTTTACTCTAGGCGATAATTGATGACTTATATATATATATATATATATATAATAATGGACTTAAAATTGCTCCTTGAGGAAAGCCTTGTGTAGCTTTACGCGGACCTACTTTATTCCTCTTCAAGCATACGTAAATTACCCTATCTGATAAAAGAGAGTATAGACCTGCAACCAATTTCCTCGGTATTCCTAGAGTAACAAGCTTTTTTCATTAAGATGGGAATGTTAACATTGTCGTAGGCTGCTTGTATATCAAGGAAGATTGCTCCTAAATATTGTTTATTGCAGAACGCCAAATTGATGTCAGTAGCCAGGACAGCCAGGTTAACTTCTGTACTTTTGCCTTTTCTAAATCCAGCTTGAGAGTCAGGAATTAATTTATTTGACTCCACCCACCATTCCAGTCTGTTTTTAACAAGGCGTTCCAACGTTTTTCCTACGCAGGACATTAGTGATATAGGCCTGTAGGAGGGCGCTGTAGTAGGATCTTTACCTGGTTTTAGCACTGGAATAATAACTTGAATCCTCCAGTCTACTGGGATTTGTTAGTTTATCCATATTTGATTAAAACTATTTAACAGTGTCTGTAAACCAGATTCTGACATATTAGATAGCATAGAATAATGTATTCCATCTATTCCAGGAGAAGTATCGGAAGAGCGTTAAAGTTCCTTCGTAGAAAACGGAACGCACAGCTGGTGAACAGATGCTTCGTCAGGGATGAGATTGAAGCTAGTATCCGGAAATTGAACTGTGGAAGGAGCAATTTTATCTGCAAATTCTTCTAGAACTGAGGAGCTAAACTTATTAGTACTGGTGTTGAAATTGTTGTCGTTTAAGCTTCTTACCGTGGACCAGATGTTTGAAATATTTGAGTCCTTTCCCAAGGATTCGCAATACCGGATCCAGTTTAAGCGCTTAGTACGAGCGTTGATTTGCAAATATGCCATATAGTGCTGCAGTTGAAAGTGCAAGTCGTCTTTGAGCCACTGCTCTAGAACATGTTGGATTCCACCACACCGGAAGTCGAGTTTTTCTAACGTACTGTAATTTTTTCATTGAATTGCTTCATCTGCCGCTCTGTATATTGCGTTTTAAGTTCTCTATATGTATCGTACCCCGTCGTTTGTTCCGTGATATTTCTGGCTTCTTCTTCGATGAGTCTCTTACATGGAACCCAGTCAGCCCAATTTGTATTCCATATTATTGTTGGTTGAGCAGGGGATTCTTTACTGCAGAGGCATCCTATTGTTAAAAGATATAACTTATTTATCCTACGAATCAATATTGTATCAGCACTCTGAACTGAATGCAAAAATTGTTTAATATTTACAAAAGTCAGAAACACATATAGAAATAAAGAATGTTCTGATACTATCTGAGAGTAATTTCCAAAAACTGTTAACCGGAAAAGGGGTATCTTCGAAGGTCACTCCAAACCCATAAATTTTCGTTGTATGCTAGTGACACGAAGAAAGAGACACTCATAAACTAATGAATAATTTTTGTGGTATTTGTTATCCTACATTTCACAAAGGTAGTGCATAGAATCATCCCTACCACCTAATTCAAATAAGTTCATCGCTTTCGCACGTGTGGCGTCGTTTCAGCACTCCTTCAAGATGACTCCTGCATTACATGTCCAGAAGTAGCATGCTGAACTAGACTAGATAAAAAAAGGTGTGTGGAAATGATGCTTTCGTTAGCTCTACATTCAGTTGTAGGACACGTCGATTATCTGGTGCAAATGAGCAGGTCAATATTCAGGACGAAATGGATGACCGAATAATGCACAAACGCCCGACACCGTGCAGCGAGTGAAAATTGTTTTGGAGGACAAAAGCAGGGCCGCATTGAAGCATAGGCTACCTAGGTTGCTGCCTAGGGGCCAGCACCACACAGGGGGTGGGGGGTGAGGGGGGAGGCTCGTTCCACAGCCGGACCCCCCCCCCCCTCACCCTACCGCTGCCGGCCGACAGGGACCTGCACCACAAGTATAGTCTAGAGCAGCGGTTCCCAACCTATGGTTCGCGGCGTGTGTTTTGGTGGGTCGCGGAATAATCGACGTCTTTGCCCCAAAAATATATCTTTTGTTTCATCTGTTTAAAAAATATAACACGATATTTTAAAAGTGCAGTAATCTTGAAAGTTACTAGCTTAAATTAAAACTTTGTGAGAAAAAAGTTTTCTTAAACAGTCAGCCGGTATTATACAATAACCACGTTGTGTGATAAAGCAGCGGCAGTAATCGCGCAATCCTTATGGCAACCCCTGAACACCTTCTCTCCCGCCCCGCTCTAAGGTGGAGATGTGCGTGCATACCACCGGCAGTTTTACTTCTCTGATTGTCATTTTCTTGTTTATGCTTGAATCATGGGCGCCGGCAGGATTGCATCAAGGGGGGTGCACCAGGGCTGTAATTGGTCCTCCCCCACCCCCTATCGGCCCAAATTTCCGGGCGACCTGGGATGTCAGGGGGGTGCAAGTGCACCCCCTTGCACCCCCCTCCCGGCGCCCATGGCTTGAATCGAAACCAAAGTCTTTGATGCAAACAGTCTATCTCTGCTTGTGGGATTGACTTGTTGTTTGCGTTTTGTTTTGATTGAGACTAGATTTAATGTGATTATGGAAAGTTTGTTGAGGACTGGATCGTGCCGTAAAAGAGAGTATCCAAATGGTGAGGAAACTTTACCTCCACGGCTAGAAATAATGTTTGAAAATGTTACTGAACCACAACCAAGTATTTGTAATTACAATGCGGCAGCGAGAAAAAGCAAAAGACGTATCTGCGAAAGTATAAAGCGGATTATTTGAAATACAGATTTGTGTTTTCGGGTACTGAAGAAGGGGCAATACCTCAGTGCGTGATTTGTTGTGAAAATTTGTCCAATGAAAGCATGAAGCCATCAAAACTTGAAAGGCATTTGTCAACCAAACATCCTGAGTACACGGATAAGCCTCTTGAACTCTTTCAAAATAAAAAGACATTATCTTTCGACCAAATCTACAATGGAAATGTCAGTGTCAGGCCAACAAACAGTCTACCATTGCGTCTTACCAATTATTCTTGTTAATAGCAAAGCAGGAAAATACGACTGATGTGTCAAGTCATATCTACACCTGCAAATCCCATTTTAGTGGTTGACTGGTAAGTTTACCATTGTGTTTTCCGGCTCCCAGTCTTTCATATTTTCATTCATTTGGGTGAAGTAAAACACAATGATAAACCTACCAATTAACCACTAACATCGGGTCTGCAGGTGGTTTCCACCAAAAAGCGACTTGGCAGACCAGTTGCATTTTAGTATGCTGCTTGAGTTACTTCTAATCGTGGAATTTCACCAGTCAACTTGATGAGCTAAAGGTCTGTGCAGTCGCCTCCCGGTCTAAAATATGTTTGTTGTTTTTTAGCAGTTCTTGTTTTTGTAGATAGTACATCCTTTGTACGAAAATTTGCCTTTTCGTAGGATAGGATAGTAGATAGCATATCGAGGTCATAGGACAGTTCCCATTCTGATATTAGATACACTCTCATCACACTGGGTCGCGAGATTTTTTTTTTTCTTAAAAGTGGGTCGTGTTCCAATAAAGGTTGGGAACCGCTGGTCTAGAGGCCCACAAAGCCTAATGCGGACCTGGACAAAAGCTTAACTATGAACTCCAAACCGGAATTTGTGAAGCAAGGATATTGAAACATTTGCACCGTTTGGATTCAGATGTTGACAAGCGTCCTCAAAGATACCCAAAGAACTGTGTTCACCGAACTCTTATTGCAGTGCGACGATGATGGAGACAACTTCGTTACACCAATTGTGAAGGTAGATAAAACATGCTTGCAACATTTTGATCCAGAGACGAAGAGTCATTTAATGGAGTGCCATCATGACAACTTACACAAGAAAAATGTGTTTGCCGTGGCACATTCATCAGAAATGAGAACATTTTTGTCAGAGATGCTTCGATTGTACAGTACATAGTTCTGGCAACTTTCTTTTTTAAAATTAACTGTCATAAGAACCGTTTCGTTACTCAATTCATTTGACACCGTCCCTGGGGATACGTTGTTTTGCAAGTGTAAAGTTTAACTGTCACCTACAAAACAAAAGTGACTGCAAATGTCATTCATACTGACAAGCATCTTCTATAGATTGAATGTCAACCAAGGCTCTCCATGATTGTTAATTTTGGTTATGATTTAGTAAAGAAGCTTAATAACTTATTGAATGCCATTTATTTAATTTCAAAGCATTTAAAAACAACATTTATTATTTGGAAAAAGGAAAAATTTAAACACATTATGTACTATTATTTAACGATTAATAAACGAACTGTATTACATGAATCTAATAACGGAATTATTTAAAAGAGTTTGATTAGAGCATGGTTAGAGCGTGTAACCTAAGGCCACCCAACCCCAGGCCACCCAACCCCAGGCCCGCCAACATCAGCGGCCTAGTATATGCAAGCTCAAAAACCTCTGCAAAGGTCTCATCAATGTTTTTTTTTACTGTTTGACTACAATTTAAAAAAACCTCTGCAAAGGTCTAATTGATTTTACTTTTTATTTGTAATTAAATGTGTTACTTAGATCTTTGTTATATTTAAATACCAACTGTAACTATAGACAAGTATTATTTGGTACGCAGGCTAACTTAGAATCGAAATTGTGGCCCATTTTCCAAAATTGGTTGGCCAGCCTTGGTGTAACCTGTCTGACTAGTGAGAGAGTCACTAGGCATTGTAGTGTGCAATAGTGGTAAAACTGGAACAGTATCTGGATGTTGTGGATCATTTTCCTCAATTGCTGATAATATTAACAAATAAATTACGCCAAAGCATTGACTTTTTTGTATTTATTGATCTCCCGTACGCGTTTCACTTCTTTTGCAGAAGCATCTTCAGCGGGTTTTTTATTTTGTGGTCTATTGCATTTCTTTTAGCTCCATTTTCAGCATCAGTGCTCTTGCATTTTTTGGTGAGAAGTTTCTTCATTATTCAGATGGTGCTTGTCACAGCACTGCACTTTATTGCACTGCACTAGGTGTTATCTCCTGTCTTCATGAAAGGGGGGCGGGGGTCCAAAATTCTTGAAAAACACCTCACGTAATTAATGGACGCCCCCTAACGTGCGATGAACACTTTACTGGATAAAAAAAGGAAGGCACAACCTGCTACAGAAATAACTGACAGGGTTGTCAAAACAAAAGATTTGAGGGTTGTATTGGTTGGCAGCAAATATAACAAACCATCTCTAATACTTATATGTTGTATATTAATTATATGCCCGTAAAAACTGAAGGAAATTTTGTCGTGAAAAAGTTTTTAAGGAAAGTACATTTTAAGAAAAAAAAAGGTTATTCATTTCACTGATATATTTCCTGATGAACTGCGTTTCATGTAAACTTTACCTGAGATTTTAATAAATTTTTCTGTCGGAGTGAGATTTTCTTGGCATTGTATATAGATAAAATTCTCTCAGGCAACTAGCTGAGTGAGTCCATTTGTGAAACATGACGTTTCGGCAGCCATAACTCTGCCGCCATGGTCACGTGACTGCTTCCTGTGGGTGATGAATAACGTGACCATTTATTATTTCCGTCAGAGCGGGACGCCTGAGGAATTTGTTTCTTCAGAGCCTTAGGAATTTTGTTAAAATTTTTTGCGTATTTTACAAGGTTTTATTCAAAACGAAGAACACTTGTAATAAGTAGAAAGTATTGCATGTTAGCTGAGTTACTTAGCCTTAGTGTCTGACATCTAACGTCTAACTACCCAGCTGTTTTACACGATTTGTTGACGTTACTCTTGGTAATCAAAATGGCTTTCAATACTGCGACACTTAACTGTGTTTTATCACTTGCCCATATTTTATTTATCAGAGAAAGAACTCTTTCAACAGGTGCGTTACTTCCAGGCAGACACTCAACGAACTCAATAGTTATAGGAAATTATTATTCCGCCAAACGATCTTCAGCAGCAACACTCTCAGGGTTCCAGGTAGAGATTGTCTGATCTGTGATGAAGTTGGAAATAAGCGAAAATGTGGAAAAGTGACTAGGACAAAAATTGAATAGTTTTTCAACAATGCCACTCCTGCTGGTGACGTATTTCTTGGCGAATTAATATGGAAGAACCTGATCTACGCTCAATTTTCATTGTCCAGAGACATCAACACCACGAAGTACTACAACGAGTTTGTGAACAAGTTAGCATTTTAAGTGCTACGTGACTATTCTCGTACTTCCATACTGAAACTAATAGTTTTCAATATTGAGAACGTATATGTGAGTAAAGTAATTATAATTCCAGTACTACAGTTAAAACTAGAAACTGAAGTATATAAAATTTTCGTAGTGGAAGGTGTTGTTGATTGCAAAGTACCTTAAAGCGCCCCACACACTTACAGACGAACTGCAGGCCGATGCCTGTGACGAAGAACTGTAGGTTGAAATCTCAAAGCACCACACTCATAAACGACAACTGCCTGTAGGCGGTGGTCTGTACAGGCCATGGACTGTGCGCTGCCCACTCACTAGAGTTCGTTCCCACATGACATTGTTGCGTGAACTACGACAATCACATACGGATGACTTAATTAATTACTTAAGAATGAGTGACGAAAATTTCAATGAACTTTTAAGTTTAGTTAGTCCATTCATCACAAAGACAGACACCCGAATCCGCCAAGCAATTACTGCAGACTGACAGTCACCCTGAGGTTTTTGGCTACGGGTCAGAGTTTTGAAGATTTAAAGTTTCCTTCGAGTATTTCATCACTAGCACTTGGTATGATTATACCAGAAACTGACAAATTTATTTACCAGACACTCAAGGATTTTTACATACAGGTAGAATAATTTTTATTTTGTTTATGTTCAGTAACTTTTTATATTATAATAAACCACGGAAAAGATAGAAATATGTAGAAAATGTAACTTATAACCAAAATATAGACAGAATACGCTCAATTCCATATACAGTTAGTTATTGCATTTTAAAAAAATAAAAAAACTGTTCTGAAGCGGTCTTTTTTTATTTGAACATGACTCATCTTTTACCCTCCACAAACATGGAAATTGCCGATATAATTCAATAAATGAGGAAATTATTGCGATTTGTTGTCCATTTTCCTGACAGTCCAAAACAGATTAAACAGTGTCCAACTACGATAAACTGACAGTCCAGTGCCTTCAGATAAACTGTAAGTGTGTGGGGCGCTTTAAACTTCAAAGATTGTTAACTGTGGACTGCTGGCAGTTCAGGCCCCGATCTCAACAATCCACACACTATCTGCAGTCTACGATCTTAATATCGACTGTATGTGTGTGTACAACAACGATAAACTGACAGTCCAGTGCCTTCAGATAAACTGTAAGTGTGTGAGGCGCTTAACGTGAGTGTTGATGTTTGAGACTTTCCGTGCGACCTAACTATCAGAATCGGGTAGTATAAAATGTAAAAAAATTCCATTTTTATTTATTTTTAGTGAAAAATAATCTACAAAATTTCCTGATGATTTACAGTTTATTGAGTGTAATACATTTCTTCTGGGTGCTATTGACGGTTTTCACTAACCCTACACTCAGACGCCATACCTACTTGATTTTTCTCAAAATTTCTGTGTTATGTACCTTTTTCTCAGGAGTGGAATGTTAAATTAACTTGAAATTTTGCACAATAACAGAAGCTTATAAATCGCGATCTGTAAAGCAAAATGAAAATAATCTAAGCAATCGCTAGTGAGTTGTAATGTAATAAGTATCCGAAATTTTCTCTAAAGAATAGTTACATAATCTCAAATTTATAAACTCTAAACCAGTTTCTTATCAACAATAGGTTTGTTTCACAAGCTGTGTCATTAACATTGGATTAAACCATACAAATTTTATTAAAATATCTACAGTGACATCAGAAAAAAAGTACATGACTAGGAGTCCGTTTTTTTTAAAAATTTATATATATATATATATATATATATATATATATTGCTTGTTCACATGTGAATATTAATGAAAATTTACTGCATATTTTAATGATTTTAAACAGACACTAAAATAGACAACACGACGACTGTGGTGAAATTTTGTAGAACCGTCTATACGACGGTCGCAACGTATGTGTGGTAATAAGACTTTCGCTGCGACGGTTCGACCGACAGCCTTTGCGACCGTCGTGACGTGTATGACCTGCTTACTAAGTCAAACATTTATATCAACTATTTTTTGTTTGAAACCAACGGCTGCGTGAGAACGAATCTACAGTACTGTAGGTAGATAATATTACTGACTGAGTTTCCATCCAATTAGTGTCGCCTATTCTGATGATATTTGTAGATCTACTGTATTTTCCATGTAATAGCAGACTCAGTCGACAAGTTATCAGTTACTGCAGGGACCCAGAATTTTAAGAGTTTAAGTCCAGAAGGCATTACCTGATGCAAGCACCAAATGTAAAATCTGTACTCAGTGGTCTGTGTTGTTGCTTACTGAAACGTGACAGCTGTTGGACACCACTTAAGTGACCTTAACTTTTAAAGTTTCCCTTCTCAATCTTACCTTGTCACGCCTTATGTTTTAATTACACTTGGCGTGTATGCTCCAAGCTGATTCTTATA
>CM061918.1:74462217-74550380 GCA_031002005.1 Vandiemenella viatica
TCATCCTTCGGTTTAAATGCCAAGGTCAGCTTTTAAAAAAACCTAACGATTATTTTGTGTGGTATTCGTTTCAGAAGCAATAAGTGATCATGGATATTAGAGATTTCAGCAAAGCAGTGGCCAAAACTGAATTTGGTTATAGGTACAATTGTAAAAAAGGCACGTGTCTCAGAATTGAAACATTCAGTTTGTGCAAGACGAGTACTGATAACAGAGTGCAGAGGAAGTGCGAAGAATTCAAGGAGATCTTAAAAATGAGGCATGAAACAGACGAATGGGTGGGCATTGGAGTGACAGTAATAATAGGGCTTCGTTTTCCTTTGGTTACGGAACCATCAAAAGTGCACGGCAGAGCCACAATACAGGTATCATAAAAATAATGGCACTCGAAACATACCACAAGTACAGGATTCAGTAACCCACAGCAGCCAGAGACGTGTTCAAAAAGTAATGGTATTGTTTCAATAAAACTGCGAGTTGTGATAAAATATTTCTACGGTTTTGTATTTTTGTTCGTATTAAACGGTAACTTTTGTGACATTTCCATATCAGGGATTTGTACCCACTTTGTCCCGAATGCCAATGTAGTGGCCCACAGGGTTTTTAGGTAAAGTATTGAAGTAGCTACGATTTCATTCAGCTCTAGTTGAAGCAGGTCAATTACAACAGCAAGAGAAACAAATTCAGATATTGGAATGTGGTGATGTAGAAGCTAATGCCCAGGAAAGTAGGTCAGAGTCAGCAAGAATACGCCGAAACATCATTTGGCGAATGATGGGAGAGTCGTGGAAGCAGCTATTGGTCGAAAAGCCTCCCTACTACCGGAGGATGGTGGGGGACTGAAGATCAAAATCGGGGTGCTCGAAGGAGAGAGTAGCCAAGCTGGTCGATCAGTTGACCGGGTGGCTCGAGGCTCTTGTTTTAGGTCGTTGAGGAGATCTGAAGTGGCCGGTTCGAGGAGGACAGTTAGCCGCCGACGACAACAGCAGCAACAGTCATGGAAGCAGCTTGAAGCATACACCATCATCTTTAAACCCGACAGGCGGGACGAAATCATTTAGGAACATGTAATGGGGATACCAGGCATTAGGAGCAAGTAATAATTGTCTTAACCAATTGAAGGACTCTAGGAATTGATGGAGGATTATCTGTGTATAAAGTAATGTGTAAATAAATTTAAATGTGTATATACCTTGCTGAGAGTATGCTAGTAGGCTGGAAAGAGAGTACTGTCTTGGACGGGCGCGCAGCACATGAAAGTCACTCTCCTCGTGTCAACAGGTTCAAGACAGTCAGTTGACTTAGGATATTAGACTCGGTTTATGACCAACTTTTGGCGTGTGAGTTCAACAAACTAGATGGCGACAACTAACAAATCTAGTATACAGAGTGAAGCACAAAAGATTTTTACAACTGCATGAAAGTGACGAATTTCTGTGGAATTTTAAGAATAAAAATTATAAGAACAGCGATTTCATAGATGCTGCTGTTAAAAAAAAGAAAAATGTCTCACAACGTTGTCATAAATAAATTGAGATACAGTTAGTCTTAAATGATTTCTGTAACTCTCTGCATCTTCAATTGCAACTTCATTCAAAAAAGTCTCTGAGGCATCTAAAGCGGTTCTTTTTTATATCCACTCTCTTACCCATTTTCGACGTTTTCTTTTGTTATTCTATATATCATTCAACGTTATAATTAAGAAATCAGTTACAATTTTAATTCCTTCTTGTAATACTTTCAAAAAGATCACAACGTAGGATTGGAGAACTGTCCTGACAGTGGACTGTCTTCAAATTATTACTACCAAGCTAGCTCACGCCCCTGTCTCCACCACTGACGCTCCTGCCTACTGTCGTTCCAGTCAACTCGCATCGTGTACAAGCGGCCTGAGCGTTACCGCTCACCCGCAAGGCGCAGTCTTCTATTATATGGCTCCAACGAAACATATAGATTTACAGTTTTGGATCTTTAGACGATAGCGTCTCAGAATTAAATTTAGTAGGCTACTAGCATATTCAAGTCTTGATAAAAATCCATTGCTGCTATTACTCATGAATGTTTTCGGTGGAATATTTTCCAAAATGTCACCACAAGTTATAAAAGAACACAACTACTGTGTGAAAATTATTGGTGCAGATATATGAACCGAAACAGTTTGTTTATGCAGATTGTTGCCTTTTTAGGGATTGCGGTTAGGCATTATCACCTGGACCAGAAAAATAATATTATGTTTAAGCCACATACAATCATTACGACATCCATTTTAACGTTCCGTGTATAGTACTGCATCGAACAAAAAATAAATAATTGACTCGCCTCTACATTAGTCATTATAATCTGACATGCCTTAAAAGCCATTATGAACAAAAGCATGATGTTACGTACAGGAATATTGGTACATTTACATATTGCGTATTTTGTCATAAACTAAAAAAATATATAACTGGTACGTGACAGCCGTTAGTCGCAAATGGTATCCAAACATAGCATAGGGTTGTAACACGTGCACCAAACTTCAACAGGTAGCACCACGTCTTTGTTGCTAAACAATTTTTACGAAAATAGGAGCAATTCTAACATTTTTTGTGTATAATGACCTTGTTATGCATCTTTTCTTAAACAAGAGAGTATAGGGAACGAGCGCCAAAATTTCACTCCGAAATGATTTATGCTTCAAAAATCATATTGATTTCTGGCGTTAGAAGATGAATGCGAAACCAGAATTTGATGATTATCTCCCTCCTCAGTTAAATGTCAGATACCTGAGTTATCTAGAAGCACACATGGAGAGGTGATCGGGAATACAGAGCCACATTACTCAGTTTCTCTCGAACAACTAAAGAATAAATGTCCTGTGATACAATAACAGTGAACTGACTAATATCTTTGGTGGCCTGTATGTGGCATCTCTGCCTACAGATATAGCTTTTTATTTTTTTTGTTGGCCTTCGATAACAGAGACCATACAGCCATCTTATGTATTATTTTATATTGGTACACATTAATTACAACTTACATAAATTGACAAAAGTACCGCCGTATAGACGTACAGATACATTTAATATACAATCTTCAGATATGCAACATTTTCAGACCTTTAAAATTCAAAATTCAATAGCTCCACTTTTTTAAATGTTCTATTATACATCTATATACCCCTTTAACATCGCTGGCTAGAAGTAAGATTAAATTAGTGGCTAGGGGGATTCCCATTCTGGCTAATTCACTTATCATTTTATCCTGATGAGGTTTAAAATTTTTGCATGAGAATATTATATGATTTATGCCTCCAATAACATGGTCTTGACAACCACAAAGAGAAGATTCTCTAATCCCTATCCGGTGCAGGTGGCTTGGGAAATTCTCGTGATGGCAAAGAGCTCTGAAAATAGTGGTAATAAGGCGTCTGCTGATGTTCCACTTGTAAAACCATGGTTTTGTTGGTATTTTTGGTTGTACATTTCCGTAGTGTGAACTTTAATGGTTTTTAATTTATTCCACTCTTCTTGCCAAGTGTCCATTGCTCTTTTTTTTTTGATGCTTGGAATCATGTCTTGTGACCAAAAGTTTCGTGTCTTCTTTATGTCCCACGTGTATAGCTTTTTTAGCCAACATAACCACTTGTTCATTGTGCTTTATTCCACTGTGGGATTGAATCCATAGCAGACATGTCGTAATACCTAGCTCACTACTGTACTTTAGGTGTTTCGTGATTTCCATTATTAATACGGATAAGGAATTGTCCCAAGTTGTGTTTTCCAGACTCTTAAGTACACTGAGGGAGTCTATCAGAAATCTACTATCAGAAATATAGCCGCACTGGCGGCTATATTTAACTGCCTCAAGAAGAGCTCTAGCCTCAGCTGAGAAGATCGAAGTTTCTTCCGGGAGAGAATACTGGGCAGAAAATCCTGTGCTGGGGCAGAATAAGGAGCATCCTACTCTACTTTTGCCTGGTACCTTCGATCCATCTGTATAAATATTAAATACGTTGTCACCTAACGTTGAAATGTAATTGATTATTTTTTTTTATTAATGTTTGGATTTCTGTTTACTTCCAAAAAATGTGCATGATTTGTCTCTATACGTAGTTCGTAGGGTTCAAGTTTTATAGGATGTATTTTAAAGAATATTTGCTATTTTTCCAGAACGTTTAGGCATTAAGAAGTGGAAGCCTAGCACTATTCTTGCCATAGTTGGTTAGCGTTTCCATTACCTTAAAACGTTCATGTATTGTGTTCAGGCTAATTTTTGAAGCGCGACTTTTCTGGCGTTGAGGTTGAACATGCTGCCATAATCCAGTAGCGATCTGATCAGTGTTCGATTTAGGAGCAACAGCGTTTTGGGGTGAGAGCCCCACCTAGGGTTGCCAGATGGCCGGGAAATCCGGGAATGTCCCGGAATTTTGTGTCTTGTCCCGTGTCCAGGAATTAAGCGCACCGGAATTCCTGTATACCAATTTTTCCTCAAACTTAATACACCACGGTGGTTATTTCGTACTCGCAGCGGGAGGTATATGTATAATGTGTGTGTGTTATGTAGCATAGTTTTTATGTAAAATACAACTTTTTAAATTAATTTGAATATTTGTTCACTCCTTAAATATACCACTAAAATACCTTTTTAACCCCAAAAATGTCCCGGAAATTATAATCAAATATCTGGCAACCCTAGCCCCACCAAGTACCAGCAACCATTCTTATTATATTTATTCGTTCGTCAGCTTTTGCAACCAGGTGATCTATGTAATGATCCCAGCTGAGACGGCTATCTAGGATCATCCCAAGTAATCGACCTTGTCTCCTTAATGGGAGGCTATATTTTCCTAATTGGAGGTTGTCATGGTTATACAGAATTTGGATTTTTGAAAAGAATATAACTATCGACTTTTCACATGATAGTTCTAAGCCATTGTTCTGTAACCACTGCATAAGGACTATTATTGCTTCGCTCAAGATATTCTGAACTACCGTCTGTGAGTCATCGATAGCGTATATGACGACGTCATCTGCGAATTGGAGTGTCTTTACTCTAGGCGATAATTGATGACTTATATCATATATATATATATATATATAATATAAATAATAATGGACTTAAAATTGCTCCTTGAGGAAAGCCTTGTGTAGCTTTACGCGGACCTACTTTATTCCTCTTCAAGCATACGTAAATTACCCTATCTGATAAAAGAGAGTATAGACCTGCAACCAATTTCCTCGGTATTCCTAGAGTAACAAGCTTTTTCATTAAGATGGGAATGTTAACATTGTCGTAGGCTGCTTGTATATCAAGCAAATATTGTTTATTGCAGAACGCCAAATTGATGTCAGTAGCCAGGACAGCCAGGTTAACTTCTGTACTTTTGCCTTTTCTAAATCCAGCTTGAGAGTCAGGAATTAATTTATTTGACTCCACCCACCATTCCAGTCTGTTTTTAACAAGGCGTTCCAACGTTTTTCCTACGCAGGACATTAGTGATATAGGCCTGTAGGAGGGCGCTGTAGTAGGATCTTTACCTGGTTTTAGCACTGGAATAATAACTTGAATCCTCCAGTCTACTGGGATTTGTTAGTTTATCCATATTTGATTAAAACTATTTAACAGTGTCTGTAAACCAGATTCTGACATATTAGATAGCATAGAATAATGTATTCCATCTATTCCAGGAGAAGTATCGGAAGAGCGTTTAAGGGTTTGTTGAAGTTCCTTCATATAAAACGGAACGCACATCTGGTGAACAGATGCTTCGTCAGGGATGAGATTGAAGCTATATCCTGAAATTTTACTGTGGAAGGATCAATTTTATCTGCAAATTCTTCTAGAACTGAGGAGCTTAACTTATTAGTACTGGTGTTGAAATTGTTTTCCTTTAAGCTTCTTACCGTGGACCAGATGTTTGAAATATTTGAGTCCTTTCCCAAAGATTCGCAATACCGGATCCAGTTTAAGCGCTTAGTACGAGCGTTGATTTGCAGATATGCCATATAGTGCTGCAGTTGAAAGTGCAAGTCGTCTTTGAGCCACTGCTCTAGAACATGTTGGATTCCACCACACCGGAAGTCGAGTTTTCCTGTAATTTTTTCATTGAATTGCTTCATCTGCCGCTCTGTATATTGCGTTTTTAAGTTCTCTATATGTATCGTACCCCGTCGTTTGTTCCGTGATATTTCTGGCTTCTTCTTCGATGAGTCTCTTATATTGAACCCATTCAGCCCTATTTGTATTCCATATTATTGTTGGATGAGCAGGGGATTCTTACTGTAGAGGCATCCTATTGTTAAAAGATATAACTTATATACCGGTATCCTACGAATCAATATTGTATCTGCACTCTGAACTGAATGCAATAATTGTTTAATATTTACAAAAGTCAGAAACACATATCTAAATAAAGAATATTCTGATACTATCTATTAGTATAATACACAAGATGTAGCGTTGTCACACCTACGTCATGTCACGCGGTGACGTAAACCTATGACGTTGCTATATGACGTCACGCTTTACGATATTATTTGTGGGAGTGCACGTTATTTACAGCTTTCAGTCAAATTCCCTGCGAGTGTTACCACAATTCTTCAATCAAAAAATGTCCAAATCTACAAGGCAATAGTTCGCTTCCTTCAAGACACAGAACTGAAGATTTGAAGCCTCCAATACTCTGTAAGAAGAAAATAACAAACAAACATTAATGTATAATGCTGGCTAAATGGTCTCAGACCAAAGGGCAAATAAATAAATAAATAAATAAATAAAATATCGTTTCCAAGCAACAGTGAATAAATTAACTCACAGAACACTGAAATAAAAGTTTGTATTGCGTTAAAATCGATATATCAATCATTAGATGCTTATATTTACGTAATATTCTTTTGATATATTGAAGAATTCCTTAAATTCTTTGTCCATAGATATTGTAAGATAAAAGCTTTGTATTTCGAGCATCAGTGCTGCTAAATGTTTGGTTAGAGTGTAACTAGCATGGATTAGAATTACAAGTTTCATTTGACGTTAACGCAGAGGGCATGAATAATTTAGTTTATATCAAAATATTTTAAACTGTGTCCTATTATTGAAATTATTAATTCGTTTGAATGGAAATAGTGCACATTGATCCGGGAACTGTGCAATCCTTCACTACACTTAGAACAATAATACGTGGCATAATGTAAGTTCATAAGGTTGATTTTAATTTCCTTTGCTTTCACTGCCTAATATTACTGAGCCTATGAGTTCAGCAATTGTGCCAACCATTCAAACGTTTTATTACCAGTCTGAATCACAAAAAATAAATGTGCAAAAACCCTTGGAGATTTTTGATCAAAATTATATCGCGATGCATTATTGCCACTAAAACGCGAAACAGTTCATGCATTAATAAGCGTGAGATTGAAGTACTGTTTTTCTGGCGAAAAGTTAACGTGGTTAGGTTGAAATGCAACCTGGACCCTAATGGAAACTGAAACCTTTTGCTACAACGCAAGGCACGAGGAATTACACTAAGCCGTGAATTGTCAGAACACTGAAATAAAAGTATGTATTGAGTTTAAATCGACATAATAAGTATTAGTAGATTTGATTTATTTAATAATAGATTCGTTTTATGTCAAAGTATTCGTAATCCGTAAAGATTTTTGTTTTAGTTAATATCGTGATGCATTATTACCACTAAAATGCGATAAAGCAATGTATCACCAAGCGTGTGATTAAACTATTGTTTCGTTTATCGCAAGTTCAGTAGAGGTTAGGTTGAAATACAACCTGGACCAGAATAGCAACGAAAACCTTTTCTTACAGAGCAAAGCACTATGAATTGCACTGAACTATATTTTATAACAATTATATTTATTTAAGTAATTGCTAAGAAATGTAATGCTAGAATGGCATAATAATTAACATTAGCTTTTTTTAATGAACTCATTACTTGGTCTGAAAGAAAGAAGTTCCAAATTGTTCGCGATTTGTGCTACTTAAACCACAATTAAAAATAATATTACGTGACATAGCTTAGGTTTTCAAGATTTATTTTTTAGCATCCTTCTTTTTCACTGGGGTCATTATTTCAGGCATTAAAACATGGACCTTCGTCATAGAAAATAAGAAAGTTGTATGAAACTGTGAAGATTTTGGATCAAGTTTGTATCGCATGATGCATGATTGGTATCGATGCATGATGACATTGACATGCGATACAGGGAAAATATTAATTCGCGTGTGAATTAAGTTTTGTTTTTCTACCGGCTGTATTGGCGAAGATTGTTGTTAGGCTGAAACGAAACCTGGACCAAATAGACGATGAAACTTTTTGCTACGTCACAAGGGATGAGAAATTACAGAACATTGAGCTTTATTTCATTACAATTCTATTTAGGTAAGCGACTAAGAAGAAATCAGTTAATCCGTTAAACCCGTCATTTTTGACGGGATTTGTGGCTAGTATGAGAGTAATTTCCAAAAACTGTTAACCTGAAAAAGGGTATCTTCGAAGGTCACTCCGAACCCATAAATTTTCGTTGTGTGCTAGTGACACGAAAAAAGAGAGACTCATAAACTAATGAATAATTTTTGTGGTATTTGTTATCCTACATTTCACAAAGGTAGTGCATAGAATCATCCCTACCACCTAATTCAAATAAGTTCATCGCATGTGGCGTGGTTACAGCACTCCTTCAAGATGACTCCTGCATTACATGTCGCCAGAAGTAGCATGCTGAACTAGACTAGATAAGAAAAGGTGTGTGGAAATGATGCTTTCGTTAACTCTACAGTTAGTTGTAGGACGCGTCGATTTTCTGGTGCAAATGAGCAGGTCAATATTCAGGACGAAATGGATGACCGAATACTGCACAAACGCCCGACACAGTGCAGCGAGTGAAAATGGTTTTGGAGGACAAAAGCAGGGCCGCATTGAAGCATAGGCTACCTAGGTTGTAACCTAGGGTCCCGCACCACATAGAGGGGGGAGGGCTCGCTCCACAGCCGGATCCTCCCCCCCCCCCCAAACCCCCCGCTGCCGACCGACAGGGGCCATCACCACAAGTATAGCCTAGAAGCCCACAAGGCCTAAATGCGGCCCTGGACAGAAGCTTAACTATGAACTCCAAACCGGTATTTGTGAAGCAAGGATATTGAAACAAGCAAGGATATGCGGTTTGGATTCAGAAGATGTTGACAAGCGTCCTCAAAGACACCCGAAGAAGTGTGTTCCCCGAACTATTATTGCAGTACGACGATGGTGGAGACAACTACCTTGCACGAATTGTGAAGGGAGATAAAATATGGCTGCAACATTTTGAACCATAGATGAAGTCTTATTTAATGGAGTGCCATCATGACAACTTACCCAAGAAAAATGTGTTTGCCGTGGGACATACGTCAGAAATGAGAACATTTTTTTTTTTTTTCAGAAATGCTTCGATTTCTGGAAACTTTCATTTTAAAAATTAACTGTCATAAGAACAGTATCGTTACTCAGTTCATTTGACACCGTCCCACACAGGGGTATTTGACACAAAAAGTCGATCAAAATTATTTCTACGTAATTTGGATTTTTGTTTCGCTTCTTTTGTGTATTAGAACTTATAACTGTGAAGTAGGAGTAATAATAAAGAACACGTAGTGTGCTCATACTCTTTATAACATATTAAGCGAATATTTACGAAATACCTAAACAATAATCATACATGTACACTAAAATATCATTCTGACGAACCGTACCATCCTTCGTCGTCGGAACCTTCTCCTTATGGCTCGTTCTCTTCTTGAGTACTCGGGTCCCATTAAATCAATATTTTAATAGTTTCTGGATTGAATGATTTAGATGTTTTGGGAGTTTTGTGCCTGGTGAAGCTCAAATACGGATCCTAAGCTAATGAAAGCCTATTAATGACATCTGTGTTGCACTAAACTCAACTAAGTTTTCTGGAGTGTTTCTCCCTAAATCGTCGAAAATATTTGTTTCTAGCTTCTGCTGCTACTTCTGACAGATTGCCTATAGGCAAAAGTGCATACTCTATTATAAGTGGGCCCTCATTCAATACTTCTTGTATAGGTGTCATTGGATGCCACGAGTACAGTTCAATGTACAGTAGGCTACATCTTAAATTTTTCGTAGCGGTGGGGATTATTTTTTTTATGTGTATCTTGTTCCCACTATATATTATTCACATAATAGTATAAAACCTGTCAATTAATGTTTTGTTAATACCTATTATCTCTGTGGACATCATTGGCTAAAATCCGTCAATTCATCGAAAGATTTTCTAGGCCGACCCACGTTGGTCGGATTGGATTTTATGGGGATTTCGATAAATTTTTTGAACCAATCATGGTATTTCTTTAAAAATACACTCTCAGTTCTCTTAGCAGGCTGCCATTTTTTTTATTTCCAATTTAAGCCTTGAAAACTTTTGTTCGAACTGTTGCGTTTGTTCGACCGTGAATGTCGGTAGATTTAAAATATTTTCCTCGACTAATTCCAACTTTTGCACGAAATCATTTCCTTCCTCATGTTTACTCATATCATAAATAACTTTTCGGGTCATGAGCATGATACCAGAAGAGCCCATAACAAAGAAAATCTTAGGTGAATTAATGTGACGGAAAAAAAGTAAATTTGTTTCATTGTAAATAATCTAGAATTTTTTCGAATAAATAGACGTTTGGCACTTTTTGGCACCTAATTTTCAATGAAACACCAAGGTAGTACACTAAACTAATACCAAACAAGAAATCAGACTCGGGAAAGGTCCGGAAACATAACAAAATCACTCTTTAATACTTTTCGTAATGAAAAAATCACTACAAAATGAGTCAGTTTACAAAAATGTTCAGAAATAAAGTTGTGTGATACCTTTGGATGTATGTTACTATTATTTCAATTCTAGGTACCTGGCTGAACAATATCCATGATTGAAATCGCCACTACCCACTTAACATCACTCACAAATTAAATTGGTACAACTTATAATTTTCTTGTATTTGCTTGGTAACAGTACGTGGGTCTTGCAATGTGCTCAGAAGATGACTGTTCACGGTGTGGGGAATGAAGATTATCTAAAAAACGTAGCTGATTGTTATTCTATAGACATTTGCCTCGAGTCAGGTAGATACAAGTTCTTGGAATTTGCTTAACTTTTGATCGGCTTTTTGTGTCAAATACCCCTGTGTGCGTCCCTGGGAATACGTTGTTTTGTAAGTGTAATGCTTAACTGTCACCTACAAAACAAAAGTGACAGCAAATGTCATTCATACAGACAAGCATCTTCTGTAAATTGAATGTCAACCAAGGCTCTCCATGATTGTTAATTTTAATAATGATTTAGTAAAGAAGCTTAATAACTGATTGGATGCCTTTTATTTAATTTCAGAGCGTTTAAAAACAACCTTTATTATTTGGAAGAAGGAAAAATTTAAACACATTATGTACTATGATTTAATGATTAATAAACTGAACTGTATTACATGAATCTAATAACGGAATTATATAAAAGTGTTTGATTAGAGCATGGTTAGAGCGTGTAACCTAAGGGCACCCAACCCCAGGCCCGCCAACATCAGCGAGCTAGTATATGCAAGCTCAAAAACCTCTGCAAAGGTCTCATCAATGTTTTTTACTCTCTGCAAAGGTCTGATTGATTTTACTTTTTATTTGTAATTAAATGTGTTACTTAGATCTTTGTTATATTTAAATACCAACTGTAACTATAGACAAGTATTATGTGGTACGCAGGCTAACTTAGAATCGAAATTGTGGCCCATTTTCCAAAATTGTTGGCCAGCCTTGGTGTAACCTGTCTGACTAGTGAGAGCGTCACTAGGCATTATAATGCAATAGTGGGGAAATTGGAACAGTATCTGGATGTTGTGGATCATTTTCCTCAATTGCTGATAATATTAACAAATAAATTACGCCAAAGCATTGAACTTTTTTTGTATTTATTGATCTCCCGTAAGCGTTTCACTTCTTTTACAGAAGCATCTTCAGCGGGTGTTTTATTTTGTGGTCTATTGCATTTCTTTTAGATCCATTTCAGCATCAGTGCTGAGAAGAGTCTTCATTATTCAGATGGTGCTTGTCACAGCACTGCACTTTATTGCACTCCACTAAGTGTTATCTCCTGTCTTAATGAGGGGGGGGGGGGGGTCCGAAATTCTTGAAAAACACCTCACGTAATTAATGGACGCCCCCTAAAGTGCGATGAACACTTTACTGGATAAAAAAAGGAAGGCACAACCTGCTACAGTAATAACTGAAAAGGCTGTCAAACAAAAATATTTGAGGGTTGCCTTGATTGGCAGCAAATATAATAAACCATCTCTAAGACTTATATGTTGTATATTAATTACATGCCCGTCAAAACTGACGGAAATTTTGTTGTGAAAAAGTTTTTAAGGAAAGTACGTTTTAAGCAAAAAGACGGTTATTCATTTCATTGATATATTTCCTGATGAACTGCGTTTCATGTAAACTTTACCTGAGAATTTAATAAACTTTTCTTGGCATTGTATATAGATAAAATTCTCTCAGGCAACTAGCTGAGTGAGTCCATTTGTGAAACACGACGTTTCGGCAGCCATAACTCTGCCGCCATGGTCACGTGACTGCTTCCTGTGGGTGATGAATAACGTGACCATTTATTATTTCCGTCAGAGCGGGACGCCTGAGGAATTTGTTTCTTCAGAGCCTTAGGAATTTTGTTAAAATTTTTTGCGTATTTTACAAGGTTTTATTCAAAACGAAGAACACTTGTAATAAGTAGAAAGTATTGCATGTTAGCTGAGTTACTTTGTCTTAGTGTCTGACATCTAACGTCTAACTAGCCAGCTGTTTTACACGATTTGTTGACGTTACTCTTGGTAATCAAAATGGCTTTCAATACTGCGACACTTAACTGTGTTTTATCACTTGCCCATATTTTATTTATCAGAGAAAGAACTCTTTCAACAGGTGCGTTACTTCCAGGCAGACACTCAACGAACTCAATAGTTATAGGAAATTATTATTCCGCCAAACGATCTTCAGCAGCAACACTCTCAGCGTTCCAGGTAGAGATTGTCTGATCTGTGATGTAGTTGGAAATAAGCGAAAATGTGGAAAAGTGACTAGGACAAAAATTGAATAGTTTTTCAACAATGCCACTCCTGCTGGTGACGTGTTTCTTGGCGAATTAATATGGAAGAACCTGATCTACGCTCAATTTGCATTGTCCAGAGACATCAACACCACGAAGTACTACAACGAGTTTGTGAACAAGTTAGCATTTTAAGTGCTACGTGACTATTCTCGTACTTCCATACTGAAACTAATAGTTTTCAATATTGAGAACGTATATGTGAGTAAAGTAATTATAATTCCAGTACTACAGTTAAAACTAGAAACTGAAGTATATAAAATTTTCGTAGTGGAAGGTGTTGTTGATTGCAAAGTACCTTAAAGCGCCCCACACACTTACAGACGAACTGCAGGCCGATGCCTGTGACGAAGAACTGTAGGTTGAAATCTCAAAGCACCACACTCATAAACGACAACTGCCTGTAGGCGGTGGTCTGTACAGGCCATGGACTGTGCGCTGCCCACTCACTAGAGTTCGTTCCCACATGACATTGTTGCGTGAACTACGACAATCACATACGGATGACTTAATTAATTACTTAAGAATGAGTGACGAAAATTTCAATGAACTTTTAAGTTTAGTTAGTCCATTCATCACAAAGGCAGACACCCGAATCCGCCAAGCAATTACTGCAGACTGACAGTCACCCTGAGGTTTTTGGCTACGGATCAGAGTTTTGAAGATTTAAAGTTTCCTTCGAGTATTTCATCACTAGCACTTGGTATGATTATACCAGAAACTGACAAATTTATTTACCAGACTCTCAAGGATTTTTACATACAGGTAAGAATAATTTTTATTTTGTTTATGTTCAGTAACTTTTTATATTATAATAAACCACGGAAAAGATAGAAATATGTAGAAAATGTAACTTATAACCAAAATATAGACAGAATACGCTCAATTCCATATACAGTTAGTTATTGCATTTTAAAAAAATCAAAAAACTGTGGTCTTTTTTTATTTGAACATGACTCATCTTTTACCCTCCACAAACATGGAAATTGCCGATATAATTCAATAAATGAGGAAATTATTGCGATTTGTTGTCCATTTTCCTGACAGTCCAAAACAGATTAAACAGTGTCCAACTACGATAAACTGACAGTGCCGGATCTAGGGGGGGTCAAACCGGGGCGTTTGCCCCGGGCGGAAACTTCAGAGGGGCGCCAAAATCTTGATTGAAGGTGTGGTAAATGGCAAATTCGTGTGGCGGTGACCTTTTTTTAGCTCTACTGCTTCGATTGGCAACCTTCAGGGGGCGGCAAAATCGAAGAATAGCTCTAATATTGCCCCGGGCGGGAAATTCATATTTGAAGGTGCGGCAATTTCAAGTTTATGCCCCGGTTCGGAAATTTCGTAGATCCGCTGCTGTAAACTGACAGTCCAGTGCCTTCAGATAAACTGTAAGTGTGTGGGGCGCTTTAAACTTCAAAGATTGTTAACTGTGGACTGGTGGCAGTTCAGGCCCCGATCTCAACAATCCACACACTATCTGCAGTCTACGATCTTAATATCGACTGTATGTGTGTGTACAACAACGATAAACTGACAGTCCAGTGCCTTCAGATAAACTGTAAGTGTGTGGGGCGCTTAACGTGAGTGTTGATGTTTGAGACTTTCCCTGCGACCAAACTATCAGAATCGGGTAGTATAAAATGTAAAAAAAATCTATTTTTATTTATTTTTAGTGAAAAATGATCTACAAAATTTCCTGATGATTTACAGTTTATTGAGTGTAATACATTTCTTCTGGGTGCTATTGACGGTTTTCATTAACCCTACACTCAGACGCCACACCTACTTGATTTTTCTCAAAATTTCTGTGTTATCAAGGGCGTATATAAGGGGGGGGGCCGAGGGGGCCCGGGCCCCCCCGAAATAATGAATATAAACAAAAAAAATAAGTACCGTAATTTGAACTATTTTAATGAATCATGCGCGATATAAATAAAATGTATTATTACTTATATCTTTTTTTATTCTAATGACTTCCATACTTATATTTTTTAATGTATACTGTTTAGATATGCATCTGAAACGCGCAATAATTCGTTTGAATCGCCCGCCGAACCGAATAGTGCGCGTTTAGTTCTTTCGTTCTCCGCTGCGCGTCTTTTTTTCAGTTCCGAAAGATTACTCGCAAGCGAGTTGTTGCGCCGTCTGCTTATATCTTCGCGTTCTTGATGATATCGGCAGTACATGCTGTTACCATACTCTAGTGCAGTCTCGGCAGACGAAGAGTGGCTCCTATTACTTTCATGTTCGCAATCATTTTTGACCGTCTGTGATTATAGAGTGTAATTTACTTTCTGATTATTTTAATAAACGCTTTTCTCTTATTTTTCCAAATTTCCAACAAAATAAATATTGAAGTTGACCGTAAGTGAACCACAGTCGTCATGAAGAGGCAAGCTTCTATTCAAAACTTTTTCGCCAAAAAACCAAGTATCAATAAGCCTGTTGGTGATAGTCCTGAAGTCGGTAGTGTTAAGAAAGGACAAAGTGCAAATACGTCTGACGGTGACAATGCTGAATTCGGCTGCGTTGGTAGAATTGCTTCTTGTGATGTCGCTACTTCGAGCTCAATTAATGTATTTCCGGTTATGGAGGATAGTAGGCCTAATCAAGTAATGAAAAATATTTATGATATTGGAAACTACTGTCAAAACAATTCCATTCAGTCTTTCACAAACGAAAAAAAAATTGATTTGTTAGAAAATGTTTGGAAACCTCAGCCTTGGTACAAATTTCCCACCATCACTACTTCAAACCATACTCGATCTTTTCAAATGAAGTGGCTAGAAGATTTTATGTGGTTAGCTTATTCAGAGGAAAAATCGGGATGTTTTTGCAAGTACTGCGTGTTATTTTCCCATACTATAAATGTAGGGAAAGGAGAACACCAAATAATAGGGGCATTGGTTACTCAAGCTTTTACCAATTTAAAAAAAGCCAGGGAAATGTTTAGCAAACATGAGAAGTTATCCTACCATAAGAAATCTGTTTTGATCGCTGAAAACACAAAAGCGATAGTTAAGAACAAGGCAGAAAGTGTTATCAATCAAGTAAAGCCCAAAGAAGACTGGATATTGAGAATAATAGAAAACGGCTAATCCCTATAATACAAACAATACGATTTTGCGGAAGGCAACAAATAGCTCTAAGGGGTCATCGTGACTCTGGGCGAATAAGCCTTGAAGAACCAGACCAAAATGATGGGAATTTTCGATCGTTGTTGAGATACCGAGCCAACAGTGGAGATAATATTCTTAAAGACCATTTAACGACCAGTGGTGGGAAGACGATGTACACAAGTTCTTTCATTCAAAATGAACTTATTAACACATTTGGTCACATAATACAATCAAAAATTGTAGAAAATGTCAGAAAGTCTGTTTTTTATTCTGTTTTAGCAGATGAAACCACTGACATCAGCCAAATTGAACAGTTTTCTCTCTGTGTACGTTATGTAGAGGACCAAAGTTTCAAAATCAGAGAAGATTTTCTGGCATTCGTTCCCGTTTATGACCTCACTGGAGCAGGTTTGGCTAACACAATATTAGAGACCTTGTCAACATTAGGACTTGACCTAAACAAAATGAGAGGCCAAGGGTACGATGGCGCTGCCACGATGAGTGGGCAATTCAGAGGAGTACAAGCTTCTATCAGAGAAAAGCTACCGTTGGCCCTGTATACACATTGTTCTTCACACACTCTAAATTTGTGTTTGTCAGATGTGAGCAGAATACCTTCTATAAGAAACTGTATGGGTGTCATAAAAGAAATCTGTGGATTCTTTCATACGTCAGCAAAAAGAACAGAAATATTGAAATCAACGATTTCTGAATGTTGTCCAGAACAAAAGAAAAAGAAACTTATTTCCCTGTGCGAAACCCGATGGGTAGAAAGACATGACTCAGTAATTTTATTTAAAGACATTTTTGAGCCTATCTTGTTCTCCCTTTGCAAAATAGAAGAGGAATTCAGTGACTCAGCATCTAAGGCCCACATTCTAAGCAGTGCTATTAGTCAATTTGCATTTATTGTTAATCTTTTTGTTTTGAGCCGGATGCTATCAACCACGCATAACTTATCTGAGCAGCTTCAAAGCAAAAATACAGATCTTCCACAGGCCTTGACTAACGTTACGAGTGTGTTACACCTTCTGTCGAAGGAGAGGGCAAATGCTGATAACTCATTTAAAGCCTTGTATAATCAAATAAAGTCATTCGCTGCTAAACTTGACATTAAGGAAGAGATTCCAAGAATTTGCAGCCTTCAAACAGCACGTAGCAACGTCCCTTACACCACAGAAGAAGAATTCTATCGACGAGCTGTTTATGTGCCATACCTGGACGATTTTTGTGACTCACTGAAAGAACGCTTTGAATCTCACAAGGAAACAGTTGCATCCATACAAAACATACTTCCACAATTGTGTATCACAACAGATTTCGGTTCATTGGAGGCTGCTTTTAGTTTCTATGAAGAAGATTTGTCACATAAAGAGATTGTGCGAAGGGAGTTTATGTTATGGAAAGAAAAGTGGAGTCAGGAAAATCCTTCAAACCTTCCAAAAACGGCTATAAGTTCTCTCGAAACATGTGACAAGACTTTTTTCCCGAACATTTATACCCTTCTGAAATTACTCGCAGTTCTTCCTGTTTCTGTCGCAACCGTAGAGAGAACTTTCTCCAGCCTGAGAAGACTGAAGACTTACCTAAGGAACAGCACATCTGAAAGTAGGCTTAACGGACTTGCTTTACTTTCTATCCACAGAGACTATATAGTTAGTGATGATGAAGTTCTTGATAAGTTTGCAAGTGCACCAAGAAACCTAGACTTTGTTTTGTGATTATTGATATATGTAAAAATTGAAGTTCCTTTTTGTTAGTTTTGTTCCTCTTTTATTGTATTCTTTTTATTGTCAGTTGGATAAACGATTAATAAAACAAAGTTCGTTGCATTTTCATTGACATTGTATTTATCAAACCTTCTTTTAAGGCCTCTCCAAAATGATACTCAAAACAGTTACTTGAATGATAGTTAATAAAACACATATATGCATGTGTATATAAAAAGAAAAAAAATAGGGGTCTTGGCAATTTATACATCCATCACAAAACAAAACATTATGTATAGCTAGAAGCCCTCCAAACACGATAATAAAAATCGCGTATTTGACTCTTTTAGTTCGGATACGTGTTTACAGATGAGACATTATTAAAATCTTGACCAATGTTTGAAATAATAGTAACTGAGATCTTTTCATCATTTGGTTTGTATAAAAATTGATATATTTTTTATTATTTAATGTGAACAATAAATAAATGTGATCTCTGTAAAGTAAAAGGGGCATGCAGCGCAAATTACCCTCTGAATATGAGCAGCAAAACTGATATAAAGTATTATGGGGTGTCTACTTAAAATTACTTAACCTAACCTTACATTAATCTTGGCCCCCCCCCCCCCGAAAATATATTCTATATTCGCCACTGTGTGTTATGTACCTTTTTCTCAGGAGTGGAATGTTAAATTAACTTGAAATTTTGCACAATTACAGAAGCTTATAAATCGCGATCTGTAAAGCAAAATGAAAATAATCTAAGCAATCGCTAGTGAGTTGTAATGTAACCGAAATTTTCTCTAAAAAATAGTTACATAATCTCAAATTTATAAACTCTAAACCAGTTTCTTATCAACAATAGGTTTGTTTCACAAGTTGTGTCATTAACATTGTATTAAACCATACAAATTTTATTAAATTATCTACAGTAACATCAGAAAAAAAGTACATGACTAGGAGTCCGTTTTTTTTTTTTTAATTTATATTTTATTTTTATTTTTTTGCTTGTTCACATGTGAATATTAATGAAAATTTACTGCATATTTTAATGATTTTAAACAGACACTAAAATAGACAACACTACGACTGTGGTGAAATTTTGTAGAACCGTCTATACGACGAGTCGCAACGTATGTGTGGTAATAAGACTGTCGCTGCGACGATTCGACTGAGTCTTTGCGACCGTCGTAACGTGTATGACCTGCTTACTAAGTCAAACATTTATATCAACTATTTTTTGTTTGAAACCAACGGCTGCGTGAGAACGAATCTACAGTACTGTAGGTAGATAATATTACTGACTGAGTTTCCATCCAATTAGTGTCGCCTATTCTGATGATATTTGTAGACCAATTTTTCATGTAATAGCAGACTCAGTCGACAAGTTATCAGTTTCTGCAGGGACCCAGAATTTTAAGAGTTTAAGTCCAGAAGGCATTACCTGATGCAAGCACCAAATGTAAAATCTGTACTCAGTGGTCTGTGTTGTTGCTTACTGAAACGTGACAGCTGTTGGACACCACTTAAGTGACCTTAACTTTTAAAGTTTCCCTTCTCAATCTTACCTTGTCACACCTTATGTTTTAATTACACTTGGCGTGTATGCTCCAAGCTGATTCTTATATACTCTGACCGTTTATTATTTATTTCGTGGTTTCAGGTGACTGATCTTCACTCTCAGCTTTCGGATCTGTTGACGAAAGCCCCACATCTGAAAACTGACACATCTACATCTACATCTATACTCTGCAATTCACAAATACTGTTGGTGGCTGAGGGTGCTAAGCACCAATCCTAATTCTGTGCATTCCAATCCTGAACACAACGAGGAAAGAAAGAATACATAAAAGTATCCCTCCTGTCATTTCGACCTAAATAGGTTGCAGGAAAACGTGACAGGAGCAAACTTACAGTGGAAAGACTGAGTATTACAGTTCTATCGTCACAATGTCCCATTCACAATTAGAATTTACAACGTTCAGGAATTCTAATTTAATCTAATTAATTGCGATAGAGTGTGCCCCGGTGGCAATTTCCCTACATGAACATTTTTTCTTCCCTTTCTTGAACCTGTCTACTTTTTCCCTCTACAATTGTTAGTTTTAAATTCTTAGAGGGTACAGTATCTGGTAAATTATTCATTATTTCGCTTGGCAATTTATTCCAATAGCCGAACACGTAACTGTGAAAGAAAATTTTCCCACATTCTTATGCCTGAAATCGAGTTCCAAATGGTCCTGGTCATCTTTTGCCTTTATGCACTTCTCTTAACTCTTTCACCTGGTACATTATGACCATTCTCTTTACCCCCCCCCTTTTTCCGTCTTCTGATGAGACTCATTCCAGCTCCTTTGTCATACCAGTTCTGCGGTAATTTCCACAGACAAATCTAGCAGTCCTTCTTTCCCATCCCCCACCCCCCACCCCACCTCCCAACTTGTAATACTCCACAGTACAGCATGGCAGGTAGGTGCAGAAAAGAGATAGACCAATTTTTTGCGCGGTGGTTCCTCGTGGCCGATTCAAGCCAAATACTTAGCCATATGCCTAAAGAAAGTTGCCACTTATTCAGCCCCGCGAAAGCGGAGGGCTAACAGACTTAATTAAAAGCCTGGGGGGGGGGGGGGAGGAAGATATACAACAGACAAGCCGACGCTACACGGAGCGGGGACCTAAATTTGTTTTTTTTTTTTTTTTTTTAGAAATTTACGTGATGCATCCGTTCGCCGAAAAACGCGCAATCGAATGCTATGGAGGGAGCTGACGAATTGCGACTACCATATGTTATGTTATCAACCGATGAATTTTCTTTTTTATGAGCTGAGCCAATCCTGAGGGTTTCTTCTGAAACGGCTTTACCACAAGTGACCGAAACGAATCAAGGAAAAGGAGAGTACTGTTAAGCATCCTGCTATTTTAAGAAATCTGTAGTAATATTATCTGTTCAGCCGTTTATGATTTTTTAGCTTTCTTAGTAACTTAGTAATTTTCTCAGGATGAATTACAAATTTTTTATCCTGCTCAATGTTAATTGTGCCGACAAACTCGTTTTCTGATTTACACCCTCCATTCTGATTGTTTACAGTTTACACACATCCCTAATGTTCACGTCACACGTAATATCTCTGCCTTTTCAAATACTCACTAACTTCTGCATCATTATCTATAGTTGAATACCTTTCCTTCCCCTCAGTTTTCTAACATAGCCAAAGAAATTTTCAAGTGCATCGTTAAGTGGTCCCTTCGCACCGATAATATCCTTCAAAAACCTATTTTTTTCTTCCTTCTTTGTTGCTATTAATTTCTTAATTTTCAAATGCCTTTCTGTCTCTTAAGTTTGCAAAGAAAAATGGCTACAAGCAAAGTGTGAAGAAGTAGAAAAGGAAATGGTCGTAGGTAAAGTAAAGATGTTTCCTACAGAAAGATCAAACAGAATTTTGGAGAAATGAAGAAAAGAGGTATGAACATTAAAGCTGCCGATGGGAAACCTCTTTTACTCTCAGAGGATAGAGCTAACCGATGGAAAGAATACATTGAGAAACTGTATGTTGGGGGCGACTTGAAGAATAGTGTAATGGAAAAGGAAGGTGATGTCGACATTGATGACTTAGGAGATCCTGTTTTGAGGACAGAATTTAATAAAGCTCTGAATGGCTTGAAAGCAAATAAGGCAGTTGGAATTGATGAGATCCCTGCAGAACTTCTTAAATCCCTAGGAGAGGAAGGAATCGAAAGATTATTCAAGCTGATATCAAACAGTTATGAAACAGGAGAAATTCCAACTGATTTTAATAAAAAATATCATCTTCACACTTCCGAAGAAAGCTCAAGCCGACAAATGTGAGAATTATCGCACCATTAGTCTAACATCACATGCTTCAAAATTACTGACCAGAATAATATACAGAAGGATGGAAAGGGTAGTAGAAGAGATAGTAGGTGAAGATCAGTTTGGGTTTAGGAAAAATCGTGGTACAAGGGAAGCAATTCTGTCTTTAAGATTAATACTAGAAGGGCGGATCAAGAAAAACAAAGATACTTTTATGGCATTTGTTGATTTAGAAAAAGCATTTGATAATGTTAGGTGGGACAAGATGTTCAAAATTTTAAAGAAATCAGGTCTAAAGTATCGAGATAGAAGAATACTCTATAAACTATATAAGAATCAAGTGGCTATAACAAAAGTAGAGAATCACGAGAGACATGCATCAGTTAAAAAGGGTGTGAGACAAGGTTGTAGTCTATCCCCGTTAATATTCAACTTGTACGTAGAAGAAGCAATGAATAAAGTCAAAGAACAATTTCCATGTGGCATAAGTTTTCAGGGAGAAAAAATCAGTATGCTACGATTTGCTGATGACATTGTCTTGTTAGCAGAGAGGGCTGAGGATATTGAGAAGTTACTGAATGGCATGAATAAAATACTGGAGGAAGATTTTGGACTGAATATAAATCAAAGTAAGACAAAAGTGATGAAATGTAGCAGAAATGATACCAATACTAGTAGATTAAATATAAAAATAGGATCGGATGCAATAGGAGAAGTAAGTGAATTCTGTTACTTGGGAAGTAAAATTACAACCGATGGCCGAAGCAGGAATGATGTCAAAAGCAGAACAGCACTAGTAAAAAGAGCCTTCATGAAAAAGAGAAACCTTTTAGTTTCAAATATTGATCTAGGAATTAGAAAGAACTTTTTAAAACTCTTTGTGTGGAGCACAGCACTTTATGGTAGGGAAACATGGACTTTAGGAATACCGGAAATAAAGAAAATTGAAGCATTTGAAATGTGGTGCTACAGAAGAATGCTGAAAATTAAGTGGACAGACAAAGTAAGAAATGAACGAGTTTTGGAAATGATGGGTGAGAAAAGAAGTTTGTGGAAGAAGCTTACATGAAAGAAGAGACAGGCTGGTAGGTCATATTTTGAGACATGCTGGATTAGGTTAATTTGTTAGTGGAGGGAACAGTTGAAGGTAAGAACTGTAGAGGAAGACAGAGATTAGAATATATGAAACAGATAATTGAGGACGTGGGCTGTAAGGGGTATGTAGAAATGAAGAGGTTAGCACAGGATAGGAAAGGATGGGATTGCATCAAATCCAGTCGAAAGACTGACGACAGCAAAAAAAAAAAATCTCTTCTCACAAGCCTTTTAATTACCAATAAATTACCCCATCCTATAATCATAATTAACCTTTAGTTTTTTGTATCTGTGTACCTAATAAGCTAACTCTTCTTGGCATTATCTTCATTCCACGTTGACCTACCGATTTAGATATTCTATCCAGGGCACCCTGCAGCTGTTCACAGTCCTTACCTTGTTTGATTCTATTGTATACCATAATATCATCTGCAAAATACATAGATTCTGACCGTGACCAATCAACACAGTCATTCATTAGCATAATGAACAGCAACGATATCAATACACTACCCTGTGGCACTCCAATGTTTACATCCATCTCTTTTGATAATGTATTTCCTACTCTAATACTTTACTTTCTGGCTTTTAAGAATTCCTCTACCCAGCAAGTAACTTTTTCATACAGTGCAATAGATTTAAATTTATTTAATACCATTTCATGGCTCACTAAAAAATACCCGCAACTTCGTCCGCTTGAAAGTTTGTGATGACATAAAAGTTTTTGTTTCTATTCAGAGTATTAACAGCAGAAAAGTTTCTCCTTTAGGGTTGAAAATATGGTCAACTGCTTCCTTGGCTTTTATTCTTCAATGAAAAGTATACCTCAAAGCCGGGACATAGGTAACAAAGGTATAACGCTCGCCGAAACATATGGTTACATACATTAACCACTTAGCGTAAGTAGATTTCTTGAGCAGATTCTGACGTCATTATATTCAGGATTCGGTATGGCATCCACCTTCTGTACTCCAAATCCACTGTGCACCATGGCATATTAGTAATCATTCTGGTCCAGACTATGTTTCAACCTTACCACAACCTTCGTTAAAATAGCTCCTTAGAAATCAGCACTTTTTTTAAATTTTAATTTTTCTCATATATTGTGACACATATATTACGAACGGAATTACGTTGGGATACCTGTGATATTACACTATTTCATGTCCACAACTGAGACATCTTCTTGTGAACTTACCAACCGCACGACTTTAAAATAATTTTTTATTGGTACAGATTTATATTTCCTGGTCGGTAATTATTATTATTGATCTTTCCATACAATTTAAGTACAACGCGATACATGTCTCTAAATTGGCGCTCATGAAAGCAGCTTAAATTACTGTTAAAGTTTCAGTTGTCATTCGGTTCAAGCTGTAATTCAACCAAGCAACAAACTCCGACAATATTGTCGCTAGAAAATCAAGGGTTCTATCACCCGTGCATTAATACATTCACTATACTGCATGTTAGTGAAGTCATGAATTGCCTTTAAACTTGACCCACAATTTCAGATCGTGATATCAAAGCAACCGCTAAAAAACTGTCTGACAAATTACCTTTCTAATTGAAATTGTAAAAGCGAAGTAAATAATTAATACATGAGGAACTACAACCAGTCACATGAACTATGGTATCAGCATCATGACAATTATTAAAGTAACGTAATTTAAAAATGTATACTAAAATGCTCGTAACTTATGCTGCTCAACGGAAAGTCCAGAATTCATTACAACTCTTAACACAGCTTACGTTAATATTGTAAGTCAACTTTATATCGTGATACAGTGATTGTGTTAGTGTGCGTGCTTTAGTCCAGCCGCAAATTCATATTGAAGGTGTATAATAAAATTAATTGTGATAATTTACGCTAAACAAATAAAGAATCCTGATATAGAAAATGTTGCCACTACTCGAAATTAGTTCTGATGCATCTGATGTGTTAAGGTGAGTCCGTATCGTTTGATTTTGTAGAGGCAATATTAGCGGAGATAGTGGCTAGGTTGACATTCTGCCTGGACCAGAATGTTCTTGTTATAGCATGAGGCAGTAGGATTTTGGTTATTATTAGTAATAAATAAGCTGCTTTCAAAAGCGCCATATTAGAGACGACGTGTATCGCGATGTAAACTATCCCTAACAGGGCTACGAAAAGTTTCTACCTTAGACCATTGAATACATACGTTTTAAGTGAAGGATTTAAAAGTTATTTGCAGAATATTGAACAGAAAGCAAAAAACATTGTTTTGGCTACTATCTGAACTGATTTCAACAAACTTTTTGGAGAAAAACAAAAAAGGGTTTAGGTTTTGAAGTTTGATAAAAATAATTTGTAATGCTACAGAGAGTGTATAGTAGGGGGAAAAAAAACGCACAGGCAATAAATTGAACCGAGGTGGTATTGAAACCGTTACATATTCCTCATGAACAAACAAAAACATTTCGCATACGACCATTTTGTTACTTTTAGTGAACCAACTTTTGTGCTGGTATACTCTTAGTATTGTACGATTTTTTTCCAATCTTTGTTTTTTTCACGTATATTATGAGTCTTCTATTACGAACTGGATTCCGGTGTGATATCTGAGATGTTATATCATATCATGTACGCAACTGAAGTCGTTTCGTGAATTTACAGATAGTACGATTTTAAAAAAAATTAAGCTTAAGTACAGATTTATATTTCCTGCTTCCTTACTATTATTTGTCAAGTGCATCAGTTTTAGCACTTTTAAACTAGACACACACGTGCATATATCAGAAGGTTTTTGCTTTTATTTCTGAAAAGAAGTGTTTGTGATGTACATAAAAATCAAATAATAAACTGCCGTGTACGAAATGGAAAACTCTTTGGAGATTGCGAATTTATAATGGCAATTTCTTAAGGAACTATTCGTTTTTGCGGGATGAAAGTTATCCTAAATAATTTCACACACAATTTACTAACTTTGTGCCAAACTTTATTTAAATCTGTTGAGCTATTAAGCCGTGATTGAGGCCGACAGTACATCTAAACATACATCCAAACTTGGACATTTATATATAGAAAGACTAGGATGGACGGCGACTAAAGTGGTGGATTGCACAGCCGGTAAGGAACTTTTTCAGCGGATCATAAAGATCACATGAAGTTACAATACTGAATTCAAATAATTCACATGCTTCATCGATTATTCTGTTAATGTCATTCAATCTGTATGCTAATAGGACAACGTCATAATTTATTCTCCTTAAACATTTACGCCACAGGCACTCACATTTAAACATCATCACACAGACACTTGCTTTGTATCACTTATAATCACGCAAGACTCTGAAACGTCAATGTCTGGTGATCGCTAAATTCTGTTTATTATTCTAATGGGGGATCTTGATACTTGACGTCTTCAGCCTAGAATAATAGTGATGACTGAATAATTACTTTCGAGGTAACATTTACATCAAACCCCAACCTAGTTGGCTACTTGTAGGCTGCAGATACACTTTGAAGATCTGTTATACAAATGGAAGTGATTCATACGATTTGTAAGATGAAGACCCACCTTCTAAGCATTGTTTCAATAAAGCAGATTTGACAAATCGTCACCATGGTAGAGACAATCTTAAACTCTGAAATACCGGTACGGGAGTCAAAGCTATAATTTTGTCGAAGTATCGATGGTTAGTATAGTATGATCAGAAAGTCCATTAACAGATGGTTTAATTATATAACCGAACTTTGAGATATCTAGATGAACATTATCTATTGCTGAGTAATTGTTATTCTAGTGGGAAAATCAACCATCTATGGTAAATTCCATGAGCTGACTAATGATTCCAAGAAGAATTTACAGCGTATTTGTATACTAATTCTGTAATAAAATCTCCAAGACTATTGTAGTTACTTTCCTACTTAAAAATGTTAATAGAAGTTGCTCCGAGAGATATTAAAGTGTCCAGTCACTATTGTGAGAGTTTCAATATTGAAATGTATCTGTGTATCACAGGCTTCAAAATGTTGATGCAAGTAAAACTCGCTAATATTGTTACCGTCAAAACTATTTTTTTTTAAAGTAAATGACAACTCCTCCTTTTTCCAAGTTAGTTCTACAATGATGAGGAGCTAAATTATAGTCAGTTATGTTTATCAAGGTGGCTTCGCAATGAGAAAGACCCTAGGCCTGTTGATCATTTAACAATACGTGTGTATTATGACCACAAAATATATACTAATGTCACGCTAAGACTACCTAAACGTTAAACTGTTCCCGATCATGGAGGAAGGAAGATAGTTCCCGATCACTGGAAGGCATCTTTACAAACGCTGCGTCCAACGATGATAGGTATGACGAATATATTGTAATGTAAAATTGAAGCTATTATATGAACTGTCAAAAAAAAAAAAAAGAAGGTAATGTTAGTTTTTGGTCCAGGTTACATTTCGAGGGAATTCTATCATTACCGTGGCGCCACAATATGATGATTGATTCTTATAGAATTCGACAAAACAAATCGAAAATAAAGAATAAATTTTTTTGATATCTCGCTTGGTTCTCGAATCTCAAAATTGACGTAGTTAGGTTGAAATAAGGCCTGGACTAGAAGAAAAATTTCGCTATAGCCAAATTTGATGATGAATTATTACGTAACTCCATGAGACAAATGGAAAATAAAGAATAAAGTTTTTTGATATCTCGCGTAGTTCTCGAGATATTGTATCTCAAAAGTGATGAGGTTAGGGTGAGATCCGGCCTGGACCAAAAAAAAAAATTTTTCACCAAAACCACCATATCTACATGGTGGAAATGCACTATAGGTGTTTTATGTTCTTCCTAGTGATTGTTGTTAGGTTGAAATACGGCCTGGACCAGAAGAGAAAACATCAAAAGCAGAAGGAACTATACCTATGGCTGATTTTTAACATGCTATATCTCGAAAACCAAGCGAGATATCAAAAAATTTTATTCTTTACTTTCGATTTATTTCGTCGAGTTCTGCAAGAATTCATCATCAGATTTTGGCGCCACGGTAATGATAGAACTGCCCATTTCGAAAGCTGCCGTAAACATCTTGCATAATAAGTTGTAAGGAACTGCCCACATCCGAGCAACTTTTCTTGATTGATTTATATATTTTACTATAATATAAAAACATTCCTATACCATCAAATAAACGTGTGCACAATTTTTTAGACCAAAAGGATAATTCCTTCCAGTGTTGTTCTCATTGCATAGGTACCCTTGATTCCGTTGCAAGATGTAAATCGGCATATTTTCATAATGATATCATTATAACAACGAAAATAAAATCTTGTTGGAAAACTTTAATAATATAAAATAAATTGACAAAAATTTCACAATTACTGCTGCAATTTCATTTGACTCACTGAAGTATTATTTACGAAATACCATTATCATTTTCTATCGAAATTATTTTATGACCAAGACATACTCATCTCTAATTTTATCCACATACCCTTCGTTCATCGCTTCTTCGAGAACGGTTTTAATCTTCTCCATATCCTCCTTCATGCTGTTTGCTGAGTGTGTTTTTATTCGAATATCATTAGTAATGTTGATTAGGTTTGATGGAAGACCCTGTTCTCTGACATGCAATATACTTTTTACTATCATATTATTTCTTCGCATTGCGTACCTCTTCGGGTTTCTAAAAGTAGGATGAGCGTCGGGCATGCCATCACGTCCAAATTCAAAGCCGTCCATAATGTTTCTAATTCAGTAATCACAGTTTATAAATTTTGCTGAGAAAATAACTTCAATTACGAAAAATTTTAATGTAAGTTTCAAAACATGGAGATGAACAAAATAGCAACAAGGAATCTAAATAATGCGTTTATTTGTTATTTGATAACAGGCATTAAGTTCTGAATCCAAAGCATAACAGCGGACCTCCAGATAACTGTAGGGGCAAACATATCAAATCATTAATTAGTAATTACCGTTAAGACAATTTTAAACTAGTATACGACATTTTAGACAAGGTAAACAAAGCATAACAGCTAAAGACAAAAATGGAATTTCGGTGGATTCCTGGAAACGTGGGAATCGACGAGAACGAAACAGCGGACCAACTAGCAAGGAGAGCAATGGGCTACGAATTAACGGAAATTTGCCTTATAGAGATATCTTAAGTAAAATCAGAAATCTACTGAAGACTGAGTGGGAAGAGACGGAGGAGATACAATATAGAGCTAAAGGCGCATGGTAACATGCATTTCAGCATTACATCCCGAAACAACTATGGTTTAACATAAAAAAAAGAAACGTTGATAATAGCAAATAGATTACGATCAGGGAACACTATGTTAAACTCCAAAAGTTTCAATAAGGTTTGACAACATTGTGAACAGACAGATCCACCCAACAATCCCACGGTTCCACTGGTACGACTACACGCTAACTACAAGGAAGGTCACATCATTTGTCTCCAGACTGAAATTCAACCACGATCGCTATCCGAGCCACCTCTATAGAATCATCAATATTAATAACAGAGTTGTGCAGTCTTGGGGTAGAACTGCCTACCAAGGTGCAGACCCTCCTTCAAAAGATTAAAGCAAAAATCTTCATGACCCTGTTCAAGTTTGCAGCGAGGAACAACATCGAAATATGACACCTGAACAAGCCGAATAAAGAGGTCCCACGGGCGTACCTTAAACAAAACCATAGTCACCCAACAAAACAACATATCCTATAATAACGCTGACCAACCGAATAATCTGAGTGAAACATATTATTATCTTGCATGTTAAATATTTTATTTTTAAATTTGTATGCCACATATTGTACATATATTGGTATGACATTTATCGGTAAATGTATTCGCACTTATAAATTGTAAATCTGACCCTGTACTTAAGCAAAGGATAATATGGAGTATTTGATAAGTTGTAATACGCTGGCTGTATGGTACACACCAAATGCCAATAAAAATAAAATAAATAAATAAAATTGTGAACTTTGTGGTACCTATGCCCCAAATATAATCAAACATAGGAAAACAATTCTACAGAAAGATGGAGGCATCAAAATTACAAACTTTGAGAGCCTACGACACTTCCTACTTCCTAGCGACATTAACGGACGACAAGATAAAGCAATTATGCAAATAATTATGAAAGTATTTGTTAATCTCTGGTTGAAGAAACACAATCTGTGGCTCAAGGTTCAGGGTTGCAACTTGCAGTTACGTTGGTGTTGATTATATGTAATGGAGTTTTGAAATTTTTGTTTTATTGAACATAAGATTACCGAACGATGGTAAACAAGTGATATTTGTCAAGCACTTAGTCTTAGTTTATATATACAAGCTAATAAGTAAAAGATTCAGCATAACATTTTTCCAAGCTTCATGATTATTCCATACTACTGAAACGTCACACATTGCCTTGGAAAATCAAGGATTTACCTTACTTTGTTTGGCAGGTATGTGTATACATCATTTTGGCTGAACAATATGCCGTTAAAAGGAAACTACATAATTATAATCGTACTATTAGTGATCTACCATAATATCGTTTTTGATATATTTACAAGTCAGTTACGTTGAATACTCAGAGAAACTGTAGCATGAATGTTAAAGCGCTGGAGTTGAAGCATTTCAAAGCATGAATTTTGGTTTTTGATCTCTTTACTAAAGTTACATTAATGACTTTTAAACTCGCAACGCTGTCATGTTTGTATGAAATAATTTCAGTTGATTCTAATAGTTTTTATTGCTATTAAAAGTTATAAAACTGTTTAGCATCCCCTGTTGTCTTTCCTTCATATGTTTTATCTTCTGGAGTGAAAAGGAATGTTTAATTTTTCTTTATGAAATATCTTTTCCTGTCATTGGGGCTTCTACAGTACTGTGGCGCCGTAATTTGATGATGGATCTCATCGAGACAAATTGAAAGTGAGGAATAAAATTGTTTGGTTTCTCACTTAGTTCTCTAGATGTTCCATCTCGAAAGTTAGGTGGTTAGGTTGAAATGCAGCTTGGACCAGAAGAAAAATATAGTCAAAAGTACAAGAAACTATACCTAAACTAATTTTTGACAACTAATTGAGATATCAAAATATTGTCGAATTACATAGGAATCCTCCATCAAATTATGGTGCCACAGTTATGATAGTACTGTCTTGTCTTCACTATGCTTGGCAATTGCCCATTATTTTTCCTAGTTAAACTCACTTTTATAATAACAGTGTAGGAGCTAGATATTTAAATAATGTTTGTTGTTTTAACTTTTTGAATGGAACAGAAACAAAGGCTTTGAATGTGATGATTAAGCTATAAGCTCAAGCCTGATGTTTGGTAGGGCACATATTCAAACTTCTGTCTGACCATCTTAGATTTTGGTTTTCCATATTTTGTGAGCTTTTCTAAAATCACAACAGACAAATGCCGGGACAGTTCCTTCAAAAGGGCATGATCAAATTCCTTCCTGTTTATTCTCTCTCCTATCCTCTTTTGACTAGTGATCTCAAAGATGATGAGCTGTAAAGACCTACAAAAAATTCTGAGTAGTTATATAACTGTTGCCTGTAACTTCTTTCACTTGGGTTTTTTATTTTACAAAGGGTTCTGATAGGAAGACAAGTCTTTTACTGAAGTTACTTGCACCTGCACCGAGCGTGGTGGTGTAACGGATAGCGTTCTGGCCTCGCATTCGGGAGGACGGCGGTTCGAATCCCTGTCCGGGCATCCAGATTTGGGTTTTCCATGGTTTCCCCAAATCACTCCAGGTGAATGCCGGGATGCTTCCTTCAAAAGGCCATGGCCGAATTCCTTCCCATTCCTTGCCCCCATCCTTTCCCGTCTCTAAAGACCACGTTGTTAAAAAGGGACGTTAAACTGTTACAAAAAAAAAAAAATTGCACCTGCAGTTTGATCTTCCAAATTGCAGTTGGCATATAGCAAAGAATGTAGAACATACAGTGAGAAATCCAATGGGCTCATAAGATGTATATAGTTTGAAACCCAATCAATATTTGACAAATAGTAAACTGTGTTCAACAAAACAGATGAGCAAATATGTTTTTATTTATTTCTCAGCTTCCAGATGTTGCATCAAGATTAAATGTGCCTCATTTTCCTGGGTTACAAGATGTTTAAAATCTTTTTAGTGAATAATGTGCATCTGTATTTTTTTTCCTTGCAGTCTGAAGTGTTTACAGCAAACTGCATTAGTACAGATTTAATCACACACAGCAGCAATACCTTATTTCACAGATCATACTATAAGAGTTCTTCCTGTAAGAAATTCTTATGAGCTGGCTTTCGAGTATACACGAGGCACTGCACACGATACCTTAATTTAAAATAGACCTTCATTTCCTCATACCGAGCGGGGCGGTGTAACGGTTAGCATTCTCGCCTCGCATTCGGGAGGACGGCAGTTCGAATCCCCGTCCGGGCATCCAGATTTGGGTTTTCCATGGTTTCCCCAAATCACTCCAGGAAAATGCCGGGATGCTTCCTTCAAAAAGGCCATGGCCAAATTCCTTCCCATTTCTTGCCCCCCATCCTTTCCCGTCTCTAAAGACCTCGATGTTAAAAAGAGACGTAAAGCAGTTACAAAAAAAAAAAAAAATAATAATTTCCTCACCTTCTCCCCTTTCTCCAACCCTTTCCCCTGTTCATCCACTTTTTTCAGTATTTTAATTTATTTCCTCTGCCCCTGTAAGAACCACTGCCTGTTTATTAGTGTATCTGTCAATTGCCGATAACTTTGCTCATATAGACTAGTAGTGTAAAGACTGCTCTTTAAACCAATGATTAGGGTAAAGACTGATTCTACATGTTTTTCCCAAACCACAAAACTATGTGCAAAAGAACAGTATGTTCTTTTGCACTTCGTTCTTACATGTTCATAACAGTTTACATGCTTTTTCAGTCAGAAGAGAAAGTGAGATACCGAGCGTGTTGGTGTAACGGTTAGCGTTCTGGCCTCGTATTCGGGAGGACACCGGTTCAAATCCCCATCTGGGCATCCAGATTTGGGGTTTTCGATGGTTTCCCAAAATCACTCCAGGCAAATGCCAGGATGCTCCCTTCAAAAGGCCATGGCCGAATTCCTTGCACCTATCCTTTCCCGTCTCTAAAGACCTCGCTGTTAAGACACGTTAAGCAGTTAAAAAAGTGAGAAAAGTAGCTAACTTCAAACATTCTTCGTGAAATCTCTCTCTATTTAACATTTGCAACTGCAGGGAACATAAACATTATGATTTTCATGCTGTCAATGAAAGGGGAGGCAATGTATAACTGCTCAAATTTTTTTTCCGAGTTAGATGAAACCAACATCAAATGTCATACATTTGATGTCATACATTGGGAGAGAGCACCGGTTACAGCCTTTATTTGTGTCCAGGGGCGGATCCAGGGGGGGGGGGGGCTAGGGGGCTCAAGCCCCCCCAAACGTATCTAGGTCCACCCCTGACATTGTAGTTTTGAGACCTTTTTTTTTTAGCTCTACGGATTTGAGGCCCGAGGAGGCTATAAATACTACCTTTTTTACGACTGAAGCCCCCCCCCAAAACAAAAATCCACTGAACGCAAGCCCTCTGAACCAAAATTTATTCAAGCCAAGCCCCCCCCAAACCAAAGTCCGCTCAAGCCCCCCCCCAAAACAAAATCCTGGATCCGCCCCTGTTTGTGTCTGCACTGATGTGTTCTGTTTCTGGTATTCAAAATAGGTACTTGATGAAATTTCTAAATTCTTCTAGTACAGCCATATATATTATATCTATAAGGTTTTTTTTTTGGTCACAAGCCATTATCTCCCTTCGTACTTAACTGAAATCTATGAAAGATTTGTCATTTTAAAGTTTATGGTCACATCATATTTTAAGAAAGGAATTTTTCGTAATTCGACCCTTAAAGGTCAAAATTACCATTATTCTCATAACATATTTTTTGTCACGAATTATTTTTCACCCTTGGTATCTAACCAAAATCTAGAAATGAGGTATTATTTTAGATATTAAGGTCTCTGTTTTGGTCAAATCATATGTTAAAAAGTAATTTTTCAGAATTTTATCCTTAAAGGGCAAAAATATTAATATTTCTACAGCGCATTTTTGTGTCACAAATCATTTATCTCTCTTGATATCTACCCGAAATAGATAAATGAGCTATCATATTAAAGACTAAGGTCTTTGTTTTAGTCACCAGGGGTGTAGCTACTACAGGGCTAGGCAGTTAGTAGAGCTAATAAAAAAAAAAAAAAAAGGCGCCCATCTCATCTGGTCTGAGGTCCCAAAATAATTTTTTTGCATCGGGGCCCTTGTTGACCTAGCTATGTTACTGTTGATCACATCATATCGTAAGAAAGGAATTTTTCGGAATTCAACCCTTCAACGGAAAATTGTCATTATTTCCATAACGTGTTTTTTGTTACGTATTATCTTTCATTGACACCTAACCTAAATCGATAAATGAGGTATCATTTAAAAGATTAAGGTCTCCATTTAAACAACATTATAAATTCATCATCATTGGTCTGCCCTTGGCCAGGAAACTCGTCAAGGCAACCGACCCCTAATGTTGGGAAAAGGTGGTGGAGGCGAAGGTTTGTCGCCGCCCGGGGCAGTGGTGGAACTAAAAATAAAAAGGGCTCTGTATCTACCCTTGGAACTAAAAATAAAAAGGGCTCTGTATCTACCCTAGTCATCATTTGCAACTTAATCCCAAAATTATATGCAGTCATGGCCACATTATCTTGGTAACATCTTTGATCAGTGCCAATATGAAAATATTTCCAGCAGTTTATTTCTCCTCACATTCAGCATGATTACAAATTCTTTCCATTTTCTTTGTCCTCCTCTGTGTACAACATCTACCTTGACTATCTAATGCTGAAATGCCTAGAAAAGGATTTCCAACAAAAGTATTGACACCATGGTTTATAGGAAATACCTGCAAATTACATCTGCCATTTGGTTTTTATCTGCCCGTATAAGGACACAGCGTCATTAATTGTTATTGTCTCTGTATAGGTGTAGTAGTTTCAGTGTTGCCAACATGCTGCTTTATGTTAATATCTTGTTGGCTATCCATTTTCTCATGTTTAATACTGATTGGTTAACAAGATATGCAGGAAAAAGAGCACGTTATGTGAGTAGCAGTAGCAGTTAAAGTGGTCTGTGGTGTAATAATTCCTGGAGCCTTATGCTGATTTTCATTGTTTAATATTTTTTTTTCCATATGAAGTCAAAAGCCCTTGATCATATAAGTGAATAATACTGTCAGAGTCTGTTGTCAGGTTGGAATGCACACTGGATTAGAAAGCTAATTCTTATTACTGAAGGTCTGGGATGAAATCTGATATGTGCAGTTTTGGATATGTAATTTCAATATTCACTTTACTTATTTCTCTCCAGCCTTCTTTGAGAAAATTATTTTAGTCTTCATTTACAATTAACATTAGCTATTAATCAGTTATTTTTTTACATGGTTTCTCAACTTCTATTTTTGGTTAATGTACTATTTGTAGCATTTACCGCTTTCTTGATTGGAGATGTATTTATACATAGTGAACTGCCTTCTCTTCTATTTGTGGTAACCATTTCTTAAATTTCCCTATTTATTTCTGTATTTCTTTATTTTCTTGTCATGTTTCAATGTATTTTGCTCGTACTTGAATTTTTTTACGTTCCACTGCCCAAAGCAAAACATTTGTGTGTTCCTTTAACCTGGAACCATTGTTTCAAGTTGTCAGACATTCTGCCTCTGTTGTGGCTGGTCTTACAGTTTAATGTGAAATCCAAATTACAGACTGTTAGTGTACACCATATGATCAAATCAAAGCAAGAGATGCTTATCGTGTGAAGGGTCCATAAAAAAGTTTGGAGTTTGAATATGGGATGTTGAATTTTCAAGGAGAGCTTCTTAATTTAATTTAATTGCAATGGAGCACAGGCTCCGGTGGCAATTTCCCTACACACCCATCTTCCCCCTATCCTGCACCTACCTACATTTGCCCTCTACAAATTTTATCTTTAAATTCTTTCAAAGTTTTCGGTAAATTATTCATCATTTCTCTTGGTAACTCATTCCAATCCCTGACACCCTTACCTAAAAAAGAGAATCTTCCCACACCCTTGTGCCTGAAACCTAGTGCCAGCTTGTGGTCATGCCCATCTTCCCCCTTCCATGCATTACTTTTCATACCTATTGCAATATCTTTCCATGCCTCATTGCCAGTATATGCCCTGTACACTCCCATGACCCTCCTCATCCTCCTCCTGTCTTGCAATGAATCCCATTCCATCTCCTTTATCATATCCGTCACTGATTGCATTCTGCGATAATTTCCAGAAACAAATCTAGCAGCCCTTTTTTGCACCCTCTCCAACTCCTGTATTTGATACGTAAAATGAGGGTCCCATACTACACTACCATATTCGAGAATGGTCTGACCAAAGTTTTGTAACCCAATTCCTTGACTTCTCTCGTACATCCCCTCATCACTCTCTCCAACTTAACCACCTGTGACAGGATAGTAAAATTATTAGTAGTCCAAGCTGACAGATTAAAAAAAATTATATTAAGTGGTTATGAGGTTATTAAAGTTTATATTGTGCAGTTTGAATTAGATAATTTTAGTTTGTGGTGGCTTTGAATGGTGAGTTTACACAGGGTTGATTGTTGTTCTTGGAGCTGTTTTGACACCTTTGAAAAAAAAAAAAGTTTTTGCAATGTATAATTAATTCAGATTTTGGTAGAGCATGGATGCTTTCGTTGTATGAGGGCAAATAACTAATACGTTCTAGGTTTGGATGATACACGAGGAATTTTAGTTGCCTGTACTTAATTCAGATGAAGTAAGATGTTTCATGTTGATGCTGAAGTACCATTTCCAGGAATAGTACTACCTTCCTGATAAACTTTTAATAATTGATGTATTGAATGTATGGTCTAAATCAGTGTTTCTCAAACTTTTAAGGGCATGTACCCCTATAAAATGACCCAGGTGCTGGCAAATCCCCTTCAGAAAAAACTGTTACTTTTTTCCCAAACTACTAGCGACAATGGGCAACAATGAGCAAAATTCACCATTGTGCATGTTATAGGGGCCTACTGTTATACGCATGAAATAGCCAGTCCACCATTATGGAAATCTTTTCGCGAACCCGCTATGATCAACTGGCGAACCCCTATGGGTTTGCATACCATACCTTGAGAAATGCTGGTCTAAATAAACTCTTTGCAAGTCTGCCAAGATAAGCTTGCAATTCTGAAATAAAGAAATGTGTTTAAATTATAAGCAGTTTTAGTAGTTGGTATGTTGAGTTGGCTAAAGAAAGTTAAACTCAGTGATGTTAAACTTTTCAATCTTTCATTTCAACAGATCATTGAATTGTTTTCAGGAAAGTAATTTTGTTTCAGTTTCCAAATATTTCCTCTCTACAACCAGAGGTGGTGGCCAAATTTTAGGAAAAGAACCATCTATAAGGACAACCAAAATATGGGAAGGGACAAGGATGCCAAACACTGAACTTCCAGCTCATTCACTGTCTATGGTTATTTACAGCACCAAATTTGTGCTGATGGGGAACATATTGATTGCTTTTTTATCAAACCTACAGTTTTTTTGTGTTAGAGCTGTCTTGTGGGTACTTAATGTCCACTTTTCTGTTTCTTCAGCTTATTTCACAATTTGGCTGTAGATATGATATTCATTATTGCATTAAACTAAAAAAAAGTAGAATTATTGAGATTTGCAAGTGTGATGTTTGCTTACTTGAGACTTGATTTGTGAGAATCTTTGCTAAAATCCTACTCCTATCCTCTCATTGCATCCCAAAATCACTTCACTCAGCTGCCATAATGGTTTCGAAACATTATTTTGTTTTCTTTGGCAAAATCGTCTCCATGTTTTAATGATCTCGTCATCTGTAAACTTCCAATAAAAAGGAAATAGTACTGGTTTAAAACAAAGCCAGCTGACAGAAAACTAGGACAAACACATAACTAGTTATGTTTAGAAAATGGATCTTTGTCATCAAATAAATTTTCTGAAAAATACACTCAAAGGGCGTGAAATGTGAATATTGGTTAATGCATGCCAGTAAAGTGAAATATCTGACAGGGTCCGGGCCGGCGCTAAGAATTTCGGGCACGGGGTAAAATGGGCGACCTTTTTTTTTTAGCTCTACAAAATCTACAAACTAGCCGGGCGACAATGGGCGGTTTCTTGGCTTCAAGGACTGGGGGCCCCTGCAGCCGGTGATTGGGTTGCAGTCTTCAAATTTTAATTCATTTTGTTGATATTGTCATTATTTCTGTGTGTGCAGGGCATTAAGAAATCTCCAAGATGACTCTGGTGGAAGGTGTAGGAGATGAGGTGGTACATTTCTTCGTGGCATTGATAATTGTGCTGGTTGCAGTCTTGGCCTGGCGTTCTACTGTGATCACCGACCGGCAGATCTTCCGCACGGTGCGGGTTCGCACTTTCATGGTGAAATTTTTATTTTGTAGTATTTTGTGTTGACGAACCTCATCTGTATATGCTTGCCTTGCACTGTGAGCATTTGTCTGTCAACCTATCAGCATGTGGGTCTGCAAACATCAGTATATTGATGTATTAGTTGTACAAGGATGTAAATGTTAAATGAAGTTTTACTCTAGTAAGAAACTGGAAGATGAACATTGTTTTGTTGGTTATTGTTTGATTCATTGTTACCTATGTTGCTATTTTATTTTTCCATATGCTGTCTTAGCTTTTATCCATCTGCCTAGCTTAGAAAAGGGCTATAATTCAATAGGGAATTTTACATTGTCCATGGCTGCTTCCTTTTATTTATTTATTTTTTTTAAAAAAAAGGTGTTATATGACTCATTAGCATAGCATGCCCACCATAAAAAAACAAAAACAAAAAAAAACACACACACACAGAACTCTACAGCAGTTGTGTGTCAGCAGTTGCATGCCATATTTTTAGACTTTAATGGTTTTAGTAATTATGAATTTTGATACATTAGGGTAGTAATCATTATCTGATTAACTTTGCTGTTATGGTAAACCAGATGAGATTGAGTATTTTCGTTACTTAGCTCAGTTAGTGAAGTGGTCTTAAATAATGATAGCTACTAAATACAATACAGAGTAAAGTACAAATAGCATAATTTTCTGTAGATTTAAAGTACAATCACTATGAATGGAGTGTTTCATACCAGTTTTTTTTAACAAGAAGTTCTTAGGTTTCTAGTTGCTGAAGTTATGACCAACGTTTAGACGATTTCAGACCAGGCATTATAATATTGATGCAACTCTAAGACCTACATTTAGCTACCAACTAGTTTGTTTGAAATTTCTGTATGAGGAATAGACATCGGCCATCATGTTCACATTGACACAAACCAGTGGTGGGGGGGTCTTTTCACTCTCGGAAGACATTTCTTTGCTTCTAAAACTGATTTTCTGCTTCATGGAACTACACTCTGCTTATTTTACTTCTATTTGCTTTTGGCTTATAAACACGTCTGACTTCACCAAAGTCACTTTGTTGAATGCTTGCAGATGAACTCAGCCAATTGGCATACCTTTTGGCTGACTGGTACCAATGAATTGTAGTAAATAAAACTGAAAAATATTTTTAGTATTATTGTTACATAGAATTGTAAAAGATATAAAGTGAGAATGCCAATTTCTAGCAATTATTACCAGTACAACTGGGCTGACTAATAACATGGCTACAGTAGATGCTAGTGAGATACAGCGTGAATAAAACTGTGTACTCTGTGCATTTCCAAAATCATTTCTACTTGAGGTTGTCAGTCTGTATTCGTAATTTCTCAGGTAAAAATGAAATAATGACTGTGTTCTAAAATATCTAGCTACCTTCATGATATATAATGCTACTTCAGTTACAAACTCCTAATTACATCCCAGCTATAATTATCATAAAAATTATTTTGGTAACATTGTTAAATAGAGTGAGAGTCCATTCAACAACGTTAAATCATGTATTATCTTGGTTCTTTGGGTGGAGACTCGTCAATTTATTAAAACCTAACGCTTCTGCCATTGTGCTGTGGCTTTCATCAGAGGACTGATGAAAGTCCTCTGATAAAAGCCATAGCACGATGGCAGAAACATTAGGTTTAATAAATCGAAGCGTCTTCACCCAAAGAATCGGCATGATTGCAGAAACATTAGGTTTTAATAAATTGACGTGACTCCACCTGTAGAGCCAAGATAATACATACAGTGATTGTGGAATCTTTCGTAATCAATGTTAAACCAGTTTGTAATGTAATGACTCTAAGGTTTAAGAACTGGTATTTACCACATTTTACACTAGGACGTCTAAGATAAAGTAAGCTTACTTGCCCTAAGGCAGGGTGAAGACTTCAGTAGAAGTTGTGCTAGGTCAGCAACACAGAGTGGATGATTTGATTTCTCAGTGTGTCTGTTACTTTGTACTTATACATTTCTGTCTTGAATACATATGGTAAATGTATTGTTTTCTTTTGTGCTTGAGGATGCAAGAAGTGAGGCAATGAAACACAGTGCTGGTCTGTTCAGGTCTACTGTTATGAAAGAAACTGAGGAGTGTACTATAAACTTAATGGATTACAGACTTAGAGTTAATTAAATTCTCTATCACATCTCTGATTATAAACATTAGTCTGTTGCCAGGAACCTAAGAAAACTTCTATGAAAGTGCACAAAAATATGGTCCAAAAATTATTTCCATAATTGAAACGAGAATTTATAAGATTACAGTAATACCTGGATTTCTTGTAGCACTTTTTGGCACCTGTGATGTGTATGTGATTTAAATCCTTTGAAAATATGTTGTGGTATATTAATCCCAGCTTATTTCAAACAAAATACATTTTAGAACATATTTCAAGGGAAAAGAGACAAAATATTGCCAGTACTAACAATGGTGCTAAATGCAGAGAATATGAGGACCATGTCACAAAACTTTGTAAATTGTTTAATGTTATAATTCTTAAGCTTAATTCATGGATGTTGTTCTTTTTACATATTTGAAATGGTTGCTTGCTTTGCCTCATTGGAGCAATGTATGTAATGTATTTAAATTTAGAAAGTAAATATTGTGACATTTGAAAAGTCTTCTTGGTAAGCAGGACTTTAAGAATTGTATTTGAATAAAAGAATAATGGGACCGATTTTGTTATACTGTTATGCTTATAATTTGGCATTAAGCTTGAATATTCCCTCTTCTTGTTATTCCATTCTGACAACTGCACTGTTTCCAGTTAGGCTGTGTCAGGGACATAGCCGATATCGGGGGTTGGATACTGGCTAATACACCTGAACCAGTCTGCTTCCAAAATATTCTAAGTCCAAAAGAGAAGTTCTGTAACCGTGTTAAAATATTTATGCTAACTGTTTAATTTGACCACAGTCGCCACTTGTAGTTTTAAACCCACCACAAGAAGGGTACTAAAGTATAAATGAAATTCACAAGTCGAAATCACTGAATTATATTTTCCAAAAATTTTGCGTAAATATTACATGTCACAGTTAGCACGGCAATCGGATATTAATCTTCACCAAACATCACAGGTTGAGAAATCAGAGCAAAATCGCATGAAAAAAACCCCGAAACTGAATTGAAATTTACATGTCCAGAAACTGAAAGCTCGAAATGAGTATGGTTCCAACTTCCAAAAAATGGCCGCCACTAACGAGTGGTTATGATGGTTGTAGACTCGTCCCGCACCTGACCTACCATGACGTCAGAGACTTCCCGACATACACCACTCTCTCCATACCGCTACCATTGAATTCACTACACGAGAAGTTACATGTTGTTACTACGAGGTTTTCCAGCCGAGTGTCCAGAGCCGAGTGTCTCACCTGACTTATATAGACTCGGTCACGTGATCACGCCTGTCTCCAACAAATTACCAAATATGGATGTGTTAGAAGACCTAGCGCGTTAGTCAACGTTTTGTTACCTTTTTAAAATTGGCTTTAATTATTAACTTGAAATTAGGCTTAAAATATTATTCCCGATTTTAGTCTCTCCCTAAAATATAAACTTTGTTTAAATCTGTTGAGTTATGGTAAACCAGTAATCTCTAACAATCAGTTGTAATCATTATTTTTTTGTTTTATGGTATAACTCCGAAGTTTTATGGATTATCCCGCCAGAAAAATTATCAATGTGTAGCCTAAATTAAACTGTGTATTTTAGAGTTTATTTCATCTTTGTAAGTGCCATATCTGAGACACAATAAATTGTTTAGTTATTCACACGTGGGTTGTTACAGAGTGTTTTTAGAAAATTCATAACATCGGTTCTATGGCTTTAAATGACGTGAAATTAATATGTATGAAACTAGAAGAATGGATTGTTAAGGCAAACTACTTCTTAACCCGGAATCTGGGTCGGTTTTTAAATGAAAAAATGTTAAAGTCGGGTATTCTATTTTACGTGTTCAAATTTTATTTAAAAATACTTAGACGGTTGGAAACTACAAGATTTAGATGAATTTACTTCTCTTTATTGCTGTTTTATTTTATTAACTACTTTTTACTATGTGACTGTGTTTAAAATCAGTGTAGAAGCATTTTATATGTGCAGTGTCTATAGCAAGTTACTTTGTGATTGGATTAACAGACAACAGGTTAGTAAAATGTCCTTAAATGTGTTTAGAAAATTAATTATGTGTGTTTACTATCATTTACATGCTCTTAGCGCTTTTGAAATGGTTTATAAGTGTTAGAATTAATTCCGAAAAGTCTCGAAAATCTATACGATTTACCGGCTTCCTGTACTTGCTAATATTTCATATTTTACGGACTGAAACTGCTTAAAACCTATTAAAACTGAAAGATTAGTTTATTTCCTTTATATTTGTTTACTTTTTAAATCCTGAAACTACTTAAAAGACCAAAAATTGTTTATGTGAACTGTTTAAGAAAATGAGTGATCAAATTCCTACATAATTACTTCTTGTGACTATTAAATGCTTGAAAACTATCAGAAACCTGTTAATTATCCTACTAGACTATCTCAGGGATTATTCTATTCACTTTTAGGACTCTAAAATGGTCAAATTTCATTACAATGTGATATCTTCATACTACTTCAGTTTACTTATCCAAACATCCAGTCTATTTCTTTAAAATACCTGCTAAACTGTATTTAAATGTGAAGTTATGTTTATAATAGTTCTAGGCCTGGCTATTATTAGTTCTTTACACTCTTTACTGGATGAAAATCCCTTCAGAAATACCATAATCTGGTATATGCTAAAATTTAATGGTTAGATCTGACTGGTATTGAAACTATCTGTTTATCTCTGAAATAAAGTTTATTAACCATGATAAAAGGTTTATTTAGTGGCTGTATTTACTCATTTTAATCATTTCCTTCATTTAAATCGGTTCAGAATAATTCGTTAAACAATGTCAGTATCTGGTATTACGAGTTTACTTTTATATGTTATTACTTGCTTCCTGCTGGAATATCGTTTATTTATTGCCGTTTATGTATTATTTACCTTGGTTATGGATTATTTATTCACTTTAGTGTATGGAAAGTGTAGTCAACTCGATTTTACATGTGGTATCGGATACTAAAGTTAACCCAAAACTTGGCCGGATCTAACTAAATCTTGAAAATAGAATGAGGGATACCTTACAGCTGCAGTGCTTGTTTAAACCAAATCATGTAGTTGCTCTTCTGCAAAAGAAAAAATGCTTAGCTTCAGTGCTGAGCAGTAAGTGAATGTTGTGAAATTTCTTGTTAAACTGTGGAAGTCTGCTACAGAAATACTAAGTTTGCTTCTAGAAGTGTATGCTGATGGTTGCTCATCGCGGACCCAAATTTTCAATTGGATGAAATGATTGAAAGATGGCAGAGAAGACGTCACAGAAGATTCTTGTAGTTGGCATCTACAAATGCTAAACACACTACAGCACTTCAAAAGTTGTTAAGAACACTAGTGAAAATCAGCATCTGAGTTTTAGAACTGTCAGTGAGTTAATAAATACTGACAAATAAATTTTCTTTTAATTTGATGCAACAGTTGTAATATGAGCAGTGCTTGTTCAGAATTCGTACCAAAAATCTTTTCTACCAATTAAAAGCAAGTTTGAATGGCCATATGTGAAATGGTAAGGCACTTGATTATGGTGGAAAATGGATGTTTGATCATGGTTAAGGCCATTCTTCTAAGCTGAATATACAGAATGGCTCCTCAGTCCTTCTGTATAAAAAAAACTAATGAGGAAAAGACAGCCAGAGAATGTGCTGACACCAAGGATGGTCAATTGGAGTGCCACCTATGTGAAGGCCAAGAAAATGCTATTGTAGTCCTGATTATGATCTTACTTTTCTTTTACAGTTTAAAATGAAATATTAACGATGGAACATTAAAAAAAAAGAAGCAAACCATTACCAGAGGTGAAGGTGAGTTTAATTATTGTAGCAAATGTTTCAAAAAGTGAGCTTTTTCTAGAAGATATTAAAACTGGCTGAACACAGAAGTGATGTGTGGAGCCATTTAGCTTGTAGTCTTTTTTGAACAAATTGGGATTACTCTCGATATCATTTACTTTGTCAAGTAATCAGAGACAGAATTCAAACTAGCTGAATAAAAATGCGATCATTTGTTACCATGACTATTTGAGTCACTTTTGCATCATGGTTCTCTCCTGGGCTGCTAATTTAGAGTATATGGTAAACAGTTGATCTGTTAGTTCTGGTTAAGACACCTGTCTTTAAATTTGTAGGTCCCCAGTTCAAATTTGTTTGACTTCAAATTTTTGTTGACTCTTTAACTATCATTTACCTCTTGTAAAACTTGCTTTCAGTACACAAAGTATACTTTAAATTTACACTTGTTCAAATTCTGTGCTGTAGCTCAAATCAGTAACTTGAGACTGTCACCAGTTGTTAAACCCACACAGTTATCTGTGAAATACCACATGTGAACTGATGTATATAGGCCACTAGTAATCGGCATTATCAGATTATGAACTCTGATTAATTATGTCTGTTTTACTTCTTCTCTTCTGCGGAAAATTTTATTTTATTCTGTAATTGTCATGATGAGTCAATATATAACAGCTGTTACTGAAATAGTAATTTTTTTCATATTATAATTATTGTAATGTTCTCAGATTTTAATAGCATCATAATAGTATCATCAATCAGTATTATTTTTTGCAATTGAATGCATTTTTTGTGGTCTTGCAGGTTTCACAGGCATTTTATTACTATAATTATTTTTAATATGACTATCTATAAAATTATTGTGGAAATGTTGTTGGTAAAGTTTTTCTTTAACTTGTTTTGGTTTTCAGAAGTAGCTTGTATGTTATACAAGTGGTGTGTGGAAGATGTTTAATGCTTATTTAGTGAAACTGATGAAAAAGGTATAACAGTTGATCCTGCTCTTGCACCTAAATATACCAAGCTCATTGGGAGGAAGTGGGATTTTAGTTTTCCATTGTTTCCTTGAACTGTTTCAAATGAATGCTAAAATAGTTTCTTCATAAAGACCATGGCTAATTTCCTAGCCATTTATTGCCTCTCCTCAGCCTCACTTCTTTTTCACTGACCCCCAGCTGGCTCTATTGACCCCTTTGTTGAAAAATTGTGACACCTTGGTAAAATAAATGCAACCTACCAGTTTTCTTGTGAGCTAATAACTTAGGTGCTTAATTTTACTTTGAATACAGATTATTTCGTGTAATTCAAAGGTATTTAATAAAAGAGTAAGGTATTGCGATTTTTTCAGTTTTATGGAATTTGACAGTTGTGGTGATGTCAATTGCTGACTTTGTTGCTCAGGTACTGGTCTTGGAACGCAGGAACCGGGTGCGGGAGGTCCTGGCAGGTTCGTCCAACTTCTCACCTGACGGCACCTTCACGTCCTCGGCGAGTCGGACAGACAGGGCTGCAGATGCACTGGAGGAGCAGGCCGTTAACGGTCCACCGGAGGTCGAGGAAGAGGAGTCGGAGGGTGCCAGCAGTGCCGCAGCTGTTCCGGATAAGGATTCACCACCGGACAGTGCAGAGAGCGCAGGCACTCTGCGCAATCGCAGGCTGGCCTTCTTCCACCGACAGGTAAGAACTTCATCCTTATGTTAACAGCATGAAAAGCTACATGCAGTGTGGTGTGTTCATTGCTGGTGCTGATGACATACATGTGTTAAGTAAGTCATTATTGTAATTTGAGATTTCCTGGGAGTTTTCCTTGCAGGGAATTACATAGTGGACAATTATTTTTAAGTGGTAAGTGGTATTGCATGTTGAAGAAATTAAAATTTTTGTTTTGGGTCTTTAATTGGTAGATTCATATTCAGGTAGTGAAAAGTTTTTGTAACTTTGGCTTATCCATCAAATGCATTTAGATGTGATGATCCTCATATTTTAGGGAATACCTGAAACACCTAAATTACCCAGCAAAATTATTGGTATGTTATGGCACCTTATTATCGGACACACATTACCTTATGACAGCGTTTCTCAATATGTGGTTTGCAGACCACTAGTGATCCATGGAAATGATCCAAGTGGTTCACAGGCAGGATATTATATTGGTAACATATTCATAATGCTTTAAGCAAGTATAAACTGTAAGCCCATCAAAAAATATTTCAATGACAAGTAAAAAATCTGGCATTTTCAGGATGAGGATAGGACAGCATTATTCCTATAACAGTGTATGCATAAAAAAGTGTCGTTTGTCTAAGGATTAAGTACATGACCATTTTCTGATTACCTTGTAGCAGGTGTTAGATACTGCGGTATGTGGTAGGGTTGGTCTTGTGTAGTTCGCGTGAACTAGTTAAGAAGAGCGCTCCCACAGGCAAACTACGCAAACTAGTTCCCAGATCTCTTGCTCCTTAGTTCATTCGATCCTTTCCTGAAAACCGACTTTTGTTTTAGTTTATTATCTAAGAGGAAACACATTGCTGTGGACACATTTCACTGAAGAGACAGATATATAAAAAAAGAAATATAACTGTTCAACATTAACAAATATTGCAAAAGTCACAAACGGAAATTGAACATGGAATGTGAAAACAAAACACACTTTGATCCCATTAACAATTAAAAGACAACAATCGATAACCACAACTACTATAACAAAGAAGAGAGCGCGTGCTGCAGCACTAGCAAAGTGAGCGAACGAGTTGTCTTTCTGGAATTCCAGAGGGGAGCGACCTAGTTCGCTAAGCAGCTGCGAACTAAACAGAGCGCTACTGCTCGCAAACTAAACTGAATGCTACCGGTCGTGAACTAAATTGAGCTCTAGCGCTACCGGTCATGAACTAAACAGCATTGCCGGTCGCGAACTAAACTGAGCATTGCCGGTCGCGAACTAGCACCATTTGCCGCTAGGGTTACCATCATTTTTTTGGTTGATGGTAGTATATTTTTAGAATAACCTATAAAAATACAGTACACTTCAAAAGCATAATATTTGCCGAAAGAGTGGAAAAGGAGAAAAGGTATGTTTTTTTACTATTTTATTTTTTTAAGCTATATATTTTGCACTTCTTGCATCTTAACAATTTTTTGTCTACAGTAAAATTGTCATATGCTTTATCGCTTTCAGTTGTTAACTTAATGTCGATCAAAAGCTCATTTTTTACTAATGAAATACTGCTCTTATTCTTACCTAGATTCCATGTAATATTGTTATTTCAGAATAAAGTTCGTTCACTTTGATACTCATTTTTTTCCGTAAATTTAGAACCTCTAATATTGTCTCACAGTCATCAAATGAAACCTCGTGTTTTGAATTTAATTTTTGGATTTTGTATAGCCAATTGCTTTAATTAAAATCTAACCATTTATTAAGATACTCCAGACATTTATCAATGAATACTAGAACATTATTCTTAATATTATCACTTTCTGTGGAGAATTTGGCTTCTAAAAATTAATATTCTATGAATGCATGTGAAGTAAAAAGAAAAACAGAACAGTTATTCAATTTACACATTGTGCAAAGGACAATGAGCACTTTGGTTTATCGGCGGCCATGATCATGCTAATGTCATTTGAAAGGGCTATTATTAAATAATAACTTTTGTTAAGAAGGTCATATTAAATTCCATCTAGAAACGACAAAAAAATGATTAAGTGATGTCCTAATAAAACTGACATAACAAACAAAATAGCGCGTGCAGTAGTGGTAGCAAGGCGAGCGAACGATCTGTTTCTCTGAATTTGAGACGCAAACTAACGAACTTAAAGAGCGAACTAGTTCACGAGAGAGCTGCGTACTAAACTGAACGCTCCCCTTCGCAAAGTATTATGCGCAAGTCTATTGGTAACACAAGAGTGGTGAGGTAAACAAAAATCAAATGTGTCAGGTCTAGAGTCTTTATTTTGTGTATGTAGGGGTGTAGTGTAGCTTCCAGCCTATAGTAATGTTATTATTCATTTATTAATATTAAGAGTCTTAACAATATGTAATTAACTTTTAAAAGTTTACTTCCAGATTCGTAACTGTTTTTCCATAGCATATCAAAACATGATTTTAGATTTATTATGTTATAATCTACATGTACATATATTCTCTGCAGTTTTCAAAATGGTGGGTGAAAGAGGGCGCTTTGCACCAGAACTGATTTCTGTTCTGTGCATTCCAATCTGCACGATTGAAAAAAGAATTTGTATAAGCATCAGTGCCGCACCTTACTTCTCTAAGCTCATCTTTCCTGTCGTTACTACCCAAATAGGTTGGTAGATGAAGTGTTTCATTGCACTTGTAAGTGAAAGTGGATGTACTCCTATTTATTAATAAGTTCAAATGAAATTTAAGTCATCTGTCTACTAGAGAATCCCGGCCCAAACTGTGATACTTTCGAAAGGAATGTAGCAAGCGGTCGTGGATCGAGTGACTCTTCTCTGTACTTTCTATAGCTTGTCACTCAACCTCCTACGAAATGGATCCCAAATGGCATGACAGTAGTCTAAATGTTGACACATCAGAGTTTTTGTATGCTATCTTCTTATTTTTGCTTTACAACTTTTCAAGATTCATCCTATGAATCACAGTGTAGAATTAACTCTGCCTATGACCCAATAAATATGCAAGTCCCATTTCATGTTCCTTTGCATTGTTATGCCCACATATTTAATGGAATCTGCCATATCAATAAATGAACTATTTACTTTGTATTTCTGAATAAACAGATTCTTTTTGTTAGTTATGCACATCACCTTGCATTTCTTAGAATTTAGTTTCCATTCATCGCACCATGTTGAAGTAACATCCAGATAGTGCCGAATTTCTAAGCAATAAGTCAAATTCCTCACTGAGTGTGGTGGGTGAGTGGCTAACGCTTTGGCCTCGCATTCATGAAGACGCCAGTTTGAATCTCCATCTGGCCATCAAGATTTGGGTTTTCCATGGTGAATGCCGAGATGCTTCCTTCAAAAGGCCTTGGCCGAATTTCTTTCCGTTCATTGTCCCCAATCTCATTCTGCCTCTAATGACCTTGACGTCAATGAGGCATAAAGCCTTAAGTTAAAAAAAAAAAGAAACAATTTCCTTATTTCTCTATAGTTGATCGCATCATCAGTGAACAATCTCAAACTATTATTCAAGTTGTATCTGAGATTGTTTATAAAAATTCATAAAAGAAGTGGTTCTATTACACTTTCTTGAGGCACACCCGATGTAACGTTTAGATTAGAAGAGGTTATAAAAGCATTAATCCATTCACAAAGCTGATTCAATATACCATACTCTTAATAGTACAATAAAATATTCCCCAGATGTTAAGTTAGTTGTTCGCAGCTTTATTTCTGACTATCTACTGGTCCTCGGATTGAAAAAGGTTTGGGAACTCTGCCTTATGATATAGAATAGGCAAAGGTGTGGAAATGGCTGTTATGTCAGTAGATTATTTACCTTCATTTTCTTTTATCGAATATTGCTGCATAACAATCTTTTTTCCCATTTGTTCAACTGTGATTGTTTGTGGTCACTGGTGCTACCCTATCATACATACATTGGACATTAGGGAAGACTAATGACTGATGCTGTATTTGGATATAACTATTTTGGGTGATTGCATTGAGATTTGTTTCCCAGATTCCTTCCTCAAACACTATAGATTATACACACATAGCATTACACAAATATTATGAGTATCAAATGTGATGTAATTCTAACATAACTTTTGTCACTTAATGGTGCTGGTAGTTGACCACATGCCAAGTCTGACAAGAAGGAAAAATATTGTGATGATGCTCAGAAATATACATTTTGTAACAGTAACAATATCCTCCACTGGTATGATAAATTTCCTATATTCGTAAAATTCAACCTTTTCTGTGAACAGAGGTTGGCTATGGTGTGTGGCAACTATCGATTAGTTGCTCTTGTTTCTGACTGTTTGAATATTAATGACCTTAATGCATTGTGTAATCTTAAAAGAACTAATAAGATTTCTAGTTCTCAAGCTTGCTGATTCTGATTACCTCATTTACAAGCCAGATACTTATAAATCTGCGCAGAACCATTATTGGCTATGAAAAAATGAGGGCTTTTACAGTGAGTCAGCTTTATAAAAACTTCTCGTTTCTCCCACTAGGGGAGTGTGCCAAGCAGATGTGACACTTTGCCAGAAAATTGAGTCTGAGCAGGGCTTCAAAATATTGCCTCTGATTGATCTGCTTCCCCCCCCCCCCCCCCCAGCGGGAGGCCCAAGAAGTTTTGAATTATTGAGTACGTTCTATGGTTCAGATTCCATGTTAAACTGCAGGTCCCAGAGGAAAGGAACTGGCTGTCCTACCTGTGACACAATGGCTTAGTATGCCTCCTTTGGGAGGATCCAACCAATCTTCTGTTTGTGGACTATTATTTTCTTAAACGTTAGCTGTGCTTGAAGGGAAAAACAAGAATTGTGGAATGCCTTTTGTTAGAGTAGTCTTTTGCATTTTGTTTTGTACTTGCATCATTTTGGGAACAAGTCTGTTATCTCTTATCAGCCAACTGCTATGCAGGTGACTCTGCTGGAGCCAAACTCGACAGGAGATGGAGATGCAGAAAATGGTTTACCAGCAGCTTCTGATGCTGAAAATGCTGAGGAAGAAGTCACAGACTGTATTCGCATCCGGCTCAAGTACCTTAATGACGATCAGAAGTTGGTTGATGGCAGGCTGCATGAGCTGCTTGGTGACTTCAGGAGGTAACGAAGTCAGTTGTTTCTAGTTGCTTGAAATGTCTGCAGTAATAAGAGCTGACATATTTTAAAATCATTGGTATTAATTGATAGAGATTTGCTCAAGGACGGAGAAAGTAATTTTTTCATATACTGAAGCCAAAGGTTAACATAAAAAATACTGGATTTCACTCTGTGAATGTCAGGAAAACTCCCATCAGAAAGCCATTGTTGAATTCCTTCCCATTCCTCGCCCACAATTCTCTCCCAGCAGTGGTGATGCTGACAAGCTACAAATCGCTACTCCCCCTTTTTTTAAAAAAATAAATAAATAAATCACTTTGCTCTCATCTATAATACATTGCTTTACTCTCTCTTCTGTATTGCCTGGCTCCCCTTTTCTCTCATTCTTTGGTTTGGCGTTATGGAGGGCAAGGGTTCAGATCTCCCTGCCTGACAATCCAGATTTCAGTTTTTTCACGGTTTCAGAAAATCACTCCAAACTAATGCCGGGACGATTTGTACAAAACACCATGGCTGAATTTGTTGCCATTCCTTGCCCCCCCCCCCTCCCCCAATCCTGGCCCACCTCTAATAACCTTAATTTTGACAAGGAATAGCTCATCTTGCATGGACTCTAAACAGTAATTGGTGCTCTTTCTGGAGTTTAATTAATGTGAGTTCTAAGAATTTTCTAAAGTATTAGGAATGGGACAAAGTGAATTGGAAGTAAAGATTCAGACATTTCTGAAATACCAACTTCAGATGCCAATCTTAGATAACTTGCCTTCACTGTTATTTGAACTGTTCATTACGTACAGGCTGAAGTGTCAAAGGCACCTATCTTGTTAAAGACATACCACTTCTTGAAAGTGCACTATTAATGTGAACCCGGAAAGTGTAAATGATTTAACTTTTATTCAGCTTGGAACAGTGAAATTCATGTGAACTTTGGATGCAAATCTAAAAAATAAGAGACTATAAAACAGGTCTTTTGACAAAACTGACAAGCGTTATCAAGCATTTGGTGCTACTATTTTTTATATTATTGTGATCAAGTAGTAAAACACCATCAGCCAAAAAATAAATAAATAAATAATAATTGTTTTCTGAGACTGGCACAGACACTTCATGCTCATGATGACAAAACAGAGAATAGCATTGATTCTTCTGTCAATTATTTGACTCGTTATGCTGCTGTGTCTCCATATATAATCAGTTCTGTAAGGATACACAGCCTCTTAGTTTTTGAAGAGTTAGTAATTAATGTTTATTTTTTATGTTATTTCTGTGGGAATTGTTTATTGACAGTGGTATTTTCGATAATGTTAAGCTGATTATATGTGTATGTTGTTAAAAGTGCTTTATATCGTGTTGTTATTATTTCTTAAGTATTGTGTCAAAGAAATCCACGTGTCGTTATTACCAGATGAACAAAGTACATGAAAATCTCTGGACGATAAACAGTACAGGAGGAAGATCTTTGGGGCAAAGAGATAAGAAGAGATGAAAGCAGTATGCACGACGGACGTTTAGACAAACTGCGAGTTGTATCTGTGCATAAAAAGAAATAATAAATTAATGAGAGTTAATATAAAAACCAAGTGAATCTTTTGTTGGTTATCTTTATTCTTTTGGAGGTATAAAGAAGAAATATTGGCACTTTAAACACTAGCAAGAAGGTTAGTAAAGAACACAAAATATTATAACATGCTAGTGAAAGGAAATAAACTAGTTTCACCATCTACTAGAAAGCTTACAATTCAGAGAGAAAAAAATGCACCACTAGTCTAAGGCACCAGAATCTGAGAATTCCTCCCTGAATCAAGTATTTAATTTAAGTCTACTGTCTTTTTGATATCATCTCGTTTCCCGTCTCTCATACGAGTAAGACTGATATGAAAGAAATATTTGTTTACATTCTTAGTCAAGAGTAATGTAATCTCCTCCATAGATATACACTTATGCCTATACAATTGTACCTCAACTCTTCTGCTACGGTTGGTAACATGTTTGGAACTCTTCTTTTGGAATCTTGTCTAACACCATTGTTACAGCTCCTTAGATTTCTTTATTTGTTTAAATATGGTGTCCCTTGGCCACCTATTTGAATTTGGAAAATAATAACAAGTCACGGTGTGAGATCTGATGAATGAGAAGGCTGTGGTGATACTGAAATGCATTTTATGAGATAAAAAACTAAATTAAATTATTAAAATCATTAAAAAATTATCCTAATGAAGAATCCAGTTACTTATAATGTTTGAAAGTAAATGGAAGACTTCTTTCTGAAGTCATTGTAGAATTTCTTCATGGGAATATTGATTCACTATTCATCAAGAGTCACCCAATCTTAATGAAAAATGCTTTTGTAATTGAAGGATGACACAAGCAGGAATTTCACTTTTGACTCTGACATGCAAGTTTCTTTTCACCCGGATAATCAATTCGAACACCATTACTAACTTTGATGTTTTGTTTCTGTACCATACTGGAAGAACCAATTTTCGACACCAGTGTTAACACGGTTCAATAACTTTGGACTGGTCTCAACAGACCAAAAGTCAGACTGTAGAATTTTGGACACCATTTTTGCTAAAAAAATTCTCATTCTTAGAGCTATATTTATTATTTGGTTTACAGTTTTCTGATTAATGTTCACTTCTGCAATCATTCTCACTGATGATCCGTGATCTTGGTCAAAATGTTTTAACTTAGCAGTCTGATAGCTCAGTGGTTAAAGTGTTCTTCTGGAAATCTGAAGGTCTCCAATTGGAATGCAGGTCTCGGTGGGTTCTTCAAAGGCCCTTGACCTGACTTTCACTTCTAGCACAGCTTGCTGTGCAATATAAAGTATGCCAAAAGGCTTCCATGGTTCGGATTCCACTTTAAGCTGTAGGTACACCTTGTAAGATTACGGTGTTAGGTTAGTTAGCCATGACCCATGACAAGGGGCTCATTGCATGGAAAATTAAAAACTATCATCTTGAGAACAAACAATCCTTTGCGATGTTCCATCATATGATAATTTAATTTTTGATTGCTGTCTTCATCTTCAATATTCACTCTGCCTTCAAGAAACATTTTATGCCAACAAAAAACTTAAGCTCTTGAAATATCCTATTTCTGAATGACTTCTGAAATTTTTCATATGTTTTTATCAAATTCCTACCAAATTTAACACAGAAGAAATAGCATATCGTTACAAAGCATGACGGATTAATGGTAATGCTCTGGCCCCTCATTTTGGAGGATAAAATTTCAAATCTCCGCCTAGCCAACTAGATTTTAGTTTTCCATGGGTTTCCAAAATTCTTCCAGGCAAATGTTGGGATGGTGCCTTCAAAAGGCAGTGGCCAAATTCCTTTCCATTCCTTGTTCCCAGTTCTTTCCTGCCTCTAATTACCTCAACATTGATGAGGCATGAAGCCATAAAAAAGGGAATACCATTGCACTGTAAATCAAATACTATTTTCTTGATAAGATTTTTTAAAATGTTTTCTTACTACACCACTGCTTGTGACTGGAAGATTGCTCTTGGACTAGTTGTGGTGGGGTGATGAAGGTCAAAGATGGTGTGTTAATATCATTTGTAGGGCTGCTATGTTTCATTACTTAATTGTTACTCAAAGTATTATTCAACTTGTAAGCTATCTGTTAAATTTTGTAACTGCGTGACAAAATTTTGTTCTTAGCACCATGAGTTAGATTGGATAAAATATTATTGCATTTCATTTTTAAAGTTAGTTTTTATGTTTATTCAAGTTAGAAAGAAGTTTTAAAGTTTTTAAGATAGTATTTTCAATTTCAACATTCTCTGGCATTCATATTTAGATTATTTATTTTCAGCGAAAGTATTGACGTTAGGATATTTTGTATAATAACTAAAGTTAACGTTATTCAAAGATCTAGCAATTGGTAAAATTTCAGAAAGATTGAATTATTTTTATTGTCAAGGTCAGATTAGCCAATGTTAGGACTTCAGATGTGCGTGAGAAGTCGTTAGGAATATTCGAGAAGCAGGAAGTGCTGTGTAATATAGACTCTTGCTTGCAGTTGTTCGCCCCAGTCTGCTAGGAACCGCAAACACGATAACATGTAGCTCAGTATTCCAGAAAGTTTTATATCAAGCACATCAGTGATAGTTTTATTTTGGAATAATGCCGCTTCTTTTATTCAAGTTAACCATAATGTCGTGTTAAAATAGTATTTCGCAATGTGGAGCCCTGGGATTGTTTGATTTTACTAAACCATGGAACAATGGGAGCGTGTGATTTTCTTTCATTTAATTATTACAACTAACAGTTTGAACTATTGGGGTGTGGTCTGGCTTCACCGGTTAATCGAGTTTGTAAAACATTTCTTTGGAAAATTCGTCTGATTGCCTGTACAGTTTTTGGCTTTGTGAAATTTGGAAGAATATACTTATTTAAATGGCAATAAACTATTTATTGAAATTTACCTTTTCATAGATTTTTGGTTAAAATCTGTGTGGCGACCGTATTATCCTATTTAAGCCAAAACTGTTTCATCCAAGGCTACACACAGTCAGAGTTAAGATTCAAGCTTTATGGAGAACCCCACTGCAAGCTTTGTTCTTACAAACTTCGCTTACTTTCTACACAGTGACTCCCAACTGAGACAATGGTTAGCTTATGAGAGGTTTGCCAGAAGGTTCCTTGGTCCGTAATGGATGTAAAACCGTAGGTCCTGCCATGAAAGATGTAAAATATGCGGCAAATAGAAGCCGCATCACATGGCAGCCAAACAGTCTGGCAGTGTTTCCAGGCTGTCAGTATCAAATACATATTTGTTTATTTTCATAATAGTCTTTTGCCGAAGGTGAGTTAAAACCTGAAATTTCATAAATTATTCTGGTTTTGCTTTTAATATGTCTATAATGTATTACATCTTCTGTAGCAAGTGATGTTTCCTCTTTTTCATTCAGCATCTTTTGATTTATATCAACTTTATCATCAATAATAATTTGTACTACAGACATGGGTAGAAATTTTACCTTTGAAATTTGCTTCATATAACACATTAAATAATAATGAAAGTAACAAGCCTCACATTTGGGAGGATGCCACCGAGCGTGGTGGGTGAATGGTTAACGTTCTGGCCTCGCATTCGGGAAGACGCGGGTTCGAATCTCTGTCCGGGCATCCAGATTTGGGTTTTTCATGGTTTCCCCAAATCACTCCAGGCAAATGCCAGGATGCTTCCTTCAAAATGTCATGGGCAAATTCATTCCCTTTCCTTGTCTCCAGTCCCATCCCGCCTCTAAAGACCTTGATCTCGACGTCGATGAGGTGTGAAGCTATCAGTAAAAAGCAAGAAAGTAAAGGCTAACTGAATGAGGCTACAGAAAATAATGGGAAAATTGGTTACTGTAATTTAATTTTCTATTTTGTAAAAGTTATATAATGCACTCTTAGCAGTTTTTTGTCACTGCTCCATTTGACAAGTTCTATACATTTTTTTATATATTTTTTATTTTATTTTTTATTTTTTTTATGGTGGATGAAGCAATCTAAACACCCAGTCATTCAGAACTTTGTCAAAATTCGTATGGACTAAATGCTACAAGTTGTCCTTTTTTTTAAAAAAAAAAAAAAAGACCAGAAAGATGAAAGTATTCTCTTTGGAGTAAAATTCTTAAGTGTTTCATATTTAAAAACAATACTCAACAACTCTGTTATGCTCATATTTCCTTTTATTGCAGGCGCCACTTTGCAACAGAGCTTTCTGCTCATAAGCTGGTGAGACTCATCTTCAATGGGCAGGTCCTGAGTAGTGACACAAATACATTGCAGCAGTTGGGTCTCTTTGACAACTGTGTGGTCCACTGCCTCGTTCAAACACCACGCCCTGGAACTGGTGAGAAGACTTACATATGTAATATAGTCATCAACAGGAGGATTATTTTTTTTCCAAATTTTGGCCTAATCATGGAAAATAGCCTTTATTAATACCTGTTAAATTATTTGAACAATTAATGGATTACATGTGTCACATGGGAGTGTGAAGTAGGGAGCACTATAAGCTCTGCCCTTCCCTTAACTCACAAATGTTTCTGGACATTGCCTTGTTCATTTATAAGCATTTTCAAACATTGCTATAAATTCTTCTTTATTTGCAATTACGAGGCGTATATTTTAAGTAAGTACAGTTTCGTCACATCGTGGCTGCAGCACTACGGTCGGCGTTCCGTGCATGCGCACTGGGTACCTGCATCTCTTGCCTACACACTGACGCCATTACGGTCTAATTCTTCCTTTTTTACATTGTTCACTGAGTGTTTTAAGATGCCTCCGATAATCATGAGTCCCGCCGACTGTGAAGTACGGGCTGTTATAAGATTTCTTTGTGCTAAAGGCCTAAAACCGATCGATATTCATCGTGAAATCTGTGCAGTTTACGGACAAAACATTATGAGTGTTGGAATGGTGAGAAAATGGGTGAGAGCATTTAAAGATGGCCGCACAAATGTGCATGATGAACAACGGAATGGGTGTCCTTCGGTCGTTAATGAAAGTTTGGTGCAGAAAGTGGACAATAAGGTGAGAGAAAACAGAGCTTTACGATTTCCTCCTTGTGTGATGACTTTCCTAATGTTTCTCGTAGTGTTTTGTATGGCATTGTGACTGAGCACTTGAATTACCGAAAATTGTGCTAACGTTGGGTACCGAAAATGTTAAGGGATGTGCACAATACCAAACGTTTAGGCAGTGCATTGACTTTCCTTGAGCGGTACCACAACGATAGTGATGATTTCTTAAGCCAAATTGTTACGGGCGATGAGACATGGGTGGCCTACGTTACACCTGAATCAAAGCAACAGTCCATGGAATGGCGGCATTCAGATTCACCCAAAAAAGCGAAGTTCAAGCAAACGATTTCTGCCCGGAAAATCGTGTGCACAGTTTTTTGGGACAGAAAAGGAGTATTGCTTGCGGAATTTCTGCCTCGTAATGAGACAATCAATGCAGCAGCTTATTGTGAGACATTGAACAATCTGTGCCGTTCAATCCAGAACAAGACGTGGCAAGTTGAGCAAGGGCATCGTTTTGCTGCATGACAATGCCCGTCCACATGTGGCTAATCAGACCAGAGATCTCATCACATCTTTTCGATGGGAAACTCTAGATCATCCTCCGTACAGCCCTGATCTGGTGCCTAGTGACTACCATCTGTTCCTGCACTTGAAGAAACACCTGGGCGGTCAGCGTCTTGAAGACGATAATGAATTCAAAACAGTTGGGATGCAGTGGTTAACAAGTCAGGCGGCAGACTTCTATTAGGAGGGTTTTCAAAAACTGGTACTACGTTATGACAACTGCCTCAATATTGAAGGGAATTTTGTAGAAAAGAAGAGTAAGGTACAGGCATTCATGTAAAAATAAAATTATTGATATATATTTGCACGTCTTTTTTTAATTTCGAAACGGTACTTACTTAAAAAACATGCCTCGTACTATAACACACACCCAAGTGTCTAGTTAGCTGCCAGCTACTACTGTGTTGCTGCCTAGTTCTACTGTCAATGAAAGGCCATATACCTGAAAATTTCAAGGCTTAGTGCGTGTTCATGGCTATCAGTGTTTTCATGCCACAGCGCCTTCAGCTTTGTTTAGGGGTGGTACATATAAATTAATCATTTGGATAGGAAAATAGCAACTGCTTATCAAAGTTGAAGATTCCAGTAGCACCGAAATGCGGATAGAATCATACACGTGATAAGTGTCGAAATTTTTGGGGTTTATATCCATTCATCAACAATGGACTAGGGTAGCTGCATGATGATGGATGGCATCTAACTGGAAGCTCAGATTGTTGATCAGCAACTTATAATGTGGGGGTGAGGGAGGAGGAAATAGCTTTGCAGTAAATGTGGAGTGGGAGTTTAGAAGTATAAACCTGAGCATTGTAAAATTGGAAACTGTAGCACTGGAGCAGGTCCAGGCATGCGGGGCAGGAGTCAGCATAAAATATTGCCCAGCAAAATTTTTGTTTAGATGAGGATTTGTCCCTCTTTAATGGCCAACCTGGCTCATCTGTCCACATCAACCTATCTTCATTTTGACAGCTGCCATGCTTACCACACTAAACGCTCGTCCCCAACAGCCTTGACATTCGTGGAAGATCCTCTCACTGTATTCCAATAACATCTCACAAGACCTGATATCCTGCAATTACCCACCAAATTTAATTAATTAATTAAAAAAAACTTTTTTGTCCCACATCACAACCCGCTGAACACACCAACTACTTCAATCTCAAAAAACCAACCACAGCCCAGTCCTCATCATCCGGTACTTTCCAGGCCTGGAACCAATTAATGAATTCCTTTAGCAATAGCCTGCCTGGAAATGAGATCCTTCCTAGCCAAAATCTTCCCAGAACATGCTACAGTAGATCAACTAATCTCGGACAACTGCATGTCCACAAACATGGGCTTGCCCGTCCTATAAAATAGTCCCAAAGCTCTTTTTTGTGCCACAGATTGGACAGAAAATAGTGCAGCATACACCATGCCTCCACCATCTTCACCAACCAATTAACAGCACATGCCATCTGTGAAATTTCAATGTAATATATCAATTAACATGCAACCATTGTTCAGCCTCATACCAGGTGTGTAAATATGAAACCGGAATTTTTTTATCAAAAATACACATTGATTGCACAAAAACGGTACGACATACCTTATTCAAAATATTGTCCATTGCAAGACATACATTTTTCCCATCTCTCTGGTAATTTATGAATACCACGTCAAAAAAAAAAAAAATCTCGTTTGATGCAAACCAGTCATCAAGCCATTTTCGCACATTATCATTAGAAGTGAAGTGCTGCTCAGCGAGTGCCTGTCCCATTGATGCAAAGAGATAGTAATCCGACGAAACTAGTTGATCCCACCAAACACAGAGCATTGTCTTCTTTCTATAGCAATTTGGCCTTGAAACTGATATTGACGGTTCACCTGGAGATACCCATGATTTTTTACGCTTAGGGTTCTCGAAATATATCCAATTCTCATCACCAGTCACAATTCTATGGAGAAATTATTTTCTTTTATATCTGGCAAGCAGCATTTCACAAGTGGTTTTTCGGTTTTCTTGCTGTCTGTCAGTCAGTTCATGTGGAAGCCATTTTCCCATCACTTTTAAACAGCTTCCTGTTTCACATTCAATTGATCTGCATGTTGTTGTTGCGTTTGAGCATCATCCAACACTGTCTTCAAACTTCTTCGTAGATCTTCCACGGTCTTCATCGCTGATGTCAAAATCTCCACTTTTGAATTTTTTAAACCACTCGAAACACTGTGTTTTACCGAGAGCACGCTCACCATAAGCATCAACAAGCATTCGATGTGATTCTGCAGCAGTTTTCTTTAAATGAAAACAGAATTTCAACAATGTCCGCAAATCATAGTTTGTGGTCTCAAAAGTCGACATCTTCAACAGTGTTAAAAACTGCACTGTTGTATGAAACTTGTATTTTCGGGAGTTGAAAATCACAGTCGGCTGTCGACAAAAGAAACTGGCGACAATGACACATTCTGGCGGTAACTGCTTTGATAGCTACAGCCATCTATCGGCAAATTCCGGTTTCATATTTACGCACCTGGTACATAGTTGTATCTGGCCACGGATACACTGGTAATCAGAATGAACGGTCAAACAGTATTCACCCAGAACCCTCACCACATAATATCTGTTTTTGCTTCACCTTATTTGCCATCAGGGCCCTCTCAAACAGAAACATTATATATGAACTCAGAAAGTGCAAAGTGGCTTACCAGTACACACTCGACACCAAAGAGCTAGCAAGTTGTAACTGGATAATACCTTCCTTCCTTTTCTACGCAGTCCCCAAACACTCTTATCTCTTCCCACATGAACTATAGCTGATTTTTAAGTTGTGTAGTATATCTTTGAGTTTTTATTCAAGTTTGTTTACATTTATATAAAAAAAATTAATTATCAGTATTTTCCCCTGACTCCTTCTGCATTGTTCCTGTGGTGTAATTTATAATTTTACTTTTCAACTTCCACTTTATACTTTTCAACAAGTGGTTTTACCCCCACCACAAGCTGCTGATAAAGAATCTGAGCCTCCAGTTATCTGCGAGCCTCCACCAGGCAGCTACCCCCCCCCCCCCCCCCACACACACACACACTCTGCTGCGTACCACAGTTGACAGCAGAATGGCATATGTGATTGTTGTGGCCCTCTGTGGATAATGACTGGTTTATTTTCTGTGTATTTCTTATGTTCATTGCTTGGCAGTATTTTCACTGTCAGTTTTCTTCACTCTCCCAGTGCGTGGCCCATAGAGCAGGTTGTTGCAGGGTGTAATGAGCTGTCTTTAGCAGAGGCTTGTATGTCATACTCCTTAGTTATTATTTTATCAAGATATATGTACAGTTAAAAAGATAACTGTAACATTTCATATACAGGGTGTCCAGAAAAGGACTCCCTGATTTCAAAATTAAATATCTTGAAAACAAAGATCGATAGAGGAATGCAGTAAACGGAATGTTTATCGTGACAGCTGTAAGAAGTGTATACAGCAGTTTGAAATAATAGTTACAAAAGCTGCTAACAGATGGTGCTGTAATCGCCATACGTAATGCCTAAATAGTGATCCGAAGCTCAGGGCGGTCAGTTCCACCATTGAAACGTGAAAGGAGGTTAGCGTAACGAAGGAAGAGTTTAAAACCATGTACACCATTGAACAACGCATTTTTCTGGTGCTAGAGTACCACAGGTTAGAAGAGAGTCCTACGGCAACACGGATAAGTTTTCAAGCACGATTTAATGTTCCAAAAGGATCCGATGCGAAAACCATTCGTACGCTCTTCGCAAAATTTCAACGAACAGGCAGCGTAACTGATGATCTAGTGGGGCATGTTGGCCGCAAGCCAACCACAGTTGCGCCTGAAAATATCGCCACAGTGTCTGGAATTATTCAGCGAAATCCAATGCCATCCGTCCGTAGAATTGCATCGGAGACTGGTTTGAAGTGTTTCAGCACGCAGAAAATACTGCGAAAGAGCCTACACATGTTTCCATTCAAAATTCAAACGCACCAGGCCATATCCGGACGAGCTGTGCAACAAAGGGTTGCCTTTGCTACTCAGATGCTCACAATGATTGACAGTGAGTGATTTGATGTTGGCTGCATCTGGTTTACAGATGAAGCACATTTCCACCTGAATGGCTACATGAATAAGCAGAACTGGCGATTTTGGGGTTCCGAAAAGCCATATTGGTGTGAAGCGAAACCCCTGTATTCTCCTAAAGTTACTGTGTGGGCTGCAGTATGCAGCAGAGGCATTGTTGGCCCTTTTTTCATTCGAGAAACGGTCACTGGTGCACGTTACGTTGCAATTTTGGAACAATTTGTCGCCACACAGCAAGCGTTAGAGGATCGACCAGGTACTGAATAGTTTATGCAAGATGGGACCCGACCACATCGGACCGAACAATTGTTTCGTTTCTTGAGGAATACTTCGGGAATCGACTCATTGCTTTGGGATATCCCGAATTTACTGGTGCAGGCATGGATTGGCCTCCATATTCGCCGGATGTGACTCCCTGTGACTTTTTTTTGTGGAGCACAGCGAAAGACATGGTCTACCCGAAGCATCCTGCCACGCTGGACGAGCTGGAATCAGCGATCTCTGCGGCATGTGAATCCATTTCAGTCGAGACACTACGAAATGTGATGGAGAATTTCATTCTTCGTTTGCGCCACCTCTGTAGTGCCAATGGTGAACATTTTGAAAACATTGTGATGTGATTGTTTGCAAAGGTTGTTTTCATACGATTATTTCACTTATGTATGCTGATATGAGCTGTCCAGTGTACAGCACCATCTGTTAGCAGCTTTTGTAACTATTATTTCACACTGCTGTATACACTTCTTACAGCTGTCACAATAAACATACCGTTTACTGCATTCCTCTATCGATCTTTGTTTTTGAGATATTTAATTTTGAAATCAGGGAGTCCTTTTCTGGACACCCTGTATAAAACAATGACAAATTAAATATTATAGGGAAATATTATTGCAATAAAATGCAGTACCTGCCAGTCCACTGTATATATTCTCTGTGAGCTGAGTAATGACATTGTGTGTGCATGTCTCATCCAATTCCCTCCACGTCCACGAAAAATTTCATATCTTCTAAATAACAGATGCAAATTGCATGCAGTATATACGTAAAAAACTAGATGATACAATTTATTTTTTAAAAAGTTTAGTAATTAAAGGGGAAAATACCTTAAGTTCTTGTTTAATTTTTCTGAAGATTTAAATCTCACAATCTTATTGCAAGTTACTTGTACTAGATTGATATATGCTACCATGGAGTTCTTGTAGAACATGTTAATATATAAGCAATGAAATCAAAGGCGCTAAGTAGCAAAAAGGAATTTAATTAGGATAGGGAAATGAGCCACCATTTACCTTTAGATGATGGATGTGGGGCACGAACACACAGAAAAGAAAAAAACACAACTGATAAAGAAATGTTCAGGACGAGCCCTTTGTCAACAGGAGAACATTATGGGAATTGGGTGATGTTGGAGACTGTCTCACAGAAAGACTGTTTGTTGGCCATGAAAATGATAGGGGTAAATTCAAACAGAGGAAAAGTAGGGGCAGTGATTCAGAGCTAATACCCGAGCATAGATAAATATCCAAACTGATCTCTGGTCAGTGGGAAGAGCAAAATATAATTAAATCTATATATAGGAATCAAATTAGGATAGGGAAATGAGCCACCACTTACCTTTAGATGATGGATGTGGGGCGCGAACACACAGAAAAGACACAAACACAAATAATAAAGTAATTTTCGGGAAAAAACCCTTCTTCAACAAGAGAACATTATGAGAGGTGGGTGCACCCGGAGACTGCCTCACGGAAAGACCGCTGGTCGACAAAATGCTATATAAATATATATATATATATAAGGAAGGATAGGGAAATATGACCACACCACTTACCACAGATGAAGGCGGCTGGGACGTTGAACAAAAAAAAACACAAGAGAAGTGCAATATTTCGGCCTACAGCAGCCTTAAACGTGCAGAAGGTGAAGCACCAGGCAACGTCAGATGTGTATACGTAGACTGCCGACTGATGAATGGCGTCTCAGGCGCGGATGGTTGTTTAGGTGGAAAGGGGGGGGGGGGAGAATAAGCTCAAATATTAGATCGATAATCGATACTGAAGACGATATGTTATTATTGATAAAGGTGAATAATAACTGGGTGGGGATATATATATATAAAAGTAAAATAAATTTAAATAGCATGGATAATAGTAAATACAGAAAGACAAAAAATGTAAATGGTATAGATAATAAGTGCTGGGTCTCGTGGGCAGAGTTTATTGGAGATTGAGGCCAGGAGGATGTCTGGTGTCAAGGATATTCTGGTAGGCTAGTTCCCATCTACGAAGTTCAGAGGGGGTCGGGTTGTTAGGGAAAACTCTGATTGCCCTAACTTCTCCAATAAACTCTGCCCACCAGACCCAGCACTTATTATCTATACCATTTACATTTTTTGTGTTTCTGTATTTACTATTATCCATGTTATTTAAATTTATTTTACTTTTATATATATATCCCCACCCAGTTGTTATTCACCTCTTTCAATAATAACATATCATCATCAGTATCGATTATCGATCTAAAATTTGAGCTTATTATCCCCCCCCCCCTTTCCACCTAAACAACCATCCGCGCCTGAGACGCCATTCAACAGTCGGCCGTCTATGTGTACACATATGACGCCGCCTGGTGCTTCACCTTCTGCACATTTAAGGCTGCTGTAGGCCGAAATATTACGCTTCTCTTGTGTTTGTTTTTTGTTCGTCGTCCCAGCTGCCTTCATCTGTGGTAAGTGGTGTGGTCATATTTCCCTATCCTTCCTTAGTTTTATTGCCTTAAAGCTTTTTCCTGCTCATTGTTATTATATATATATACACACACATTATTAGTAGCACATATGTTTAACTTTTTTTTTATTCCTCTCCTTTCCATTACCTATACTGAACCACCACTAACCTGAGGTGATGTTTACTTCATAAATATTATTATTATAATTTTTTATTTATTTTTTAATATATTTTTATATATTTTTTGTATAATATTTTATATAATAATTTTTTTCAATATATATTTAGTTCTAATTATATTTTGATCTTCCCACCAACCAGAAATTAGTTTGGATATTTATTTTTGCTTGGGTATTAGCTCTGATTACTGCCCCTCTACTTTTCCGATGTTTGAATTTACCCCCACCACTTTCTCTACCGGCGGTCTTTCTGTGAGGCAATCTCTGGTTGCACCCACCTCTCATAATGTTCTCTTGTTGACGAAGGGTTTTTTTTCCCCCGAAAATTTCTTTATTGTTTGTGTTTGTGTCTGTGTCTTTTATGTGTGTTCGCGCCCCACATCCATCATCTAAAGGTAAGTGGTGGCTCATTTCCCTATCCTAATTTGATTCCTTTCCGCTACTTAGCGTCTTTTTTTTCATTGTTATTATATATATATATATATATATATAAAAATAAGATAGGATAGGGAAAATAAACAGTTACCCGTCACTTACCACAGATGAAGGCAGGAGGGCGAAACACGTAAAAACACAAAAACAAAAGAATTACACAATATTTCGACTTTAGTCTTACTCGTGTAGGAGGCGAGACATATGGCAGGGGGAAAGATGTGGTCACATCCGAGCCCGCCATGTGCGGGCTCGGATGTGACCACATCTTTCCCCCTGCCATATGTCTCGCCTCCTACACGAGTAAGACTGAAAAGTCGAAATATTGTGTAATTCTTTTGTTTTTGTGTTTTTACGTGTTTCGCCCTCCTGCCTTCATCTGTGGTAAGTGACGGGTAACTGTTTATTTTCCCTATCCTATCTTATTTTCAGTGCCTCGCGGCAGTTTCTTTGTTTCCTTTATCCAATATATATATATATATATATATATAATACAATTATTTTTTTTAAACTAAAGACTATGAAGTAAACATCACGTTAGGTTAGTGGTGTTTCAATATAGGTAGTGGGGATGGAGGCAAATAGAGGATTAATAAAGGATAAACATAAGTAACAATAATAATAATAATGATTGGGTATTATCTGAAGTTGAGACCAGGTGGTTGCCTTGTGCCCAGTTACTGTACTGGTAGGCAAGTTCCCACCTTCTGAGTTCAGAGGAGCTGCTGCTATTAAGAGAGGACTCTGATAACATGGACCATGAAACAAGAGTTGAAATTATTCGAGTGATGATCAGCAACTGATGCTTTGGGTTCCATGTGAACACCGTCTGTCGGTGGCCATATATATATATATATATATATAATTCTTCAACATAATGTATTGTTATATCTCTAGCAGTGTGGACTGTGCACATTAAGTGTACTGATACCCATCTTTTTATTGACTCCTCACTGAAATCCTTACTGCTCAGCTCTTATGAACAATACTAGGTAAACATTTCTATATAAAGGAAAGAGAAAATATAGAAGTGTAGTTAATTTTATATTGTAAAATAATTTTGATTATAAAACTTCTGGTGGCTACAGATTCTGATCTTGTTGATTCAGTTGTTAACAATTTTTAAGGCATATTTTAATCCATTATTTTGGCACATTAATTATTCTGATAAATGGACATTAGCTGTGAACGTTAGTGTGGCCTCAGCAATTGACCCAGGAATATATAAAATTCTTTGTCAATAATGAAAACCAAATGGCCAGTTAAAACAAGAATTAAAGAATATCAGTGTCATGTGCAATTGGGTCAGCACACCAGATCAGCCGTCGCTGAACACATTTTGTTGGCTAATGCTATATCTTACAGACAGAGACAGAGAAGTGGTGGAAATGTTTCAATATTTGCTGATTTGGGCTGAATAGGCATTAAAACACAAATTAATGTTGTAGGAGTTAAATCACTGAACAAGCTGCACTGGAAGAAGAGAGGAGAACAACCCTCATTGCCACTACCACTATGTAATAACATCTGTGAAATGTCCCATCCTAGTTGTTTGTTTTGTACTGACAACTAATTCAACAGCTAGAATTTAGTCATATCAGGTAGCTGATCTTTGCACAACTCTGCCTAGAAGGTGTCTGGAAACTTGGGAGAAAATTTCAGCACAAACAAAATTGACACAGATCAATTCCCTCCCCTTCCCCCTCTGATAGCAGAATTAGTTTTAATGAGTAATGGTTTCACCAAAGAATACAAATTTCTAATAGAATTTTTTAAAGCAGCCACTTAAACATGAATATTTTGTGTTAAATTGTGTGCTTACGAATAAGTATGGCAAAATTTAGTTAAAGGTCTCATACAACTCGAAGAAATAAAATATAAACTTTCAGAAAAAGAGACATGTGCAAGGTCACTGTAAGAGTAGGGAAAGTTCCATGATGACTTGGTGAGAAATTCAGAGATTTGGATCCAGACCATGAAGGAAAAAATTTGGAAACATTGTCACATAAACACCTTTACAGATACCTGTCTGGAGAGCTACCCAACTGTAATAGCACTAAACTTCATATATTTTTCAGCAATGATAAGTTTGTGCTCATGCGTTGGTGGAAATTGTTGACCAACAGTTTCCAGACCACCCAAATAGGTGCTTGAGAAACATTCTTGAGTGTGATGGCCAAATATACACATTACAGAATTTTTGGAAATGAACAACCAGGAACCAGCAGATGAGCAAATAAAAAAAAAAGTTGAATGAATTTTACATATCCTGAGGCAAGGTGAAATATTGGTTGCAAAACACTCTGGATTAGAGTCGGTCAGGCCAGAGGAAGCAAGGCAGACGTCGGAGATGCGTAGGAAATCTGTAGGCAGGTAGTCATGAACAAAACCAGACAAAAGGCAGAAGAAATAACATAGTAGAGAGTGAAGTGGCTCTTTGTTTCACTTGGAATAAAAATTGTGATGATGCAGTGTTTGTTTCATTTTTTTCCCCTTTCTTTCTTCACAGCCCTCCTACCTCCAGCTTTGGTGAGTCTGTGGTCACTTTCTTATCCTTTTTTTTCCATGAATAATTTTTATTTTAATTATTATTGTCATGGTAGTAGTATACCTGTTCATTTTGGGATGTGATGTGACTCAGGTGGCAGTGGGTCCAGTCAACAACAATCTCAATCTTCAACTGGAGGGATTGAAGCGGCCGGTGGAGGAGCGGGTAGTGGTGATGAAGGAGGTCGCGAGTGGGACCTGGGTGGTGTTCTGCTAGTGTCACTAACTGTAGCTTTGGGAGTAGCGTGGTATTGTCGACTACAGTACGCTGCACTTTTCAGCGCCACAACCACAGTTGCTCTTGTTGGACTCACAGGTGTGGTCGTCATCACCCTGCTTAGCACGTATGTTCCAGACCAGGAGATCCTCCGCCAGTGAGGAAAGTGAATTGTGTTATGTAATGTGAAAGTGTGTTTGATGTATTCTTCAGAACTGGCTTTTGACTGATGGTGTTGAGAATATTTTACACCTATAGAATTTTAATGATGAGGGAAATAATGAGCTTCCCTTTCTAGTTATTCAAGTTTACATTGGATATGTGCTTCGGTAACAGTATGAAATGGAAAAGCTAATGAGAAAGATTAGTTGGCAGAGTAGTTTATTTCAGATAGTTTACCAAAAGGAAAAGAAAGGTACTGTAATCTTTATGTAACTGGTTTTGGTGTGCCTTGGTAAAAAAATGCATGACAATGAGAGATTACTGGGGAGCAAATTATAGTGGTAGAGATTTATGGAGAGTATTATCACACTGATTTATTCTTAATGATACAATATCAGTTGCGCCATCTATATGTGCAGAATATGTTTCTAATGTGTGCTCGTACTTGATTATGTAATGGCCATTTTCAAATTTTGAGTTATACGTGTTGCCTGGTAGACAGTGTGTTTTATCTTGAAATTTGTTTAAACTTCCAAGATAATATCTGATTCTCTCATTATTAATGCTTGTTTGTGGAATTTAGTTTATTGTTTTTCTCATATAAAGGAATTACGGTACAAGGGATGGAAACAAAGGCTAACTATGTGTCCACTTATTAATTTGAACTTGTTTATTATTTTCCAATACTTTCAGTATCTTCAACTGGTTTTTAAGAAGCTGTAGGATTAATACTAATTTAATCAAAAAGGATGTAGAATAATGAAGTGACCATTCTGTTATCTTCAATGATCATTGTTTAATTACTTTCACTTGGGCATTAACTATTTTATCATAAAAAACTGGGAGCCAAAAATTTGGTTCCGACAGGACAATAACTCTGCTTTGGCGTCCACTCTCCTTCAGCTGTTGAACTTCATTTTCAAAATGTATCAATAGACATTAGATACACTTACTGAAAATGTTTTTTCACTGATTTGTTTGACTGTCCAATGGTACACACCTGTCTTGAAAAGTTATTCTGTGGCTTAATAGTCCTGCTGGCGGGGTAGTCAGAAAATTTTCTGTTTCGGACCTTTGTATTATAAGCAAGGTTGTCAACTGGTGCGAGATCTGCGGCAATTGGAACAATCAACTTTTCTTCTATGTATGAATGCAGTATTTTATCCAGGGTTGGAGCTTTTCAGTATATCAGTTCACAGAAGTCACATTAGACAGTAAAATGAGTGCTTCAAATTAAATCAGTTCTGTATAAAAGAGAGTTAATTTTTAGATATAATGGAAGGGCTGTGCAGATTAACAAAAGCAAGGATGCTAAGTATTATAGACTTTTTGATTTAAAACGATCAAAATCCATAAATATCATTGTGTGATAACCTACCTAAATATAGAAATTTGGCCATTTGTAGTAAAAAAATTGGACAGTTATTGAAATGACCACACAACATATTAAAATCTGTGGACAATTTTGAAAAGTGCGTATTGAATAGAGTGCATATTTGAATGTTGAAAATATCATTACAAATTACTACGTGAATATATCATAAATTTAATTCATTGAAACTAATGTAAGCCAGTTGATAATTGAAGTACCTAGTTCTTTAAAGCAGTTGCATGATTATTGACAATATGATTCTTATGAGCATAATTTCACATTCTCTTTCTCTCATTGGAAACATTACGAGTGTTGTCAGACTGGTTTATGATTGTGAGGATTTTTATTTTTTAGTTAGCAGTGAAATGTACACATAAATATGAGAAAGTAAATAATTCATTTGTTGGTAAAGAGAAATTGCACCTGTGTAGTTTTAAAGTTTGAGATAATACATCCATGTTTTCATAAGGAATGTGACCATAGTGTCAGAATTTCAATAGCGAGCTCAACATACTGTAGCCTGTATCCTAAACATTTTCTCTTTTGCAAGACTTGAGATCGTGTTATTGTGGTAAATAATAATATGTTTGAAGGGTTGTTGTTGATAGTTTTTATAATACTTTTTTTTTTTTATAATGTCAATATTTCAGCCTTGCATCAAACAAATGTAATAAGAAAATATGCAGTTTATGTGTTATCCATTTGGTTTATTGGACTTTGTACTATAATTTATAAGATGATGCACTATCTTTCTTTTTCTTTTTTAATTGGATTTTTGCCTTGTTGTTTCTGATTTCATCTGCTATTTACACTTATATCTACTTGGATATTCAAATTGGAAGTAAGTGATAATATTGGTTGCAGTAATGTCAAGATCCGTGGCTTTTGTTGTATTTGCCATTACCAAAGGTCACCATTTATTTTCTCTGCTCAGCATTTCAAAAGTTTAATTTTTACAACATTACTGCAAATTTTTGTTTTGTAATGTTGCAATTTTGAAGCATGAAATGTCTGTGTAGTTTTCCAAATTCTGTTAGTGTTTAGAACGAGGTCTTCAACAATAAAACTAAAATTTTTTGCAAAGTGTAGTTTTTAACTACTCATTGTGTTACGATAGTAGGAATCTATAAATGTGGAGTGTGACATTTGAACTTGTATATCTGATACCGAAGCACTTTCCTAAAAATGAGTAAACTTTATAGGTCATTACACTATTGTTTAACACCTTCGGAGTGTAGTTACCTATTAGACTAGAGAAAAAAGGTTCTTAGAATTGAACCCTTAAAGCATATATTGATTTGTATATATATCTTTTACGTGTTGAAAAATGAGTGTGTGGCATGGAGTTAGAAAGGGAAAGTAAACTATTGAATGAGGTGCTGACACAAGTTGGATGTAAGTCTGTTGTGAAAATTGTTATGATTTTATGATGTAAAAATATAAAAACTTTATCATCTCAGTGTACTAAAGTACACATTTGAAATGTTTATTTGCTCTGTCTGATTTTGTAAATAAAAATTTATGAAAATTACATTATTTTTTTTACGATTTTGGGTATAAGTGAAATTTGCTTCAAGTACATGAATTATTGTGACATCTCAAAAATTTATATGTGAAAGCAAGTGCATCTTGCCTTTTGTTTCTTAGCAAAATACATCTATTAAATTACACTTAAAATTGAATAAACTTACATTTCAACTCTTGGTACCTATTATTATGCTTTCAGAATACTCTCCATTGGTAGAAGGCCTAAATGGTTAAAGTTATTGCTATGTGTATTCAGTAATGTGGCAAAAAAGTACCCCATATCAGCTAATAATATTGTTTTATGTTTGTATTGTTACAGCATTCCTGTTTATTATTGAGTAATTTGGAACTAGAAAGTTATTTCAAGTTGCTTCAAGTTTGAAATATTTTATTATCATTGCCAATATGATTTTTTTTTCTTACACATTATTGACAGTTCTTCATTATATTTGATTCAGTCAAGTACAGCAAATGATTTTTCTTTGTTATTCAGCATTACAATTATTTAACAAATTTATTTTTCAATGGATCTACCTGAAAAGAAGGAGATAAAAGAATATACTGAGAAGGAAATTTTGCACGACTTCTATAAAGGAATGATTTTGTTAAATTCTTAAATATGGATACAAAAAGTAAGGAAAGAATATTGGAGCGAAAGATAATACGGCAGAGATCCACAGAAGCATGTCAAGTGATGATGGAAATCCTTGCAACTATGAGATATTGTCACAGGGGTCCATTTGAAAGGAGACTATTATCAAAATGATCAAGGTTTTAGAGATCCAGTTAAGTAACTACTGTTTTTCCCATTCACCTGGTAAATGATGCTCTGTAATTTTTAACCTTGCAACTTATCTCAGATATGCTGCTAACCTGCAGCTCTGACCATGACACGGTAAGACGATGCGGTTTAGAGGCAATCTGTAACTGGTGTTTCGTGTCTCTGCAGAGCTTCCATTCATCACAGCTGTCCTGATGAAATGAACAGGAAAGGGAAACTACCTTACACTCATTTTACCATGTTTGGCAGACCTGAGCTGCAGTGGACACCATTAGTTAACATGAATAGGGGAAACTGGTACCATATTAGCTCAGAGACTGCAAGTGAAAGGGGACACCATAAGTGTTTTATTTGGCCGCCTTCACAACAAGACGGGTTCTGTTGAGGGCGCTGGCCATTTTATTCCGACAAATCGAAACCAGGACTGGAATAAATCTGGCCAGAACTTAATTGGGTGCTGCAACAATTATTAGTATAATCTGATGATAAATGAGGTGCAGGCCCATAGATCAAAGATTTTTGCAGATAGCAGTGTAAACTCAATGAATGAATTATTGGACACATGGCCATTGAAAATGGGCCTGTAAAGGTTATTACATGAAAAATGAAGATTGGTTAGAGGAGCTTGCATTTCTGGAATGGAGGTGTTTTGGCAAGTGGATAACTAGTCGTAGCAATAATTCTTACGATCAAATGAAGTGGATATAACATCAATAAAACACAAAAGAATACTGAAGGCAGTAGAAGTGAATGTGCTGCCATCTGTTATGTGAAAGGCAAGAAAGAGAATTAAGTATGGCTGAGTTGGCTGGAGTGACAATTGTTTTGAAGAAAATTCTGCAATAAAGAAGAAAGTTATGCTGGAAAAGAATGAGTAATCCATACGTGGAAGAACTACGAATATATAAGACTAATCATGTATCGTACATGATTTGAATAGGAAATGATTGATCAAGATGGACATTCATGAAATGGAAGGTTGGAGAAAAAAAATATAAAATTGGTGCCACGATTGTATGGGAGAGCTTAGGATGAAGACTATTGTAAGCAATCTTAGCAATATAGTATATTCCCATATTTACACTAGAATGCTAAATGATTTGGAACCCACATTAAGCTGGTTGGCGGATTATGACAAGCAGATTGTGCAGCCAGTAAGAAACTATTACCACATCACTAAAAGCACAGGAAATTATTATAAAACTGTGTTTTTCTGCTTGCATATCCCGTTTGATTTCTAAACTGCTCCGAGAACTTTTTGTGCCTTCTTCTCTGATCCATCGACATCAATATTTCTTCTGTGATCCAAGGTTTTTGGGTGACCTGTTTCTAAAGCCTAATGTTTCTAACAGCTTTGATTATTTCTCTCTTCGGTGCATTCCTTTCATCCTCAATTGAACTCCTTTCAAAGTTATTTCATAGACCCAAGTCTCATATCACTGCAGATTTTTATCTCATATTATATTGCTTCAATTTATTCACTTTCAGACTGTTCTGACTGTTGCTTCTTTATTCTCTTGAATTTCAGTCTGCACTTCATAATTATCAGATTGTGATTAGAATCTATGTCAGCTCGTGGGTGTGCTTAAGAGTCTAAAAATTGATTCCTGAATATTGACCATGTTATAATCTAGCCATATCCCCTGGACATTACCATGTGAATATCTTTCTTGCAGGATACTCAAAAAGTTTGTTTGCCACAATGAGTTTCTATTTGTCACAGAATTCTAACAACCTACTTCCTCATTAATTTCTTTTTCCAAGATGAAAACTTAATACAGTAATCTCTTCATTCTCCCACTATTGCATTCCAGTTACTCATGATTATTAGATTTTCCTCTCCATTTACATATTGAATTAATTTCGTCATATATCTTTTCTATTTATTCATCTTCCAGCGACACTGGCATATAAACTTGTACTAACTTGGTTGGAGCAGTCTTTGTTTCAACCCTCATCAAAATAATACCTTCGCTAAACTGTTCATAATAATTAACTCTCTTCCCTAATCTCTTAATCATTATAAATCCTATAACAATAACTCCACTAACTGCTTTTGTTTTAGTTACTCTGTGTTCCCCAGACCAGAAATTTTGTTTGCTCTTCCACTTACTCTCACGAATCCCAACATCTAATTCCAGTTGTTCCAACTCCCTTTTTAAGTTTTCCAGTGTACTTGTCTTATTCAGACTTCTACCATTCCACAGACAGATTCATAGAATTTGTGTATTCATTCTGATGATTCAAGCATAAAGGGGCTGATGTAGATAATAACCTTCTGTTATTTAGATAGAGTGCGGTCTGCTGGCTTAATCGGTAAAGGCACATGACTGGGGAATAGTAGGTCCCTGGTTAGAATCCCAGTTTTGTCTGGAATTTTTAAAGACCTTGAAACTGACTTTCACATTTGGCAAACCTTTGCTTTGTTCATGTGAAGTTCACTAGACACACTGTGGTTCGGATTATATGAAAAGCTGTAAGTTTCCTTTAACCAATAGGATTACCAGGTTGGGGCAGCCATGACAAAGGTGCATGCACAACTATTCGAAATTATGTCATGCTGCAGCCTAACAGTCATTCGGGATCTCCTGGTCAACCATGCCAAAAACATTTACATTGAGTTTGGACATTTTTCGCTTACCAGATGACTGGAGGAGTGTGGTAGTAGTACTGGTCATAAAGGAGGGGGGACAAGTAGGATAAAAAGTTACAGGCCTATCAATTTGACATCAGTGATAGCCAGTATAGTGGAGAGATTAATATGCAAGCACTTCAGAAATGTCTGTGATGCATACAACATGACTTTAGGAAAGGATCTTCATTTAAATCTCAGTGGGCTATATGCAAGGTATTTCAGATGAAATGGATGAGGGAGGCCATATTGGTAGTGTAGCATTAGATCTTATCAGGCATTTGAGAGAGTGAGCCATTAAATAATGTAAAACCCATTGGATTGGATTAAAAAAAGATATGTAAAAGAATTCTTAAAAGATATAAAGCAAAGAGTTAGTGTAGGAAATGGAGCAACAAAAGAATTTGAAGTAAAAATGGAAGTGCTACAGGATAGTGTATTTGGACTATTGCTATTCGTTATTCTAATAAATGATTGTGTTTTATAGATTACAGTGAGAAGTTAGGTTGATTCCAGATGACATAAGGGTATACAATAGGATCGGAAGGCTATGAGGACTGCAACGTGACCTGGACAGGATGTGCTGCTTTGGAATGAAGATAAACACAATGAAGAATCAGCTTATTACGTACACGGATAAAAAAAAAAAAGCAGCTTAAAGGTTTACTATGATTATAGGGAATTACTTGTTGAAGACTTGAAATATAAATATCTTAGCATAACATTTTATAGTAAAGTCAAGTGGGCAGATGGTAGGCAAGTGTTTCAAAATCCTTCATTTCTTGGAGAGTTGAAGGGGATGTAATATAGAAGTGAGGGAATGGGATTACGAAACTTTGGCCAGACAATTGCTTGAATATGGCATAATGTGTGACCCACATTTTGGGTATCAAATATAGGAGTTGGAGGGAAACAAAGAAGAACTGCAAGATTTGTCTCTGGAAATTACTGCAGAAAACAATCGGTAACTAATATTAATATAGTCTTCTTGGGTGTCTAGCCAAATGAGCAGGGAATTTTCACACGATATTGATCGTCGAAGTATCATGTGAAAATACCCTGCTCACTCGGCTAGACACCCGAGAAGACTATATTAACTCTCAACGCAGAGAGAAACTTCGATATTAAGTAACTAATATGATAAAGGAGCTGGAATGGGATTCAGTGGAAGGCAGGAGAGTGAAGAGTCATGGGAGTGTACAAGGCATATATCGGTGATGAGCTGTGGAAAGATATTGGTGAAAGAATTAGGTGTAGTGCATGGAAGGGAAAAGACAACCATGTCCATAAGCAGGAATGTGATTTTAGGCACAAGGGAGTGCGAAAATTTTCTTTTGTAGGTAACGGTGTCAAGGATTGGAATAAATTACAAAAGGCGGTGATGAATAATTTACAAAAAATGCTGAAAGAATTTAAACTTTGTTGAAGGGAAGGGAATGCAAATACAAGAATGGGGTGTAGTGAAATTAGCTCCAGAGTGTGCGCTCCATTGCACTTAAATAAAATAATGTGGAGCCCTTACTACACCAACATACTCTAGTGTCTTCCGGAAGAGTAAGCCTGAATGGGTCAGCACCGAGTTTCGCTCCCTCTCTTCTTTCATCTCTCATCCACAACACTCTTCACTGAATACAAGCACCCTCATAGTCAATCATGTGAACATTGGCAACTGGAAAATCACCCAAGTTTTGTCTCTATTGGATACTGTCATAGAGGGTAAACGCTCCTAATGGTAACCACCTACATTCGGATAAGGTGCTCATAGATGATTAAGAAGAAACCACCAGTATATAACTCACTTGGTCAAATGCCTTAGAGCTACACTATCAACTTGGCTTCAGCTAACCATATCATACGAAATATCTTGCACACACGCCACCAACTGAAATTCACATGAATATCCTCTACTAAATCTATTCTTCATCAGATGTTTCTGATGTAGTTGCATGTCACGGTTTCCCATGAATTTATCTACACTACTCAGATCAAACTAATCGGCCTCTTATTTTCAATCCTTTTCATCTCCCTTTATGAAGTGTTACTACTTCGGCACCTTAGGTAAGCAGCAAGTCTAAATAATATTTTAAGTTGTGTTACAATGGTGTATCTCCTTTACTATATTTGTAGTAATATTATCCATGCAGGCCCCCTTATGGTTTTTGAGCTTACTTAGTCCCCTCATAATATTCTAAAGCTTTCTAATTTCCTAATCTGCTTACGATAAGAAAATTTTGCCCATGCGTTTGCCCTCCTGTTCCCATGTGTAGTCTGTCCTTTTTTTTATATCCTTTGTAACTTTTTCCCATACTTGTACACAACTTTCTGAATAAATTCTATTCTCCTTAGTTTTCCAATGTAGTTATAGAATTTTCTAGATGCATCTTTCAGTAGCCCCCAAGCTGTGATATTCTTCATAAACTAATTTTTAGCTATCCCCTTTCCTGCCATTAATTGTAGCTCTAGTATTTTATCATTGGTTCCCTTCTACTTGGAATAATCCCAAAGTATTATTATCTCATTGAACTGTTCCCAGGTTCTCTCCAATGTATTGATGCCCTCCTTTCACATTCCTAACTTTCCCCTGTAATATCTCTTTTGTTCTGAAATGTGCCTTTTGTAAAAATCTAACCAATTAAATGATTGTGTAGCGATAGTGACATTGGAGTGTGTGTGCTCCATAACTAAATTAAATCTAACACTGATTTATTAAACTCTCTTACATTCATCAAATCTGCTTCACTAGAACTTAATCCTTCTGTAGCGTGAGACCTCGCAAAGTTATCATCAGCATTTATTAGGAAGGCATCCAACATTTTCTGTCCCCATTGCTATACTCTACCAATTTCCCTCGCTAAGGCATTTTTAGGTACAGTATCTGCTGTCTTGGGTATTATAAATATTGGCCTAAATCCTCAACAACGATTCTTATTTTTTTCTTTCATATCTTTCCATAAATCTATCCCCACTAACTTATGACTACGATTTACAAATACAAGTGAACTTTAGTAACTTCTGTTAATCAGTATGAATACTCTGTACTCTCTTAGGAAAAACCTAATTTTCTATGAATCTTTCCTTTAACGAAGACCCAATCTCAACAACTATTTGTTAGCACTGTGTGTCTACATAGTCTTTGTGTATAGGTTGCCTCTGTAACTTGAACTAACAAATTTAACTGCTGTTATTGATAAAAGTATGAATTTGATAGGAACTTGCTTACCAAAGTTAAAAACAGGCTACTAAAGAGTTACATGTAGACCAGAAACAGGAAAAGGGGAAAATGTATATAGGTACCGGTATGTACAAATTTAGTGGTGATATGTGGTATCTAACAAAGGAGCTTCACAAGCATGCTCCCATTTTGCAAATAATTTCAGGTTTCTTCGTATGTTACATAATCAGGAGTTTAGATGCAGACCAAACCTGATTACCTACTTCTCACCTTCTGATACATTTAGATAACACACTGTACTTCCAACTTAATGAGTTGCCAAATAAAATTACAATATTTTGGTGCGCACATGTACATCTATTTAGTCGCTAAAGTTTATTCAGTAAGTTCCAGATAAAAATTGAAATGTTTTGATACTCTTATATTAATGATCGTATGGTAATTTAAGCTTAAGCTGAATATGAGGCTTTCTTGTTTAGCACATGAAGGTTTAGCTACGAAATTAAAATTATACTTCGGTCAATTTTAAATGAATAGTACATTATGAAGTAGGCCTATTGAATTATTGTGGGTCGTAATTTCTATTGTCACAGAACAGGGCGGTTTACCTTAATGGTGAGTTTTGGACAGATCGCGTACTATTTGTTGTTATTTACTGAAAGGATTTTAGCTTAATTTCGGGATATTTGGCTGCCATTTTGACGGGACAGTAAAATTTAGTATTCTTTAGCTTTATTAGGGATGTGAAAACGAGAGAGAGGAGAAAAAAAACGTAATCAGGTAAAGTATGCGAAGGTTGTAAACAAGTTTCTTGAGCAGAAGGAAAGACGTAGTTCTCAAGGCCATTTAAATAGATGTGTGTCTGTGGCAGTGATAATCGACTATTACGTAGAGTCCGTTTATTATAAGCCATCAATTTCCTTAAAAGTGATTTTATTTCTTATTTTTGAGTATTTACACGATTTATTTGATATCTTGGTTCCCTAGTTAGTACCGACACTTTACATAAGTATCAGGCAGGCTGTGGAATCGCGCAAAAAGTTTCGAGGGAAAAAAGTACGCCATATTGCCTGTCGGGAAATTATGTGTTTATCTGCAATGTTTTGTAAAATAAGTGATGTTTTAAACGTTGTGCAATAGTTCGTGTTTACCGCAGCTAAGTTGGAACATTTGTTTCGATGTGTCAAACTTTAAGGAGAACGATTGCAGACTCCCTGAGTTTGCCTCAGACGTGAATTATTCTCAACATTTTGTTGGGTTGGATCAGCTACGAATTGTTTACTAAGCCTTTGTAGAAGTGCTGTTAAAGAAGATCGGCCAAACGGCATGAAAACAACTTTTTCGTTGTTTAAATATTCTATTACTTTTACATATAAATCGGCAAATGTTTATTTCAGTGGAGAAATGGTGACAATATTGCCAGCGCATGTTTGATGTGAATAGAGATGTACCCAATTGAAGAGAACAGGATTACTGTGCGAGATACATCTAAACTAACATGAAACAAAGGCAAGAATCAAAGTAGGTGAAAATGTCTTACGGTAGTGAAAAGCTACCTTCGTCCTGTCTACATCCAGTAGGCCTAATATTCATGTCATGCCTAGTGAAGTACAAATTTTTATTATTGTAACCATCCAAGATAACAAGTGCCAAAGCCCGTGTTGTTCGCAGGGCTATGATTGTCATATATATATTTAAAACGTTAAGTGTAATTTCGTTGTAACGTGCTGAAATTCAAGAAAGAAGGAATGTTCGTCGACTACCAGCTATTCTTCGTAGTGTGCTTCTGTTTAGGTAAGTTAAATGTTCATTAATTTGAGCGATTATTTTATTTTAAAAAAATGGGACGCCATCAGTTTTCTTTCTTGTAAAAATTATTAATTTGTAAGAAATAAACTTTTTTCTCATTAAACTAAATAATTCAAAGTGATAACAAGAACAAGTAGATTTTTTGTACCAGAACAAAAATAAAATAAAGTCAATCTTGGAAACTGCAGTTTGACCTACAGCTGAGGAGGCTTACAAGAAAGTAATAGACCTATCATACAAGGAAGCACAATGCCAGCAATATGTCTAAGGTAAATGAGTAGTAGCATCAAAACGGGAAGGTTAAAATGTGTTTTTGGACAATAGTGTGGTTAAGAATTACTGTAGCTGTTTTTAAAAGAGAGGTTAGGTCAAATGGTAATGAATAAGGATGGGAGTGGAGTTCTGGCATGCAGTTTTTGGATAAGTAAACGTTCTGACTTTTGTTGAAACAGTTGCTTTTTGGACATGAAATTCTGTACAGACATTCCTTACAATGTATTATTCAAGATTATTTATAACAGAACCAAAAAACATACAGTTGAAATGATAATGCATGACATTTGTCATTATCTTAACAGTAAACTATCAGTAGTCGTTGGACACTGATTCAACATTGAAGAATGTGTACAACTTTATTCATAACTGTGAATCGCCCATGACTTCATCAGCTTGGGAGTTTGTTTATAGTATAAGAGTTTTTTTTTAATAGTAAAAACAGTAATAGTAATTAATGCTGCAATAATAAAAATTTATTTACATTGTATATAAAAAAAGGTTTGATTCTAGATGGCGATACAAATACAACAACTTTATTGCCAGTACAGGGATCTTATCAACCTAACTTGTTTTTTTTTTTTATTCCTAGCAGTTGAGGTTAGGTTGAAATATAGCCTGGACCAGAAGAAAAATGTTGTAAAAGTGATATGGATAATTCTTTGATAGCTGCGTGTGGCAGAAAGTTGCTATAGCGGTATCGCCATCTCTAATTAAACCGAGAAAAGCAATTTCAATAATATATAAATGAAAAAAAAATTCAATAATGTTTATCTTCTATAAAAGTAAAAGCGTTTGCTGTTTGAAAAATGGCTTTATTTTGATATGTTGATTTGATCAGTTATTTCTGCTTTACAATAGAAATTTGTGTAGATTAAAAATAATGTTATTGGTATCACATTATGTTAAAATCAGTTTTTAATTTTCTTTGCTTTCACTGACACCATATTACTGATGTCATTAATTCAGCCCCATGAAAGTAGTTCCAATAGGTTAAGATTCAATTGCAATGCGGTAAATGTATGTACAGGTGAAAGAAGCTATGATTTTCAAATGACAGTAGTGGAATTTGTGGTTAGGTTGGAATACACCACTATGACAACTGACATGTCTTGTTACAGCATAAGAAATGATAGATTTAAATCTATAATTTCCCTGATGTAGCATAAGGTTTTAGGATTCTTAGTTAATTTTTAATTGCATTAGTTCCATATTACTGTCATCATATAGCACAAGAGAAGTTCCAAGTTTATGAAGATTTGAACTACAACCAAAAATGCACATTACAAAATCAGACTTTTAAGCGTTATTTAATTACAATTCTGTTTAATTAAGCAACAGCAAGGGGGAAAAAAAAACCAGAACACTGCTTACAAAACTTAATTTCTGATTGGTTTTGTAGCTAGATGATATAGCCTATAATCACTATTTTACTCTCTCCCGTAGATGCAACTTTAAAAAAAAAAAAATTTAAGAATAGATTTTTTTTTTTTTTCCAAAACTATTAGTTTACCAGTTGTATTAATGTTCTTGATTTTAAATTGAATACGTCATTGTTATGTCATAACGTTCTCCAAAAAACAATGCATTTGATATCTGCGAATAGCACTGAGTATGTGTGACAGTACCTACCGGCTACGAAGTAGGAGGCCCTTTGGTGTTGGTAACATGCGAACTTGTTGGTAAAGACAACAAACAAACAATTAGTTTTAAGATTCCATTTAAAAATGAAAACATCGGAGAGAGACTACAAGTGGAAGCATTAGAAAAGATGCTAACAAGGAAAAGACTGCGTTAGTTGGGACATGTTATGAGGATGGAGGAGGGGAGAATGCCAAAAGTAGCACTGCTGAACACCGCAAAAGGAAGGAGACTAGTTGGAAGACCTCGGGCAAGATGGATGGACCAAGTGAAGAAAGATGCAGAGGTTAAAGGAGTTGTGTGGAGAAAAGTGATGGAGGAGAAGTCTTGGAATGACCGCCAGCCTTGTAAGAGGATGTGCAGGATGATCCACAAAAGTGGAAATGTCTGATGATGATTCTCATTACATTTCATTCACGTATTCTATTTATTTTAGTGCATAAAACTAATAAAAGAACTAATAAAACAGAATCCAAGCACAATCGTAATATTTTCTCATTGATTCTTGAAAGGAGGCTTATCTTAAATGCAGAGTGATCTGTGCACATATTTCTCTTATCTAGGAATGTGGTTATAATTTGATGCTCTGTTCCTCAGTATGTATAAGTTATGACACATTTTCGCATGGGCGCCGGGAGGGGGGTGCACTTGCACCCCCCTGACATCCCGGGTCGCCTTCTGGGCAGTAGTAGAGCTAAAAAAAAAAGGTCGCCCAACCCGGAAATTTTTGGGCCGATAGGGGGGGGGGGCACCAATGCAGCCCTGGTGCACCCCCCTACATCCTGGGTCGCCGTCTGGGCAGTAGTAGAGCTAAAAAAAAAGGTAGCCCAGCCCGGAAATATTTGGGCCGATAGGGGGGGGGGGGGCACCAATGCAGCCCTGGTGCACCCTCCTAAAAGCAATCCTGCTGGCGCCCATGCATTTTCACAATTTTATTCTGAATCACCAAGTTCTAAAAGTTGATTTTGTAGACAGTCGAACTCTGGACCATAAGTTCTATAAGTGATCTTGTAGACAATCCAACTTGTCTGCTACAGATGATTAAATTTAAGTACTCGATTTCAATGTTACTTCTTTCCTAGCTTGCTTAAGAATGTTAAATACTTTTTCTTTTATCTAAAAATTATATGACCCATGCGAAAATTTCGTGAATACAATGAATATTGAGGTTGAGGTTTTGTAATAGGATGAAAGAAGAACTGCCTCATTTGTTTCAATTGTTTATTTGTTTAGTGTAATAGATAGGTACAAAAGTCGATGCCAGTGAAGCAGTTTATTAATATCTCTGTGATATGTGCTATTGGCATCTAGAGGCTTGGCTTTCAACTGTCGCAGTGCACAACTTACACAGTTATTTCTTTTGCCCTTTGAGAGCCGAATTCCGAAAAATAAAAATGTGATAAGACCTTAATCTTTAAAATGGTATCACATTTATCTAGCCTATATTGATTAGATATCAAGGCTGATAAATGGCTCTTGACACAAAAATGTATAAAAAAATATGGATCTTTTGCCCTTTAAGGGTCGAATTCCAAAAAATTCCTTTCTTAAAATATAATTTGACCAAATCAGAGACCATAATCTCCAAAATAAAACCTCATTTATCAATTTCAGTTAGATATCAAGGGAGATAAATAACTCGTGACAAAAAAATATTTAATGGAAATGATATTTTTGCCCTTTAAAGGTCAAATTCTGAAAAATTCCTTTCTTGAAATATGATGTGACCACAGTGGAGACCTTACTCTTTAAAATTATACACCACTTTTCTATATTGGTTAGATATCAAAGTAGATTATGGCTCATGACACAAAAATGCGTTGTAGAAATATTGATGCTTTTACCCATAAGGGAGCGTACATAAACCACGTAGCTCCAATTTTGCCTCCTGTGACCCCCCCCCCCCCCCCCCCACGTAGCCCTACGTGGCTTTTGCCTCTTACCCCCCCCCCCCACACCCCCCCATGTAGCACGTAGCTTTTTTCCCTTTTGATTCCAGAAGACATTTTGTACTGTTTTCTGTTGTCAGACTATCGTAAATTACATACGGAGATAATTAACTGAGGGAAATAAATATTCACATGCTGTTATGAGTTCTGTTCCTCATTTTAACTATTAAAAATGTTATGAAAGGAAAGTTACGTGGCCTGGCTCGGAACCCCCCTTCACCTCCCACGTATCCCAGCGTAGCCTTCCAGCCAACCCCCCCTCCCCCCCTGGTCCGAGCCACGTAGTTTGTGCACGCTCCCTAATCTCTAAAATAATAGCTCATTTCTCGATTTTGATTAGAAATGATGTGATCAAAGCAGAAATCTTAATTATTAATATGATAGCTCATTTATCTATTTTGGTTAGATATCAAGGGAAATAAATGGCTCATGATAAAAAAAAAAATTGCGATATGGAAATAATGATAATTTTTCCCTTTAAGGGTCGAATTCTGAAAATTCCTTTCTTAAAATATAATGTGGCAGCAGTGAAGACCTTAATCTTTAAAATGTTACCTGATTTATCTATATCAGTTATATGACAAGGGCGATAAATGGTTCGTGACACAAAAAATACATGCAAGAAATATTGATACTTTTGCCCTTTAAGGGTCGAATCCTAAAAAATTCCTTTCATAGTATATGATGTCACTATGAGCTTGACCAAAATGCTTGGCTCTTACTCTTGAGGCATCTACTTCTCACATCTAGATTGACTGCATATTCCTGGGACTGGATTGACGTAGTTATTGGATTCAAGAGAGGATTGGACGAGAGAAATCCACATCAAGACATATGTCCAAATATAATCGTCTTCATGGAGCTTGGAACGACAACAACCAGTCCGAAACAAACCGCACAGCAGTTAATCTCACTGGAGCCAAACTTGATGACACCACAGTCTCAGTTCTGGCGAGGGATTTGAATTACGCTATGGCACCAAGGTCTATGCCTATGAAAGACATTGTCTGTGCAGTGGAAAAAGCTGTACATACACTTCCATCCAATGCAGCAGAAGAGATATGTCATGAAACCTGTCATGTTCTGAAGCAGGCCAAACCACCTAAGCCCAACATCACAAGGCTAGAGCGAAAATCACTGCATGAACTAATGAAGACATTGTCGTCATTCCTGCTGACGAGGGAAATGCGACAGTTCTATTATCAATGGAAGAATATGACACAAAAGTTAGGAACTTATCACATGATGAACGAATGCAAGCTTTCTCGGTGTGTCAGTTGTATAAAATCTTCTAAGGCTTTCCACCGAGGTAGCGCGTCAATGTAGGGTGACGTTTCGAAGCCTGCCTCCGGCTCCATCTTCGCCGGAAGATGGAGCCGGAGGCAGGCTTCGAAACGTCACCCTACATTGACGCGCTACTTCGGTGGAAAGCCTTAGAAGATTTTATCACATGATGCTTCTTACAAGTCATTAGGAGCTGATCCTGCATCAAAAATAGTCATCAAAACAAAAGCCCAGAAATCCAGTTTACCAGAGGAGACCATCAAGAACCTACGACCTCGTGCAGCCAGGCCGCCAAGATTATATGGCCTACCGAATTATTCATACAGATGATCCAAGGTCTGGCTGTGTCAGATTCTGACTTCATGGTATGCTTTGATGTGGTCTCTGTTTACATGTATGCCTGTCAAGGAGACACTAGAACTAATACGACTACATTTCGATGGGGGATTGCAGATCTATTCCAGCATGTGCTCACATCTACGTATTTCATGTACAGTGGGCGGTTCTACAAGCAAACTTAATGTGGCCATGGGCACGCCACTTTCTCCAGTGGTAGCCAATTTATATATGGAGGACTTTGAGGAAAGGGCTCTGGACACAGCTCCATTAATACCTAAATGTTTCTTCTGATATGTGGGTGACACATTTGTAGTCTGGCCACACAGATCCATGGCTCTCGAAGAATTCCTAGAACACTTTAATTCAGTCCATCCAAACAAATGATTCATCATGGAGGTTGAGAGAGAAGGCACGCTGCCGTTTCTGGGCATATCAATTAAACCTAAGCGAGATGGTACTTTGGCATATAGTGTTCACAGGAAACCTACGCACATGGACCCGTATCTGGGGACTAACAGTTTTCATCAGCCAGCACAGCGAAAAACTGGTCCATCGTGTGTGAGCCATCTCGGACAGTGATAGCCTGCAAGAAGAACTAAGGCACCTATGGCAGGTTTTCAGACAAAATGGTTATTCAGAAGAGCATTTCTCCTCCAGAAACCGAGACTGACACCTGAACAAGAAGAGTCTCCAAAATCCGTTGAAGTGTTACCTTATACCGGGAATACTTCTAGGAGGATTCGAGCATGATATGGCATAAGGAGTATCTTCTGTCCACCATCAAAGATACGAGATATGTTACGCACGGTGAAAGATGGCCTTGGCCTTCGAGTCCCAGGAGTTTATTCAATCCCATTCGAATGTGGCAAACTATACATCGGTAAAACCATTAGAACTTTCGAGGAACGCCGCACCGAGCACTAACAGTATCTGTGGTTGCTACAGTTAAACAAGTCCGCGTTAGCTGACATTGCTGTAGAAAATTTCCACAACATAATCTTCGAAAAGACTGAAATATTGGCTCAGACATCATATTTATGGAATTCTGTAATTAGAGAATCGCTGGAGATACGACTAAGTATCAACAAAGATGGCGATCTCCTATTGAGCGAAGCTTGGAAGCCAATTGTCCAAGATCTGAAATTGTAGCGTGTTAGACACAGCCATCCGGGGAGACCCTGTCTGAGCCCGATTGACGCACCAACCAATGGAAGAGCAGGGGAAAAGCGTCTCCGGCAGAGGCCGTCCTAGCAAGTTAACTGATGCGAGCCTGGCTAATAGTAAGCCGTCCAAGTCCTCTGCGTCTGCATCTAGAAGAGAGCCAGCACACAGCCGTCCGGAATTCCGGGAAAGTCATTAATGGACGTACCCTAAGAGTCCGTTCGGGAATAGTCAGTACTTATTTATATTTTAAATACTACTTCAAAACTGAATGTGTTCTATCTATACATAAGGTAGCCAACTTGCAATATATTGTACGGTAGACTACTATTTTAAACTGCCACAGCTCACCCAAAGTACTATCCTTCATTGCTTCCCCCAACTAGTTAGCAACTAGCAGTTGTTACTCCACCTTGGGACTGAGAGTAATTTAGTGATTTTCAACCCAGTAACCCTCCCTTCATATGTTAAACGAACTTTTCACTATAGATTGATTGCACTAATTATCATTAATATTAAATCTGTGTGGGATGAACAGGTATACATTACATTAATTACCTAACGTTTTATTCTTACTTATATATCCAATTAAATGCAGCTTTCTAATTTAATAGTGAACATAATAATTTTACTACAGCTTCACATATTACACACAGTAAATGTTCATTAAAATTGTTGATAAATAAATTGTCTTTACAAGTACTGTGAAATTAAACATGAACTTAACACAGCATATAGTGACTGCATTCTCTTGTTGAACACTTCTTCCCTCTTCTCTGCCGTATTAAATATTATCTTTAGGCCTACTTCAATTGCCACACATCTTTATCCTACATAATTATCTAAATCCTACCCTATTAATTTCCAATTAATTATCTTAAATTCTAGTCTTACTGTTCGTAATTAAATCACTGGCTACAGTGTCTATGCTTTTCCATATATAATGTCACAGTGGTACCACCTTTGCAATAAGAACACTTAATGGCAGGTCATTATTATTAAGTTTTAAAAAAATGCGTTTGTAAATTTTGATGTTTGACTTCATTTATTTATAACTTATAAAAAAATTTCACCATGACTTATGTATATAAGAATTACAAATAAGGATAGAAAAATGAACCACCACTTACCTTAGGTGATAGTTGTGTGTGGAACACACATGACTGACACAGACACAAGTGACATTGAAATTTTCAGTTCTTCGTACTTTATCAACAGGTGACTCTCACAGAATGAGTACTCTTTGCGTTCAAATCCCGGTGGGATGAGGAATTATTAAGAGTTGTGTTTGATCATATGAGCCGTGCACGTCAAGGCCATCCATGGTTCGGATTCCGTGTTAAACCGTAGGTTCAGAGGTGGAATGCTTGTTAAACTGTTGTGGACAAACAGTTCTTTGTGATCTCCTGGCCAACAATGCCCTACCCATTGTCATATATCCACAATATCTCCATCACTGTTTGTAAAGAGACTTATCACATATCAGTCATACAGCAAATAACTTCTGTAGCTATTTTATTGATAATGAAGCTTTTGAAACCAAGCAACAGCGTAAGAAAACATAAATTTTAGTAAGTTAGAAATGTTAAATTGAACCCTTGTTGCCACATCCATTTCCACTAAGAAAGCAGAAAATTATGAGTATTTCGATGTGTATTATGTATAGGTGGATTTTTTTTAAAAAAAAAAAAAAAAGAGATATTGTAAATTTTGTAATGATTAGGGCCTACACCACATAGAGCAGGAAGGAGGAAAAAAACTTGATT
>CM061918.1:74551380-74733393 GCA_031002005.1 Vandiemenella viatica
CATCATTTGCAACTTAATTCCAAAATTATATGCAGTCATGGCCACATTATCTTGGTAACCTCTTTGATCAGTGCCAATATGAAAATATTTCCAGCAGTTTATTTCTCCTCACATTCAGCATGATTACAAATTCTTTCCATTTTCTTTGTCCTCCTCTGTGTACAACATCTACCTTGACTATCTAATGCTGAAATGCCTAGAAAAGGATTTCCAACAAAAGTATTGACACCATGGTTTATAGGAAATACCTGCAAATTACATCTGCCATTTGGTTTTTATCTGCCCGTATAAGGACACAGCGTCATTAATTGTCATTGTCTCTGTATAGGTGTAGTAGTTTCAGTGTTGCCAACATGCTGCTTTATGTTAATATCTTGTTGGCTATCCATTTTCTCATGTTTAATACTGATTGGTTAACAAGATATGCAGGAAAAAGAGCACGTTATGTGAGTAGCAGTAGCAGTTAAAGTGGTCTGTGGTGTAATAATTCCTGGAGCCTTATGCTGATTTCATTGTTTAATATTTTTTTTTCCCATATGAAGTCAAAAGCCCTTGATCATATAAGTGAATAATACTGTCAGAGTCTGTTGTCAGGTTGGAATGCACACTGGATTAGAAAGCTAATTCTTATTACTGAAGGTCTGGGATGAAATCTGATATGTGCAGTTTGGATATGTAATTTCAATATTCACTTTACTTATTTCTCTCCAGCCTTCTTTGAGAAAATTATTTTAGTCTTCATTTACAATTAACATTAGCTATTAATCAGTTATTTTTTTATATGGTTTCTCAACTTCTATTTTTGGTTAATGTACTATTTGTAGCATTTACCGCTTTCTTGATTGGAGATGTATTTATACATAGTGAACTGCCTTCTCTTCTATTTGTGGTAACCATTTCTTAAATTTCCCTATTTATTTCTGTATTTCTTTATTTTCTTGTCATGTTTCAATGTATTTTGCTCGTACTTGAATTTTTTTACGTTCCACTGCCCAAAGCAAAACATTTGTGTGTTCCTGTAACCTGGAACCATTGTTTCAAGTTGTCAGACATTCTGCCTCTGTTGTGGCTGGTCTTACAGTTTAATGTGAAATCCAAATTACAGACTGTTAGTGTACATCATATGATCAAATCAAAGCAAGAGATGCTTATCGTGTGAAGGGTCCATAAAAAAGTTTGGAGTTTGAATATGGGATGTTGAATTTTCAAGGAGAGCTTCTTAATTTAATTTAATTGCAATGGAGCACAGGCTCCGGTGGCAATTTCCCTACACACCCATCTTCCCCCTATCCTGCACCTACCTACATTTGCCCTCTACAAATTTTATCTTTAAATTCTTTCAAAGTTTTCGGTAAATTATTCATCATTTCTCTTGGTAACTCATTCCAATCCCTGACACCCTTACCTAAAAAAGAGAATCTTCCCACACCCTTGTGCCTGAAACCGAGTGCCAGCTTGTGGTCATGCTCATCTTCCCCCTTCCATGCATTACTTTTCATACCTATTGCAATATCTTTCCATGCCTCATTGCCAGTATATGCCCTGTATACTCCCATGACCCTCCTCATCCTCCTCCTCTCTTGCAATGAATCCCATTCCATCTCCTTTATCATATCCGTCACTGATTGCATTCTGCGATAATTTCCAGAAACAAATCTAGCAGCCCTTTTTTGCACCCTCTCCAACTCCTGTATTTGATACGTAAAATGAGGGTCCCATACTACACTACCATATTCGAGAATGGTCTGACCAAAGTTTTGTAACCCAATTCCTTGACTTCTCTCGTACATCCCCTCATCACTCTCTCCAACTTAACCACCTGTGACAGGATAGTAAAATTATTAGTAGTCCAAGCTGACAGATTTAAAAAAATTATATTAAGTGGTTATGAGGTTATTAAAGTTTATATTGTGCAGTTTGAATTAGATAATTTTAGTTTGTGGTGGCTTTGAATGGTGAGTTTACACAGGGTTGATTGTTGTTCTTGGAGCTGTTTTGACACCTTTGAAAAAAAAAAGTTTTTGCAATGTATAATTAATTCAGATTTTGGTAGAGCATGGATGCTTTCGTTGTATGAGGGCAAATAACTAATGCGTTCTAGGTTTGGATGATACACGAGGAATTTTAGTTGCCTGTACTTAATTCAGATGAAGTAAGATGTTTCATGTTGATGCTGAAGTACCATTTCCAGGAATAGTACTACCTTCCTGATAAACTTTTAATAATTGATGTATTGAATGTATGGTCTAAATCAGTGTTTCTCAAACTTTTAAGGGCATGTACCCCTATAAAATGACCCAGGTGCTGGCAAATCCCCTTCAGAAAAAACTGTTACTTTTTTTCCAAACTACTAGCGACAATGGGCAACAATGAGCAAAATTCACCATTGTGCATGTTATAGGGGCCTACTGTTATACGCATGAAATAGCCAGTCCACCATTATGGAAATCTTTTCGCGAACCCGCTATGATCAACTGGCGAACCCCTATGGGTTTGCATACCATACCTTGAGAAATGCTGGTCTAAATAAACTCTTTGCAAGTCTGCCAAGATAAGCTTGCAATTCTGAAATAAAGAAATGTGTTTAAATTATAAGCAGTTTTAGTAGTTGGTATGTTGAGTTGGCTAAAGAAAGTTAAACTCAGTGATGTTAAACTTTTCAATCTTTCATTTCAACAGATCATTGAATTGTTTTCAGGAAAGTAATTTTGTTTCAGTTTCCAAATATTTCCTCTCTACAACCAGAGGTGGTGGCCAAATTTTAGGAAAAGAACCATCTATAAGGACAACCAAAATATGGGAAGGGACAAGGATGCCAAACACTGAACTTCCAGCTCATTCACTGTCTATGGTTATTTACAGCACCAAATTTGTGCTGATGGGGAACATATTGATTGCTTTTTTATCAAACCTACAGTTTTTTTTGTGTTAGAGCTGTCTTGTGGGTACTTAATGTCCACTTTTCTGTTTCTTCAGCTTATTTCACAATTTGGCTGTAGATATGATATTCATTATTGCATTAAACTAAAAAAAAGTAGAATTATTGAGATTTGCAAGTGTGATGTTTGCTTACTTGAGACTTGATTTGTGAGAATCTTTGCTAAAATCCTACTCCTATCCTCTCATTGCATCCCAAAATCACTTCACTCAGCTGCCATAATGGTTTCGAAACATTATTTTGTCTTCTTTGGCAAAATCGTCTCCATGTTTTAATGATCTCGTCATCTGTAAACTTCCAATAAAAAGGAAATAGTACTGGTTTAAAACAAAGCCAGCTGACAGAAAACTAGGACAAACACATAACTAGTTATGTTTAGAAAATGGATCTTTGTCATCAAATAAATTTTCTGAAAAATACAGTCAAAGGGCGTGAAATGTGAATATTGGTTAATGCATGCCAGTAAAGTGAAATATCTGACAGGGTCCGGGCCGGCGCTAAGAATTTCGGGCACGGGGTAAAATGGGCGACCTTTTTTTTTTTAGCTCTACAAAATCTACAAACTAGCCGGGCGACAATGGGCGGTTTCTTGGCTTCAAGGACTGGGGGCCCCTGCAGCCGGTGATTGGGGCCCCCCATCAGCCGGTAGGCCCGGGTACATTTGACCCACTTACCACCCCCCCCCCCCCCCCTAACGCCAGCCCTGGACAGGGTACTTAATTGTGTTGCAGTCTTCAAATTTTAATTCATTTTGTTGATATTGTCATTATTTCTGTGTGTGCAGGGCATTAAGAAATCTCCAAGATGACTCTGGTGGAAGGTGTAGGAGATGAGGTGGTACATTTCTTCGTGGCATTGATAATTGTGCTGGTTGCAGTCTTGGCCTGGCGTTCTACTGTGATCACCGACCGGCAGATCTTCCGCACGGTGCGGGTTCGCACTTTCATGGTGAAATTTTTATTTTGTAGTATTTTGTGTTGACGAACCTCATCTGTATACGCTTGCCTTGCACTGTGAGCATTTGTCTGTCAACCTATCAGCATGTGGGTCTGCAAACATCAGTATATTGATGTATTAGTTGTACAAGGATGTAAATGTTAAATGAAGTTTTACTCTAGTAAGAAACTGGAAGATGAACATTGTTTTGTTGGTTATTGTTTGATTCATTGTTACCTATGTTGCTATTTTATTTTTCCATATGCTGTCTTAGCTTTTATCCATCTGCCTAGCTTAGAAAAGGGCTATAATTCAATAGGGAATTTTACATTGTCCATGGCTGCTTCCTTTTATTTATTTATTTTTTTTAAAAAAAAGGGTTATATGACTCATTAGCATAGCATGCCCACCATAAAAAAACAAAAACAAAAAAAAACACACACACACAGAACTCTACAGCAGTTGTGTGTCAGCAGTTGCATGCCATGTTTTTAGACTTTAATGGTTTTAGTAATTATGAATTTTGATACATTAGGGTAGTAATCATTATCTGATTAACTTTGCTGTTATGGTAAACCAGATGAGATTGAGTATTTTCGTTACTTAGCTCAGTTAGTGAAGTGGTCTTAAATAATGATAGCTACTAAATACAATACAGAGTAAAGTACAAATAGCATAATTTTCTGTAGATTTAAAGTACAATCACTATGAATGGAGTGTTTCATACCAGTTTTTTTTTAACAAGAAGTTCTTAGGTTTCTAGTTGCTGAAGTTATGACCAACGTTTAGACGATTTCAGACCAGGCATTATAATATTGATGCAACTCTAAGACCTACATTTAGCTACCAACTAGTTTGTTTGAAATTTCTGTATGAGGAATAGACATCGGCCATCATGTTCACATTGACACAAACCAGTGGTGGGGGTCTTTTCACTCTCGGAAGACATTTCTTTGCTTCTAAAACTGATTTTCTGCTTCATGGAACTACACTCTGCTTATTTTACTTCTATTTGCTTTTGGCTTATAAACACGTCTGACTTCACCAAAGTCACTTTGTTGAATGCTTGCAGATGAACTCAGCCAATTGGCATACCTTTTGGCTGACTGGTACCAATGAATTGTAGTAAATAAAACTGAAAAATATTTTTAGTATTATTGTTACATAGAATTGTAAAAGATATAAAGTGAGAATGCCAATTTCTAGCAATTATTACCAGTACAACGGGGCTGACTAATAACATGGCTACAGTAGATGCTAGTGAGATACAGCGTGAATAAAACTGTGTACTCTGTGCATTTCCAAAATCATTTCTACTTGAGGTTGTCAGTCTGTATTCGTAATTTCTCAGGTAAAAATGAAATAATGACTGTGTTCTAAAATATCTAGCTACCTTCATGATATATAATGCTACTTCAGTTACAAACTCCTAATTACATCCCAGCTATAATTATCATAAAAATTATTTTGGTAACATTGTTAAATAGAGTGAGAGATCATTATAAAATAAAGTCCATTCAACAACGTTAAATCATGTATTATCTTGGTTCTTTGGGTGGAGACGCGTCAATTTATTAAAACCTAACGCTTCTGCCATTGTGCTGTGGCTTTCATCAGAGGACTGATGAAAGTCCTCTGATAAAAGCCATAGCACGATGGCAGAAACATTAGGTTTAATAAATCGAAGCGTCTTCACCCAAAGAATCGGCATGATTGCAGAAACATTAGGTTTTAATAAATTGACGTGACTCCACCTGTAGAGCCAAGATAATACATACAGTGATTGTGGAATCTTTCGTAATCAATGTTAAACCAGTTTGTAATGTAATTACTCTAAGGTTTAAGAACTGGTATTTACCACATTTTACACTAGGACGTCTAAGATAAAGTAAGCTTACTTGCCCTAAGGCAGGGTGAAGACTTCAGTAGAAGTTGTGCTAGGTCAGCAACACAGAGTGGATGATTTGATTTCTCAGTGTGTCTGTTATTTTGTACTTATACATTTCTGTCTTGAATACATATGGTAAATGTATTGTTTTCTTTTGTGCTTGAGGATGCAAGAAGTGAGGCAATGAAACACAGTGCTGGTCTGTTCAGGTCTACTGTTATGAAAGAAACTGAGGAGTGTACTATAAACTTAATGGATTACAGACTTAGAGTTAATTAAATTCTCTATCACATCTCTGATTATAAACAGTCTGTTGCCAGGAACCTAAGAAAACTTCTATGAAAGTGCACAAAAATATGGTCCAAAAATTATTTCCATAATTGAAACGAGAATTTATAAGATTACAGTAATACCTGGATTTCTTGTAGCACTTTTTGGCACCTGTGATGTGTATGTGATTTAAATCCTTTGAAAATATGTTGTGGTATATTAATCCCAGCTTATTTCAAACAAAATACATTTTAGAACATATTTCAAGGGAAAAGAGACAAAATATTGCCAGTACTAACAATGGTGCTAAATGCAGAGAATATGAAGACCATGTCACAAAACTTTATAAATTGTTTAATGTTATAATTCTTAAGCTTAATTCATGGATGTTGTTCTTTTTACATATTTGAAATGGTTGCTTGCTTTGCCTCATTGGAGCAATGTATGTAATGTATTTAAATTTAGAAAGTAAATATTGTGACATTTGAAAAGTCTTCTTGGTAAGCAGGACTTTAAGAATTGTATTTGAATAAAAGAATAATGGGACCGATTTTGTTATACTGTTATGCTTAAAATTTGGCAATTTTGCACCATTAAGCTTGAATATTCCCTCTTCTTGTTATTCCATTCTGACAACTGCACTGTTTCCAGTTAGGCTGCAGTGCTTGTTTAAACCAAATCATGTAGTTGCTCTTCTGCAAAAGAAAAAATGCTTAGCTTCAGTGCTGAGCAGTAAGTGAATGTTGTGAAATTTCTTGTTAAACTGTGGAAGTCTGCTACAGAAATACTAAGTTTGCTTCTAGAAGTGTATGCTGATGGTTGCTCATCGCGGACCCAAATTTTCAATTGGGTGAAATGATTGAAAGATGGCAGAGAAGACGTCACAGAAGATTCTTGCAGTTGGCATCTACAAATGCTAAACACACTACAGCACTTCAAAAGTTGTTAAGAACACTAGTGAAAATCAGCATCTGAGTTTTAGAACTGTCAGTGAGTTAATAAATACTGACAAATAAATTTTCTTTTAATTTGACGCAACAGTTGTAATATGAGCAGTGTATGTTCAGAATTCGTACCAAAAATCTTTTCTACCAATTAAAAGCAAGTTTGAATGGCCATATGTGAAATGGTAAGGCACTTGATTATGGTGGAAAATGGGTGTTTGATCATGGTTAAAGCCCATTCTTCTAAGCTGAATATACAGAATGGCTCCTCAGTCCTTCTGTATAAAAAAAACTAATGAGGAAAAGACAGCCAGAGAATGTGCTGACACCAAGGATGGTCAATTGGAGTGCCACCTATGTGAAGGCCAAGAAAATGCTATTGTAGTCCTGATTATGATCTTACTTTTCTTTTACAGTTTAAAATGAAATATTAACGATGGAACATTAAAAAAAAAAAGAAGCAAACCATTACCAGAGGTGAAGGTGAGTTTAATTATTGTAGCAAATGTTTCAAAAAGTGAGCTTTTTCCAGAAGATATTAAAACTGGCTGAAGTGATGTGTGGAGCCATTTAGCTTGTAGTCTTTTTTGAACAAATTGGGATTACTCTCGATATCATTTACTTTGTCAAGTAATCAGAGACAGAATTCAAACCAGCTGAATAAAAATGCGATCATTTGTTACCATGACTATTTGAGTCACTTTTGCATCATGGTTGTTTCCTGGGCTGCTAATTTAGAGTATATGGTAAACAGTTGATCTGTTAGTTCTGGTTAAGACACCTGTCTTTAAATTTGTAGGTCCCCAGTTCAAATTTGTTTGACTTCAAATTTTTGTTGACTCTTTAACTATCATTTACCTCTTGTAAAACTTGCTTTCAGTACACAAAGTATACTTTAAATTTACACTTGTTCAAATTCTGTGCTGTAGCTCAAATCAGTAACTTGAGACTGTCACCAGTTGTTAAACCCACACATTTATCTGTGAAATACCACATGGGAACTGATGTATATAGCCCACTAGTAATCGGCATTATCAGATTATGAACTCTGATTAATTATGTCTGTTTTACTTCTTCTCTTACGCAGAAAATTTTATTTTATTCTGTAATTGTCATGATGAGTCAATATATAACAGCTGTTACTGACATAGTAAATTTTTTTCATATTATAATTATTGTAATGTTCTCAGATTTTAATAGCATCATAATAGTATCATCAATCAGTATTATTTTTGCAATTGAATGCATTTTTTGTGGTCTTGCAGGTTTCACAGGCATTTTATTATTATTATTTTTTTTAATATGATTATCTATAAAATTATTGTGGAAATGTTGTTGGTAAAATTTTTCTTTAACTTGTTTTGGTTTTCAGAAGTAGCTTGTATGTTATACAAGTGGTGTGTGGAAGATGTGTAATGCTTATTTAGTGAAACTGATGAAAAAGGTATAACAGTTGATCCTGCTCTTGCACCTAAATATACCAAGCTCATTGGGAGGAAGTGGGATTTTAGTTTTCCATTGTTTCCTTGAACTGTTTCAGATGAATGCTAAAATAGTTTATTCATAAAGACCATGGCTAATTTCCTAGCCATTTATTGCCTCTCCTCAGCCTCACTTCTTTTTCACTGACCCCCAGTTGGCTCTATTGACCCCTTTGTTGACAAATTGTGACACCCTAGTAAAATAAATACAATCTACCAGTTTTCTTGTGAGATAATAACTTAGGTGCTTAATTTTATTTTGAATACAGATTATTTCATGTAATTCAAAGGTATTTAATAAAAGAGTAAGGTATTGCGATTTTTTCAGTTTTATGGAATTTGACAGTTGTGGTGATGTCAATTGCTGACTTTGTTGCTCAGGTACTGGTCTTGGAACGCAGGAACCGGGTGCGGGAGGTCCTGGCAGGTTCGTCCAACTTCTCACCTGACGGCACCTTCACGTCCTCGGCGAGTCGGACAGACAGGGCTGCGGATGCACTGGAGGAGCAGGCCGTTAACGGTCCACCGGAGGTCGAGGAAGAGGAGTCGGAGGGTGCTAGCAGTGCCGCAGCTGTTCCGGATAAGGATTCCCCACCGGACAGTGCAGAGAGCGCAGGCACTCTGCGCAATCGCAGGCTGGCTTTCTTCCACCGACAGGTAAGAACTGCATCGTTATGTTAACAGCGTGAAAAGCTACAAGCAGTGTGGTGTGTTCATTGCTGGTGCTGATGACATACATGTGTTAAGTCATTATTGTAATTTGAGATTTCCTGGGAGTTTTCCTTGCAGGGAATTACATAGTGGACAATTATTTTTAAGTGGTAAGTGGTATTGCATATTGAAGAAATTAAAATTTTTGTGTTGGTAGATTCATATTCAGGTAGTGAAAAGTTTTTGTAACTTTGGCTTATCCATCAAATGCATTTAGATCTGATGATTCTCATATCTTAGGGAACACCTGAAACACCTAAATTACCCAGCAAAATTATTGGTTTGTGTTATGGCACCTTATTTATGTGACACACATTACCTTATGACAGCGTTTCTCAATATGTGGTTTGCAGACCACTAGTGATCCATGGAAATGATCCAAGTGGTTCACAGGCAGAATATTATAAATTTGGTACCACATTCAAAATGTATAAGGCTATAAGCAAGTATAAACTGTAAGCCCATCAAAACATATTTCAATGACAAGTAAAAAATCTGACATTTTCAGGATGAGGATAGGACAGCATTATTCCTATAACAGTCTATGCATAAAAAAGTGTTGTTTTTCTAAGGATTAAGTACATGACCATTTTCTAATTACCTTGCAGCGGGTGTTAGGTACTGCGGTATGTGGTAGGGTTGGTCTTGTGTAGTTCGTGAACGAACTAGTTCAGAAGAGCGCTCCCACAGGCAAACTACGCGAACTAGTTCCCAGATCTCTTGCTCCTTAGTTCATTCGATCCTTTCCCGAAGACTGACTTTTGTTTTAGTTTATTATCTAAAAGGAAACACAGATTGTTGTGGACACATTTCACTGAAGAGACAGATACATAAAAAAAGAAATATAACTGTTCAACATTAACAAATATTGCAGAAGTCACAAACGGAAATTGAACATGGAATGTGAAAACAAAACACACTTTGATCCCATTAACAATTAAAAGACAACGATCGATAACCACAACTACTATAACAAAGAAGAGAGCGCGTGCTGCAGCACTAGCAAAGTGAGCAAACGAGCTGTCTTTATGGAATTCCAGAGGGGAGCGACCTAGTTCGCTAAGGAGTTGCGAACTAAACAGAGCGCTACTGCTCGCAAACTTAACTGAATGCTACCAGTCGCAAACTAAATTGAGCGCTAGCGCTACTGGTCACAAACTAAATTGAGCATTGCCGGTCGTGAACTAGCACCATTCGCTGCTAGGGTTACCATCATTTTTTGGTTGATGGTAGTATATTTTTTAGAATAACCTATAAAAATATAATACACTTCAAAAGCATAATATTTTACAAAAGAGTGGAAAAGGAGAAAAGGTATGTTTTTTTTTTTACTATTTTATTTTTTAAGCTATAGTTTTTGCACTTCTTGCATCTTTAACAATTTTTTTTCTACAGTAAATTTGTCATATGCTTTATCGCTTTCAGTTGTTAAAGTAATGCCGATCAAAAGCTCATTTTTTACTAATGAAATACTGCTCTTATTTTTACCTAGATTCCGTGTAATATTGTTATTTCAGAGTAAAGTTCGTTCCCTGTGATACTCATTTTTTCCCGTAAATTTAGAACCTCATTGTCTCACAGTCATCAAATGAATCCTTGTGTTTTGAATTTAATCTTTGGATTTTGTATTGCCAATTGTTTTAGTTAAAATCTAACCATTTATTAAGATACTCCAGACATTTATCAACGAATACTAGAACATTATTCTTAATATTATTACTTTCTGTTGAGAATTTGGCTTCTAAAAATTAATATTCTATGAATGCATATGAAGTAAAAAGAAAAACAGAACAGTTATTCAATTTACCCATTGTGCAAAGGACAATGAGCACTTTGGTTTATCGACGGCCATTGATCATGCTAATTTCATTTGAAAGGGCTATTATTAAATAATAAATTTTGTTAAGAAGGTCACATTAAATTCCATCTAGAAATGACAAAAAAAAAATGATTAAGTAATGTCCTAGTAAAACTGACATAACAAACAAAATTGCAGGTGCAGTAGCGGTAGCAAGGGTCGTGAACGATCTGTTTCTCTGAATTCGAGACGCAAACTAACGAACTTAAAGAGTGAACTAGTTCGTGAGGGAGCTGTGAACTAAACTGAGCGCTCCCCTTCACAAAGTATTATGCGCAAGTCTATTGATAACACAAGAGTGGTGAGGTAAACAAAAATCAAATGTGTAAGGTCTAGAGTCTTATTTTGTGTATGCAGGTCTGTGGTGTAGTGTAGCATCCAGCCTATAGTAACATTATTATTCATTTATTAATATTAAGAGTCTTATCAATATGTAATTAACTTTTAAAAGTTCACTTCCAGATTTGTAACTGTTTTTCCATAGCATATCAAAACATGATTTTAGTTTTATTATGTTATAATCTACATGTACATATATTCTCTGCAGTTTTCAAAATGGAGGGTGCTTTGCACCAGAACTGATCTCTGCTCTGTGCGTTCCAATAGGCACGATTGAAAAAAGAATTTGTATAAGCATCAGGGCCGAACCTTACTTCTCTAAGCTCATTTTTCCTGTCGTTACTACCCAAATAGGTTGGTAGATGAAGTGTTTCATTGCACTTGTAAGTGAATGTGGATGTACTCCTAGTTATTAATAAGTTCAAATGAAATTTGAGTCATCTGTCTACTAGAGAATCCCAGCCCAAACTGTGATGCTTTCGAAACGAATGTAACAAGCAGTCGTGGATCAAGTGATTCTTCTCTGTACTTTCTATAGTCGGTCACTCAACCCCCTACAAAATGGATCCCAAATGGCACGACAGTAGTCTAAATGTTGACACATCTGAGTTTTGTATGCTACCTTCTTATTTTTGCTTTACAACTTTACAAGATTCAACCTACGAATCACAATCTAGAATTAACTCTGCCTATGACCCAATAAATATGCAAGTCCCATTTCATGTTTCTTTGCATTCTAATGCCCACATATTTAATGGAATCTGCCCTATCAATAAATGAACTATTTACTTTGTATTTCTGAATAAACAAATTTTTTTTGATGCATTTTGTTGCATTTCTTAGAATTTAGTTTCCATTCATCGCACTATGCTGAAGTAACATCCAGCATTTCTAAGCAATAAGTCGAATTCCTCACTGAGTGTGTTGGGTGAGCGGCTAACGCTTTGGCCTCGCATTCATGTGGACGCCAGTTCGAATCCCCATCTGGCCATCCAGATTTGGGTTTTCCATGGTGAATGCCGGGATGCTTCCTTCAAAAGGCCTTGGCCGAATTTCTTTCCGTTCATTGTCCCCAATCCCATTCTGCCTCTAATGACCTCGACATCAATGAGGCGTAAAGCCTTAAGTTAAAAAAAAAGAAACAAATTCCTTACTTCTCTATAGTTGATTGCATCATCAGTGAACAATCTCAAACTACAGGGTGTTTCAAAAAGAATATACGTATTTCGAATGCATATATTTATTAAACTGTATGACATACGATTATGAAGCTTTACACACATATTTACGAACCTCTTAAGTTCAGATTACAGATGTTCAATATGTCCTCCATCACCCACACGAACAATATCACATCGATACTCAAATTCCTCCCATACTCGGGTAAGCATGTCCTTCGTCACTGATGTTATGGCAGTATGGATCCGGTTCATCAAGTCCTCAAGGTTCTGTGGGAGTGGTGGCACATAAACGTTGTCTTTAATGAAACCCCCACAGGAAGAAGTCACAGGGTGTCAAATCCGGTGACCGTGGAGCCCAGCTGATGCATGCTAAATTGCCAGCTCCTTGACGACCAATCCAACGGTTCGGTAGAGTTTCATTCAGATATTCACGCACTTGGCGACTCCAGTGAGGGGGTGCCCCGTCTTGTTGAAAAATGAAGTTGTCTTCGTACAGCCTCGGAAACAAGCAGTTTTGTAACATAGCGAGATACTGCTGACCGTTAACCGTGCTTCCATCAAAGAAGAATGGGCCATAAAAAGATGATCGGGATATCGCACAAACCAATTGACTTTAGGTGAATCTCATACATGTTCAATGACTGCATGTGGGTTCTGTAGACCCCAAATTCGAACATTGCGTTTGTTTACCTGACCACTAACATGGAAAGTCGCTTCATCACTGAAAACGATGCATTGTGCGAAAGTGTTATCATTGTAAATAGCATCATTAATTATATATCATTAATCTCGTTACAAAATACCACACATTTCCGTTTGTCATCAGGACGCAGAGCTTGTAACAACTGTAACTTGTACGGCTTCATAACCAACCGACGTCTCAAAACACGCCAAATTGTTGTTGTAGGTAGTTGTAACTCCCGACTGGCACGACGAGTTGATTTTGAAGGACTACGTTGGAAAGCAGTTTGAATTCGTGCAACATGTGCCTCAGAAACACGAGGGCGGCCAGGACTCTTTCCTTTACATACACATCCGGTATCTACAAACTGTTGATACCATCTATGAATGTTCCACCCATTCGGAGGATGCATTTGGTACCTCAACCTGAAACGTCTTTGCACTGTAATCATGGAATTGCACTTCACAAACTCGATAACACAAAATGATTTCTGCTGTGGAGTAGCCATTTTAAACATATGACGGTTACCAAGAATAACACAAGATGACTGACATCTAGCAGCTATTAAATAAACTAGACTATGTATTCGTTTCTCCAATAGCTGAGCCGGGGCGCAGCGATCGATAGTTTGGACAAAAGAATACTTTGTAATGCATATATTCTTTTTGAAACACCCTGTTTTATTCAAGTTGTATCTGAGATTGTTTATAAAAATTCAGAAAAGAAGTGATCCTATTACACTTTCTTGAGGTGCACCCGATGTAAAGTTTAGATTAGAAGAGGTTATAAAAGCATTAATCCATTCACAAAGCTGATCCAATATACCATACACTCATAATAGTACAATAAAATATTCCCCAGATGTTAAGTTAGTGGTTCACAGCTTTATTTTTGACTATCTACTGGTCCTCGGATTGAAAAAGGTTGGGAAAAACTGCCTTATGATATAGAATAGGCAAAGGTGTCGAAATGGCTGTTGTGTCAGTAGATTATTTACCTTCATTTTCTTTTATTGAATATTGCTGCATAACAATCTTTTTTCCCATCTGTTCAACTGTGATTGTTTGTGGTCGCTGCTGCTACGCTATCATACATACATTGGAAATTAAGGAAGACAAATGACTGATGGTGCATTTGGATATAACTATTTTGGGTGATTGCACTGAGATTTGTTTCCCAGATTCCTTCCTCAAACACTATAGATTATAGACACATAGCATAACACAAATATTATGAGTATCAAATGTGATGTAATTCTAACATAAGTTTTGTCACTTAATGGTGCTGGTAGTTGATCACATGCTAAGTCTGACAAGAAGGAAAAATATCGTGATGATGCTCAGAAATATACATTTTGTAACAGTAACAATATCCTCCACTGGTATGATACATTTCCTATATTTGTAAAATTCAACCTTTCATGTGAACAGAGGTTGGCTGTGTTGTGTGGCAACTATCGATTAGTTGCTCTTGTTTCTGACTGTTTGAATATTAATGACCTTTATGCATTGTGTAACCTTAAAAGAACTAATAAAATTTCTAGTCCTCAAGCTTGCTGATTCTGATTACCTCATTTACAAACCAGATACTTATAAATCTGCACAGAACCATTATTGGATATGAAAAAATGAGGGCTTTCGCAGTGAGTTAGCTTTATAAAAACTTCTCGGTTATCCCACTAGGGGAGTGTGCCAATCAGATGTGACACTTCACCAGAAAATTGAGTCTGAGCAGGGCTCCGAAATTTTGCCTCTGATTGATCTGCTTCCCCCCCCCCCCCCAGCGGGAGGCCCAAGAAGTTTTGAATTATTGAGTATGTTCTTTGGTTCAGATTCCATGTTAAACTGTAGGTCCCAGAGGAAAGGAACTGGCTGTCCTACCTGTGACACAATGGCTTAGTATGCCTCCTTTGGAAGGATCCAACCAATCTTCTGTTTGTGGACTATTATTTTCTTAAACATTAGCTGTGCTTGAAGGGAAAAACAAGAATTGTGGAATGCCTTTTGTTAGAGTAGTCTTTTACATTTTGTTTTGTACTTGCATCATTTTGGAACAAGTCTGTTATCTCTTATCAGCCAACTGCTATGCAGGTGACTCTGCTGGAGCCAAACTCGACAGGAGATGGAGATGCAGAAAATGGTTTACCAGCAGCTTCTGATGCTGAAAATGCTGAGGAAGAAGTCACAGACTGTATTCGCATCCGGCTCAAGTACCTTAATGACGATCAGAAGTTGGTTGATGGCAGGCTGCACGAGCTGCTTGGTGACTTCAGGAGGTAACGAAGTCAGTTGTTTCTAGTTGCTTGAAATGTCTGCAGTAATAAGAGCTGTCATATTTTAAAATCATTGGTATTATGGTAGAGATTTGCTCAAGGACGGAGAAAGTAATTTTTTCATATACTGAAGCCAAAGGTTAACATAAAAAATACTGGATTTCACTATGTGAATGTCAGGAAAACTCCCATCAGAAAGCCATTGTTGAATTCCTTCCCATTCCTCGCCCACAATTCTCTCCCAACAGTGGTTATGCTGACAAGCTATAAATCGCTACTCCCCCTTTTTTTAAAAAAAATAAATAAATAAATAACTTTGCTCTCATCTATAATACATTGCTTTACTCTCTCTTCTGTATTGCCTGGCTCCCCTTTTCTCTCATTCTTTGGTTTGGCATTATGGAGGGCAAGGGTTCAGATCTCCCTGCCTGACAATCCAGATTTCAGTTTTTTCACGGTTTCAGGAAATCACTCCAAACTAACGCTGGGACGATTTGTACAAAACACCATGGCTGAATTTGTTGCCATTCCTTGCCCCCCCCCCCTCCCCCAATCCTGGCCCACCTCTAATAACCTTAATTTTGACAAGGAATAGCTCATCTTGCTTGGACTCTAAACAGTAATTGGTGCTCTTTCTGGAGTTTAATTAATGTGAGTTCTAAGAATTTTCTAAAGTATTAGGAATGGGACAAAGTGAATTGGAAGTAAAGATTCAGACATTTCTGAAATACCAACTTCAGATGCCAGTCTTAGATAACTTGCCTTCACTGTTATTTGAACTGTTCATTACGTACAGGCTGAAGTGTCAAAGGCACCTATCTTGTTAAAGACATACCACTTCTTGAAAGTGCACTATTAATGTGAACCCGGAAAGTGTAAATGATTTAACTTTTATTCAGCTTGGAACAGTGAAATTCATGTGAACTTTGGATGCAAATCTAAAAAATAAGAGTCTATAAAACAGGTCTTTTGATAAAACTGACAAGCGTTATCAAGCATTTGGTGCTACTATTTTTTATATTATTGTGATCAAGTAGTAAAACACCATCAGCCAAAAAATAAATAAATAAATAATAATTGTTTTCTGAGACTGGCACAGACACTTCATGCTCATGATGACAAAACAGAGAATAGCAATGATTCTTCTGTCAATTATTTGACTCGTTATGCTGCTGTGTCTCCATATATAATCAGTTCTGTATGGAAACATTGTAAGGATACACAGCCTCTTAGTTTTTGAAGAGTTAGTAATTAATGTTTCTTTTTTTATGTTATTTCTGTGGGAATTGTTTATTGACAGTGGTATTTTCGATAATGTTAAGCTGATTATATGTGTATGTTGTTAAAAGTGCTTTATATCGTGTTGTTATTATTTCTTAAGTATTGTGTCAAAGAAATCCACGCGTCGTTATTACCAGATGAACAAAGTACATGAAAATCTCTGGACGATAAACAGTACAGGAGGAAGATCTTTGGCAAAGAGAAGAGATGAAAGCAGTATGCACGGCGGACGTTTAGACAAACTGCGAGTTGTATCTGTGCACAAAAAGAAATAATAAATTAATGAGAGTTAATATAAAAACCAAGTGAATCTTTTTGTTGGTTATCTTTATTCTTTTGGAGGTATAAAGAAGAAATATTGGCACTTTAAACACTAGCAAGAAGGTTAGTAAAGAACACAAAATATTATAACATGCTAGTGCTAAGAAATAAACTAGTTTCACCATCCTCTAGAAAGCTTACAATTCAGAGAAAAAAAATGCACCACTAGTCTAAGGCACCAGAATCTGAGAATTCCTCCCTGAATCAAGTATTTAATTTAAGTCTACTGTCTTTTTGATATCATCTCGTTTCCTGTCTCTCACACAAGTAAGACTGATATGAAAGAAATATTTGTTTACATTCTTAGTCAAGTGTAATGTAATCTCCTCCAAAGATGTACACTTCTGCCTATACAATTGTACCTCAACTCTTCTGCTACGGTTGGTAACATGTCTGGAACTCTTCTTTTGGAATGTTATCTTAACACCATTGTTACAGCTCCTTAGATGTCCTTATTTGTTTAAATATGGTGTCCCTTGGCCACCAATTAGAATTTGGAAAATAATAAAAAGTCACGGTGTGAGATCTGGTGAATGAGAAGGCTGTGGTAATATTGAAATGCATTTTATGACATTAAAAACTAAATTATTAAAATCATTAAAAAATTATCCTAATGAAGAATCCAGTTACTTATAATGTTTAAAGTAAATGGAAGACTTCTTTCTGAAGTCATTGTAGAATTTCTTCATGGGAATATTGATTCACTATTCATCAAGAGTCACCCAATCTTAATGAAAAATGTTTTTGTAAATGAAGGATAACACAAGCAGGCATTTCACTTTTGACTCTGACATGCAAGTTTCTTTTTGCCTGTATAATCAATTTGAACGCCATTACTAACTTTGATGTTTTGTTTCTGTACCATACTGAAAGAACCAATTTTCGACACCAGTGTTAACACGGTTCAATAACTTTGGACTGGTCTCAGCAGACCAACTGTCGGACTATAGAATTTTGGTCACCATTTTTGCTAAAAAAAATTCTCATTCTTAGAGCTATATTTATTATTTGATTTACAGTTTTCTGATTAATGTTCACTTCTGCAATCATTTTCACTGATGATCCGTGATCTTGGTCAAAATGTTTTAACTTAGCAGTCTGATGGCTCAGTGGTTAAAGTGTTCTTCTGGAAATCTGAAGGTCTTCAATTCGAATGCAGGTCTCGGTTGGTTCTTCAAAGGCCCTTAACCTGACTTTCACTTCTAGCACAGCTTGCTGTGCAATATAAAGTATGCCAGAAGGCTTCCATGGTTCGGATTCCACTTTAAGCTGTAGGTACACCTTTTAAGAGTACGGGGTTAGGTTAGTTAGCCATGACAAGGGGCTCATTGCATGGAAAATTAAAAACTATCATCTTGAGAACAAACAAACCTTTGCAATGTTCCATCATATGATAATTTAATTTTTGATTGCTGTCTTTATCTTCAACATTCACTCTGCCTTCAAGAAACATTTTATGCCAACAAAAAACTTAAGCTCTTGAAATATCCTATTGCTGAATGACTTCTGAAATTTTTAATATATTTTTATCACATTCTTACCAAATTTAATACAGAAGAAATAGCATATCGTTACAAAGCATGATGGATTAATGGTAATGCTCTGGCCCCTCATTTTGGAGGATAAAATTTCAAATCTCTGCCTAGCCAACTAGATTTTAGTTTTCCATGGGTTTCCAAAATTCCTCCAGGCAAATGTTGGGATGGTACCTTCAAAAGGCAGTGGCCAAATTCCTTCCCATTCCTTGTTCCCAGTTCTTTCCTGCCTCTAATTACCTCAACATTGATGAGGCATGAAGCCATAAAAAAAGGGAATACCATTGCACTGTAAATCAAATACTATTTTCTTGATAAGATTTTTTAAAATGTTTTCTTACTACACCACTGCTTGTGACTGAAAGATTGCTCTTGGACTAGTTGTGGTGGGATGATGAAGGTCAAAGATGGTGTGTTAATATCATTTGTAGGGCTGCTATGTCTCATTACTCAAAGTATTATTCAACTTCGCTTATTTTCTACAAAGTGACTCCCAACTGAGGCAATGGTTAGCTTATGAGAGGTTTGCCAGAAGGTTCCTTGGTCTGTAATGGATGTAAAACCATAGGTCCTGCCATGAAAGATGTAAAATATGCGGCAAATAGAAGCCGCATCACATGGCAGCCAAACGGTCTGGCAGTGTTTCCAGGCTGTCAATATCAAATAAATATTTGTTTATTTTCATAATAGTCTGCTGCCGAAGGTGAGTTAAAGCCTGAAATTTCATAAATTATTCTGGTTTTGCTTTTAATATGTCTATAATGTATTACATCTTTTGTAGCAAGTGATGTTTCCTCTTTTTCATTCAGCAGCTTTTGATTTATATCAACTTTATCATCAATAATAATTTGTACTACAGGCATTGGGTAGAAATTTTACCTTTGAAATTTGCTTCATATAACACATTAAATAATAATAAAAGTAACAAGCCTCACATTTGGGAGGATGTCACCGAGCGAGGTGGGTGAACGGTTAAGGTTCTGGCCTCGCATTCGGGAAGACGCGGGTTCGAATCTCTGTCCAGGCATCCAGATTTTGGTTTTTCATGGTTTCCCCAAATCACTCCAGGCGAATGCCAGGATGCTTCCTTCAAAATGTCATGGGCAAATTCATTCCCATTCCTTGTCTCCAGTCCCATCCCGCCTCTAAAGACCTTGATCTCAACGTTGATGAGGTGTGAAGCTATCAGTAAAAAGCAAGAAAGTAAAGGCTAACTGAATGAGGCTACAGAAAATAATGGGAAAATTGGTTACTGTAATTTAATTTTCTATTTTGTAAAAGTTATATAATGCACTCTTGGCACTTTTTTGTCACTGCTCCATATGACAAGTTCTATACATTTTTTAAAAATATATATATATATATTTTTTTTTTTTTTTTTTTTTTTTTTTTTTTTTTTTTTTATGGTGGATGAAGCAATCTAAACATCCAGTCATTCAGAACTTTGTCAAAATTTGTATGGACTGAATGCTACAAGTTGTCTTTTTTTAAATAAAATAAAAAGAAGACCAGAAAGATGACAGTATTCTCTTTGGAATAAAATTCTTAAGTGTTTCATATTTTTTAAAAAATACTCAACAACTCGGTTATGCTCATGTTTCCTTTTATTGCAGGCGCCACTTTGCAACAGAGCTTTCTGCTCATAAGCTGGTGAGACTCATCTTCAATGGGCAGGTCCTGAGTAGTGACACAAATACATTGCAGCAGTTGGGTCTCTTTGACAACTGTGTGGTCCACTGCCTCGTTCAAACACCACGCCCTGGAACTGGTGAGAAGACTTACATATGTAATATAGTCATCAACAGGAGGATTATTTTTTTTTCCAAATTTTGGCTTAATCATGGAAAATAGCTTTTAATAATACCTGTTAAATTATTCGAACAATTAATGGATTACATGTGTCACATGGGAGTGTGAAGTAGGGAGCACTATAAGCTCTGCCCTTCCCTTAATTCACAAATGTTTCTAGACATTGCCTTGTTCATTTATAAGCATTTTCAAACATTGCTATAAATTCTTCTTTCTTTCTTTGTTTGCAATTACGAGGCGTATTTTTTAAGTAAGTACCGTTTTGTCACACCGTGGCTGCAGCACTACGGTTGGCGTTCCACGCATGTGCACTGGGTACCTGCATCTCTTGCCTTTACAGTCTAATTCTTCCTTGTTTACATTGTTCACTGAGTGTTTAAGATGCCTCCGATAATCGTGAGTCCCGCCGACTGTGAAGTATGGGCTGTTATAAGATTTCTTTGTGCTAAAGGCCTAAAACCGATCGATATTCATCGTGAAATCTGTGCAGTTTACGGACAAAACATTATGAGTGATGGAATGGTGAGAAAGTGGGTGAGAGCATTTAAAGATGGCCGCACAAATGTGCATGATGAACAACGGAATGGGCATCCTTCAGTCGTTAACGAAAGTTTGGTGCAGAAAGGGGACAATAAGGTGAGAGAAAACAGACACTTTACGATTTGCTCCTTGTGTGATGACTTTCCTAATGTTTGTCGTAGTGTTTTTTACGGCATTGTGACCGAGCACTTGAAATACCTAAAATTGTGCTAACATTGGGTACCGAAAATGTTAGGGGATGTGCACAATACCAAATGTTTAGGCAGTGCATTGACTTTCCTTGAGCAGTACCACAACGATGGTGATGATTTCTTAAGCCAAATTGTTACGGGCGAAGAGACATGGGTGGCCTACGTCACACCTGAATCAAAGCAACAGTCCATGGAATGGCGGCATTCAGATTCACCCAAAAAAGTGAAGTTCAAGCAAACGATTTCTGCCCGGAAAATCATGTGCACAGTTTTTTGGGACAGAAAAGGAGTATTGCTTGTGGAATTTCTGCCTCGTAATGAGACAATCAATGCAGCAGCTTATTGTGAGACATTGAACAATCTGCGCCATTCAATCCAGAACAAAAGACGTGGCAAGTTGAGCAAGGGCATCGTTTTGCTGCATGACAATGCCCGTCCACATGTGGCTAATCAGACCAAAGATCTCATCACATCTTTTCGATGGGAAACTCTAGATCATCCTCTGTACAGCCCTGATCTGGTGCCCAGTGACTACCATCTGCTCCTGCACTTGAAGAAACACCTGAGCGGTCAGCGTCTTGAAGACGATAACGAAGTCAAAACAGTTGTGATGCAGTGGTTAACAAGTCAGGCGGCAGACTTCTATGAGGAGGGTTTTCAAAAACTGGTACTACGTTATGACAAGTGCCTCAATATTGAAGGGAATTATATAGAAAAGTAGAGTAAGGTACAGGCATTCATGTAAAAATAAAATTATTGATATATATTTTTTTAATTTCAAAACGGTACTTACTTAAAAAACATGCCTCGTACTATAACACACGCCCAAGTGTCTAGTTAGCTGCCAGTCACTACTGTGTTGCTGCCTAGTTATACTGTCAATGAAGGGCCGTATACCTGAAAATTTCAATGCTTAATGTGTGTTCATGTCTATCGGTGTTTTCATGCCACAGTGCCTTCAGCTGTGTTTAGGGGTGGTACATATAAATTAATCATTTGGATATGAAAATAGCAACTGCTTATCAAAGTTGAAGATTCCAGTAGCACCGAAATGTGGATACACGTGATAAGTGTCGAAATTTTTTGGGTTTATATCCATTCATCAACAATGGACTAGGGTAGCTGCATGATGATGGATGGCATCTAACTGGAAGCTCGGATTGTTGATTAGCAACTTGTAATGTGGGGGTGGAGGGAGGAGGAAATAGCTTTGCAGTAAATGTGGAGTGGGAGTTTAGAAGTATAAACCTGAGCATTGTAAAATTGGAAACTGTAGCACTGGAACAGGTCCAGGCATGCGGGGAAGGAGTCAGCATAAAATATTGCCCAGCAAAATTTTTGTTTAGATGAGGATTTGTCCCTCTTTTATGGCCAACCTGGCTCATCTGTCCACATCAACCTATTTTCATTCAGCTGCCATGCTTACCACACTAAACGCTCCTCCCCAACAGCCTTGACATTCGTGGAAGGTCCTCTCACTGTATTCCAATAACATCTCACAAGATCTGATATCCTGCAATTACCCACCAAATTTAATTAATTAATTAAAAAAACTTTTTTTGTGCCACATCACAACCTGCTGAACACATCAACTACTTCAATCTCAAAAAACCAACCACAGCCCAGTCCTCATCATCCGCTACTTTCCAGGCCTGGAATCAATTAACGAATTCCTTTAGCAATAGCCTGCCTGGAAATGAGATCCTTCCTACCCAAAATCTTCCCAGAACATGCTCCAGTAGATCAACTAATCTCGGACAACTGCATGTCCACAAACATGGGCTTGCCCATCCTATAAAATAGTCCCAAAGCTCTTTTTTGTGCCACAGATTGGACTGAAAATAGTGCAGCATGCACCATGCCTCCACCATCTTCACCAACCAATTAACAGCACATGCCATCTGTGAAATTTCCATGTAATATATCAATTAACATGCAACCATTTTTCAGCCTCATACCAGGTGTGTAAATATGAAACCGGAATTTTTTGATCAAAAATACACGTTGATTGCACAAAAATGGTACGACATACCTTATTCAAAATATTGTCCATTGCAAGACATACATTTTTCCCATCTCTCTGGTAATTTATGAATGCCACGTCAAAAAAAAAAAAAAAAATCTCTTTTGATGCAAACCAGTCATCAAGTCATTTTCGCACATTATCATAAGAAGTGAAGTGCTGCTTTGCGAGTGCATGTCCCATTGATGCAAAGAGATAGTAATCCGAAGGAGCTAGGTCAGGTGAGTAAGCCGAATGCATCAGTATCTCCCAACTAAGCGACTCAATCATTTCCTTGACTTGTTTTGATGTGTGTGATGGTGCATTGTCGTAAGCAAAATCACTTTATGTTGTCTTTTCTGGTATTCTGGTCGTTTTTCCCGCAATGCTTGGTTCAAATTGATCATTTGCTGTTGATAACGTTCACTATTAACAGTTTCACCAGGTTTTAGAAGCTCGTAATTGATCACACCACTTTGATCCCACCAAACACAGAGCATTGTCTTCTTTCTATATCAATTTGGCCTTGAAACTGACGTTGACGGTTCACCTGGAGATACCCATGATTTTTTACGCTTAGGGTTCTTGAAATATATCCACTTCTCATCACCAGTCACAATTCTATGGAGAAATGATTTTCTTTTATATCTGGCGAGCAGCATTTCACAAGTGGTTTTAAGGTTTTCTTGCTGTCTATCAGTCAGTTCACGTGGAAGCCATTTTCTCATCACTTTTAAACAGCTTCTTGTTTCACATTAAATTGATCTGCAAGTTGTTGTTGTGTTTGAGCATCATCCAACAATGCTTGCAACTCACTGTCTTCAAACTTCTTCGTAGATCTTCCACGGTCTTCATTGCTGATGTCAAAATCTCCACTTTTGAATTTTTTAAACCACTCGAAACACTGTGTTTTACCGAGAGCACGCTCACCATAAGCTTCAACAAGCAGTCGATGTGATTCTGCAGCAGTTTTCTTTAAATGAAAACAGAATTTCAACAATGTCCGCAAATCGTAGTTTGTGGGCTCAAAAGTCGACATCTTCAACAGTGTTAAAAACTGCACTGTCGTATGAAACTTGTATTGTCAGGAGTTGAAAATCACAGTCGGCTGTCAAGAGAAACTGGCGACAATGACGCATTCTGGCGGTAACTGCTTTGATAGCTACAGCCATCTATCGGCAAATTCCGGTTTCATATTTACGCACCTGGTACATAGTTGTGTCCGGCCACAGATACACTGGTAATCAGAATGAACAGTCAAACAGTATTCACCCAGAACCCTCACCACACAATATCTCTTTTTGCCACAACTCATAAGACCAACAATTTAAATTTTTGCTTCACCGTATTTGCCATCAGGGCCCTCTCAAACAGAAACATTATATCTGAACTCGGGAAGTGCGAAGTGACTTACCAGTACACACTCGACACCAAAGAGCCAGCAAGTTGTAACTGGATAATACCTTCCTTCCTTTTCTATCCAGTCCCCAACCACTCTTATCTCTTCCCACATGAACTATAGCTGATTTTTAAGTTGTGTAGTATATCTTTGAGTTTTTATTCAAGTTTGTTTACATTTATATAAAAAAATTTAACTATCAGTATTTTTCCCTGACTCCTTCTGCATTGTTCCTGTGGTGTAATTTATAATTTTACTTTTCAACTTCCACTTTATACTTTTCAACAAGTGGTTTTACCCCCATTACAAGCTGCTGATCAAGAATCTGATCCTCTAGTTAGCTGCGAGCCTCCACCAGGCAAATACCCCCCCTCCCCCCCCCCCCCCCACACACTGCTACGTACCACAGTTGACAGCAGAATGGCATATGTGATTGTTGTGGCCCTCTTTGGATAATGACTGGTTTATTTTCTGTGTATTTCTTATGTTCATTGCTTGGCAGTATTTTCATTGTCGGTTTTCTTCACTCTCCCAGTGCGTGGCCCATAGAGCAGGTTGTTGCAGGGTGTAAGGAGCTGTCTTTAGCCGAGGCTTGTATGTCATACTCCTTAGTTATTATTTTATCAAGATATATGTACAGTTAAAAAGATAACTGTAACATTTCATATATAAAACAATGACAAATTAAATATTATAGGGAAATATTATTGCAATAAAATGCAATACTTGCCAGTCCACTGTATATATTCTCTGTGAGCTGAGTAATGACATTGTGTGTGCATGTCTCATCCAATTCCCTCCACGTCCACGAAAAATTTCATATCTTCTAAATAACAGATGCAAATTGCTTGCAGTAAACATAACTTTTTTTATATACATAAAAAACTAGATGATACAATTTATTTTGTTAAAAGTCGAGTAATTAAAGGGGAAAATACCTTAAGTTCTTGTTCAATTTTTCTAGAGATTTAAATCTCTCAATCTTATTGCAAGTTACTTGTACTAGATTGATATATGCTAGCATGGAGTTCTTGTAGAACATGTTAATGTATAAACAATGAAATCAAAGGCGCTAAGTAGCAAAAAAGAATTTAATTAGGATAGGGAAATGAGCCACCATTTACCTTTAAATGATGGATGTGGGGCGCGAACACACAGAAAAGAAAAAAACGCAACTGATAAAGAAATTTTCAGGACGAGCCCTTTGTCAACAGGAGAACATTATGGGAAGTGGGTGATGTTGGAGACTGTCTCACAGAAAGACTGCTGGCCAGGAAAATGGTAGGGGTAAATTCAAACAGAGGAAAAGTAGGGGCAGTGATTCAGAGCTAATACCCGACTATAGATAAATATCCAAACTGATCTCTGGTCAGTGGGAAGAGCAAAATATAATTAAATCATATATACATATATATATATTAGACATTGGGATAGGAGAAAAACCACCGCTTGCCAAAGATGAGGGCTCCAGCGGCGTCAAAACACGAAAAAACACACAAACACAAACATAATACAAATTTTCGAGCTTATCTCTTCATCAGGTTGTAGGATGAGGTGGCTGCCCCGCGGAAGCTAGCAACCAACTGAGGAGACCACACGGGGTGCACATGGTCGGGGTGGAGAGGGAGGGGGGAGAAACAACATGGCGGGAGGCGGGGGTGGGGGTGGAAGGACCTAAGCCCGAAAATGATAATTAGACTGCACAGTGGAAACGCGGTTGCGGTCATAAGGTCACTGGTATAAAACAAACCAAGGAAACCCGGGGGGTGGGGGGTGGAATCTACTGAAAAAATGGGCACTTATAGATCGTTGGAGGTTGAGGCCAGGAGGATGTCTGATGTCAAGGATATTCTGGTAGGCTAGTTCCCATCTACGAAGTTCAGAGGGGGTCGTGTTGTTAGGGAAAACTCTGATTGCCCTAACTTCTCCAATAAACTCTGCCCACCAGACCCAGCACTTATTATCTATACCATTTACATTTTTTGTGTTTCTGTATTTACTATTATCCATGCTATTTAAATTTATTTTACTTTTCACTTACAGTTTATATATATATATATATTAAACATTGGATAGGATAAAAAACCACCGCTTACCAAAGAAGGGGATTCCAGCGGCGTTGGTACACGAAAAAAAAAAAACACGAACACACAAAGAATAAAATTTTCGAGCATGGCTCTTCCTCACTTCTACTGAGGAAGAGCCATGCTCGAAAATTTTATTCTTTGTGTGTTCGTGTTTTTTTTCGTGTACCAATGCCGCTGGAATCACCTTCTTTGGTAAGCGGTGGTTTTTTATCCTATCCAATGTTTAATATATCCACTTTTAGCGCCTTTGTTTCCAAACAATCTAACAATATATATATATATATCCCCACCCAGTTATTATTCACCTCTTTCAATAATAACATATCGTCATCAGGTCATAAGTATCGATCTAATATTTGAGCTTATTCTCCCCCCCTCCCCTCCTTTCCACCTAAACAACTATCCGCACTTGAGACGCCATTCACCAGTCGGCCGTCTACGTGTACACATGTGACGCCGCCTGGTGCTTCACCTACTGCACGTTTAAGGCTGCTGTAGGCCGGAATATTGCGCTTCTCTTGTGTTTGTTTTTTGTTCGTCGTCCCAGCCGCCTTCATCTGTGGTAAGTGTTGGGTCATATTTCCCTATCCTTCCTTAGTTTTATTGCCTTAAAGCTTTTTCCTGCTCATTGTTATTATATATATATATATATATATATATATATATATATATAATACAATAATTTTAATTATTTTTTTTTAACTAAAGACTATGAAGTAAACATCACCTTAGGTTAGTGGTGTTTCAGTATAGGTAGTGGGGATGGAGGCAAATAGAGGATTAATAAAGGATAAACATAAGTAACAATAATAATAATAATGACCGGGTATTATCTGAAGTTGAGACCTGGTGGTTGCCTTGTGCCCAGTTTGTACTGGTAGGCAAGTTCCCACCTTCTGAGTTCAGAGGAGCTGCTGCTATTAAGAGAGTACTCTGATAACATGGACCATGAAACAAGCGTTGAAATTATTCGAGTGATGAGCAGCAACTGATGCTTATATATATATATATATATATATATATATATATATATATATATATATATTAGACATTGGGATAGGAGAAAAACCACCGCTTACCAAAGATGAGGGCTCCAGCGGCGTCAAAACACGAAAAAACACACAAACATAATACAAATTTTCGAGCTTAGCTCTTCATCAGGTTGTAGGATGAGGTGGCTGCCCCGCGGAAGCTAGCAACCAACTGAGGAGACCACACGGGGTGCACATGGTCAGCTGGTCGGGGTGGAGAGGGAGGGGGGAGAAACATGGCGGGGGGGGTGGGGGTGGAAGGACCTAAGCCTGAAAATGATAATTAGACTGCACAGTGGAAACGCGGTTGCGGTCATAAGGTCACTGGCATAAAACAAACCAAGGAAACCCGGGGGGGGGGGGGGTTGGAACCTACTGAAAACGATCTATAAGTGCCCCCATAAATTTTTTTTTTTTATATATATATATATATAATTCTTCAACATAATGTATTGTTATATCTCTAGCAGTGTGGACTGTGCACATTAAGTGTGCTGATACCCATCTTTTTATTGGGTCCTCACTGAAATCCTTACTGCTGAGCTCTTATGAACAATACTAGGTAAACATTTCTATATAAAGGAAAGAGAAAATATAGAAGTGTGTTTAATTTTATATTGTAAAATAATTTTGATTATAAAACTTCTGGTGGCCACAGATTAATTCTGATCTTGTTGATTCAGTTGTTAACAATTTTTAAGGCATATTTTAATCCATTATTTTGGCACATTAATTATTCTGATAAATGGACATTAGCTGTGAACGTTAGTGTGGCCTCAGCAATTGACCCAGGAATATGTAAAATTCTTTGTCAATAATGAAAACCAAATGGCCAGTTAAAACAAGAATTAAATAATATCAATGTCATGTGCAATTGGGTCAGCACACCAGATCAGCAGTCACTGAACACATTTTGTTGGCTAATGCTACATCTTAAAGACAGAGACACTGGAAGTGGTGGAAATGTTTCAATATTTATTGATTTGGGCTGAATAGGCATTAAAACACAAATTAATGTTGTAGGAGTTAAATCACTGAACAAGCTGCACTGGAAGAAGAGAGGAGAACAACCCTCATTGCCACTACCACTATGTAATAACATCTGTGAAATGTCCCATCCTAGTTGTTTGTTTTGTACTGACAACTAATTCAACAGCTAGAATTTAGTCATATCAGGTAGCTGATCAACTCTGCACACCTCTGCCTAGAAGGTGTCTGGAAACGTGGGAGAAAATTTCACCACAAACAAAATTGACACAAATCAATTCCCTACCCTTCCCCCTCTGATAGCAGAATTAGTTTGAATGAGTAATGGTTTCACCAAAGAATACAAATTTCTAATAGAATTTTTTAAAGCAGCCACTTAAACATGAATATTTTGTGTTAAATTGTGTGCTTACGAATAAGTATGGCAAAATTTAGTAAAGTTAAAGGTCTCATACAACTCGAAGAAATAAAATATAAACTTTCAGAAAAAGAGACATGTGCAAGGTCACTGTAAGAGTAGGGAAAGTTCCATGATGACTGTTGGTGAGAAATTCAGAGATTTGGGGCCAGACCATGAAAGAAAAAATTTGGAAACATTGTCACATAAACACCTTTACAGATACCTGTCTGGAGAGCTACCCAACTGTAATAGCACTAAACTTCATATATTTTTCAGCAATGATAAGTTTGTGCTCATGCGTTGGTGGAAATTGTTGACCAACAGTTTCCAGACCACCTCAAATAGGTGCTTGAGAAACATTCTTGAGTGTGATGGCCAAATATACACATTACAGAATTTTTGGAAATGAACAACCAGGAACCAGCAGATGAGCAAATAAAAAAAAAAGTTGAATGAATTTTACATATCCTGAGGCAAGGTGAAATATTGGTTGCAAAACAGGCTCTGGATTAGAGTCGGTCAGGCCAGAGGAAGCAAGCAGACGTCGGAGATGCGTAGGAAATCTGTAGGCAGGTAGTCATGAACAAAACCAGACAAAAGGCAGAAGAAATAACATAGTAGAGAGTGAAGTGGCTCTTTGTTTCACTTGGAATAAAAATTGTGATGATGCAGTGTTTGTTTCATTTTTTTTTTCCTTTCTTTCTTCACAGCCTCCTACCTCCAGCCTTGGTGAGTCTGTGGTCACTTTCTTATCCTTTTTTCCATGAATAATTTTTGTTTTAATTATTATTGTCATGGTAGTAGTATACCTGTTCATTTTGGGATGTGATGTCACTCAGGTGGCAGTGGGTCCAGTCAACCACAATCTCAATCTTCAACTGGAGGGATTGAAGCGGCCGGTGGAGGAGCGGGTAGTGGTGATGAAGGAGGTCGCGAGTGGGACCTGGGTGGTGTTCTGCTAGTGTCACTAACTGTAGCTTTGGGAGTAGCGTGGTATTGTCGACTACAGTACGCTGCACTTTTCAGCGCCACAACCACAGTTGCTCTTGTTGGACTCACAGGTGTGGTCGTCATCACCCTGCTTAGCACGTATGTTCCAGACCAGGAGATCCTCCGCCAGTGAGGAAAGTCAATTGTGTTATGTAATGTGAAAGTGTGTTTGATGTATTCTTCAGAACTGGCTTTTGACTGATGGTGTTGAGAATATTTTACACCTATAGAATTTTAATGATGAGGGAAATAATGAGCTTCCCTTTCTAGTTATTCAAGTTTACATTGGATATGTGCTTCGGTAACAGTATGAAATGGGAAAGCTAATTAGAAAGATTAGTTGGCAGAGTAGTTTATTTCAGATAGTTTACCAAAAGGAAAAGAAAGGTACTGTAATCTTTATGTAACTGGTTTTGGTGTGCCTTGGTAAAAAATGCATGACAATGAGAGATTACTGGGGAGCAAATTACAGTGGTAGAGATTTATGGAGAGTATTATCACACTGATTTATTCTTAATGATACAATATCAGTTGCACCATCTATATGTGCAGAATATGTTTCTAATGTGTGCTCGTACTTGATTATGTAATGGTCATTTTCAAATTTTGAGTTATACGTGTTGCCTGGTAGACAGTGTGTTTTATCTTGAAATTTGTTTAAACTCCAAGATAATATCTGATTCTCTCATTATTAATGCTTGTTTGTGGAATTTAGTATATTGTTTTTCTCATATAAAGGAATTACGGTACAAGGGATGGAAACAAAGGCTATGTGTCCACTTATTAATTTGAACTTGTTTATTATTTTCCAATACTTTCAGTATCTTCAACTGGTTTTTAAGAAGCTGTAGGATTAATACTAATTTAATCAAAAAGGATGTAGAATAATGAAGTGACCATTCTGTTATCTTCAATGATCATTGTTTAATTACTTTCACTTGGGCATTAACTATTTTATCATAAAAAAACTGGGAGCCAAAAATTTGGTTCCGACAGGACAATAACTCTGCTTTGGCGTCCACTCTCCTTCAGCTGTTGAACTTCATTTTCAAAATGTATCAATAGACATTAGATACACTTACTGAAAATGTTGTTTCACTGATTTGTTTGACTGTCCAATGGTACACACCTGTCTTGAAAAGTTATTCTGTGGCTTAATAGTCCTGCTGGCGGGGTAGTCAGAAAATTTTCTGTTTCGGACCTTTGTATTATAAGCAAGGTTGTCAACTGGTGCGAGATCTGCGGCAATTGGAACAATCAACTTTTCTTCTATGTATGAATGCAGTATTTTATCCAGGGTTGGAGCTTTTCAGTATATCAGTTCACAGAAGTCACATTAGACAGTAAAATGAGTGCTTCAAATTAAATCAGTTCTGTATAAAAGAGAGTTAATTTTTAGATATAATGGAAGGGCTGTGCAGATTAACAAAAGCAAGGATGCTAAGTATTATAGACTTTTTGATTTAAAACGATCAAAATCCATAAATATCATTGTGTGATAACCTAACTAAATATAGAAATTTGGCCATTTGTAGTAAAAAAATTGGACAGTTATTGAAATGACCACGCAACATATTAAAATCTGTGGACAATTTTGAAAAGTGCGTATTGAATAGAGTGCATATTTGAATGTTGAAAATATCATTACAAATTACTACGTGAATATATCATAAATTTAATTCATTGAAACTAATGTAAGCCAGTTGATAATTGAAGTACCTAGTTCTTTAAAGCAGTTACATGATTATTGACAATATGATTCTTATGAGCATAATTTCACATTCTCTTTCTCTCATTGGAAACATTACGAGTGTTGTCAGACTGGTTTATGATTGTGAGGATTTTTATTTTTTAGTTAGCAGTGAAATGTACACATAAATATTGAGAAAGTAAATAATTCATTTGTTGGTAAAGAGAAATTGCACCTGTGTAGTTTTAAAGTTTAAGATAATACATCCATGTTTTCATAAGGAATGTGACCATAGTGTCAGAATTTCAATAGCGAGCTCAACATACTGTAGCCTGTATCCTAAACATTTTCTCTTTTGCAAGACTTGAGATCGTGTTATTGTGGTAAATAATAATATGTTTGAAGGGTTGTTGTTGATAGTTTTTATAATACTTTTTTTATAATGTCAATATTTCAGCCTTGCATCAAACAAATGTAATAAGAAAATATGCAGTTTATGTGTTATCCATTTGGTTTATTGGACTTTGTACTATAATTTATAAGATGAAGCACTATCTTTCTTTTTTTTTTTTTAATTGGATTTTTGCCTTGTTGTTTCTCATTTCATCTGGTATTTACACTTATATCTACTTGGATATTCAAATTGGAAGTAAGTGATAACATTGGTTGCAGTAATGTCAAGATCCGTGGCTTTTGTTGTATTTGCCATTACCAAAGGTCACCGTTTATTTTCTCTGCTCAGCATTTCAAAAGTTTAATTTTTTACAACATTACTGCAAATTTTTGTTTTGTAATGTTGCAATTTTGAAGCATGAAATGTCTGTGTAGTTTTCCAAATTCTGTTAGTGTTTAGAACGAGGTCTTCAACAATAAAACTAATTTTTTTTGCAAAGTGTAGTTTTTAACTACTTATTGTGTTACGATAGTAGGAATCTATAAATGTGGAGTGTGACATTTGAACTTGTATATCTGATACCGAAGCACTTTCCTAAAAATGAGTAAACTTTATAGGTCATTACACTATTGTTTAACACCTTCGGAGTGTAGTTACCTATTAGACTAGAGAAAAAAGGTTCTTAGAATTGAACCCTTAAAGTATATATTGATTTGTATATATATCTTTTACGTGTTGAAAAATGAGTGTGTGGCATGGAGTTAGAAAGGGAAAGTAAACTATTGAATGAGGTGCTGACACAAGTTGGATGTAAGTCTGTTGTGAAAATTGTTATGATTTTATGATGTAAAAATATAAAAACTTTATCATCTCAGTGTACTAAAGTACACATTTGAAATGTTTATTTGCTCTGTCTGATTTTGTAAATAAAAATTTATGAAAATTACATTATTTTTTTACGATTTTGGGTATAAGTGAAATTTGCTTCAAGTACATGAATTATTGTGACATCTCAAAAATTTATATGTGAAAGCAAGTGCATCTTGCCTTTTTTTTCCTAGCAAAATACATCTATTAAATTACATTTAAAATTGGTGCCACGATTGTATGGGAGAGCTTAGGATGAAGACTATTGTAAGCAATCTTAGCAATATAGTATATTCCCATATTTACACTAGGATGCTAAATGATTTGGAACCCACATTAAGCTGGTTGGCGGATTATGACAAGCAGATTGTGCAGCCAGTAAGAAACTATTACCACATCACTAAAAGCACAGGAAATTATTATATAACTATGTTTTTCTGCTTGCATATCCCGTTTGATTTCTAAACTGCTCTGAGAACTTTTTGTGCCTTCTTCTCTGATCCATTGACACCAATATTTCTTCTGTGATCCAAGGTTTTGGGTGACCTGTTTCTAAAGCCTAATGTTTCTAACAGCTTTGATTATTTCTCTCTTCGGTGCATTCCTTTCATCCTCAATTGAACTCCTTTCAAAGTTATTTCATAGACCCAAGTCTCATATCACTGCAGATTTTTATCTCATATTGCTTCAGTTTGTTTACTTTCAGACTGTTCTGACTGTTGCTTCTTTATTCTCTTGAATTTCAGTCTGCACTTCATAATTATCAGATTGTGATTAGAATCTATGTCAGCTCGTGGGTGTGCTTAAGAGTCTAAAAATTGATTCCTGAATCTTGACCATGTTATAATCTAGCAATATCCCCTGGACATTTCCATGTGAATATCTTTCTTGCAGGATACTCAAAAAGTTTGTTTGCCACAATGAGTTTCTATTTGTCACAGAATTCTAACAACCTACTTCCTCATTAATTTCTTTTTCCAAGATGAAAACTTAATACAGTAATCTCTTCATTCTCCCACTATTGCATTCCAGTTACACATTATTATTAGATTTTCCTCTCCATTTACATATTGAATTAATTCTTCAATTTCGTCATATATCTTTTCTATTTATTCATCTTCCAGCGACACTGGCATATAAACTTGTACTAACTTGGTTGGAGCAGTCTTTGTTTCAACCCTCATCAAAATAATACCTTCACTAAACTGTTCATAATAATTAACTCTCTTCCCTAATCTCTTAATCATTATAAATCCTATAACAATAACTCCACTAACTGCTTTTGTTTTAGTTATTCTGTGTTCCCCAGATCAGAAATTTTGTTTGCTCTTCCACTTACTCTCACGAATCCCAACATCTAATTCCAGTTGTTCCAACTCCCTTTTTAAGTTTTCCAGTGTACTTGTCCTATTCAGACTTCTACCATTCCACAGTCAGATTCATAGAATTTGTGTATTCATTCTGATGATTCAAGCATAAAGGGGCTGATGTAGATAATAACCTTCTGTTATTTAGATAGAGTGCGGTCTGCTGGCTTAATCGGTAAAGGCACATGACTGGGGAATAGTAGGTCCCTGGTTAGAATCCCAGTTTTGTCTGGAATTTTTAAAGACCTTGAAACTGACTTTCACATTTGGCAAACCTTTGCTTTGTTCATGTGAAGTTCACTAGACACACTGTGGTTCGGATTATATGAAAAGCTGTAAGTTCCCTTTAACCAATAGGATTACCAGGTTGGGGCAGCCATGACAAAGGTTCATGCACAACTATTCGAAATTATGTCATGCTGCAGCCTAACAGTCATTCGGGATCTGGTCAACCATGCCAAAAACATTTACATTGAGTTTGGACATTTTTCGCTTACCAGATGACTGGAGGAGTGTGGTAGTAGTACTGGTCATAAAGGAGGGGGGACAAGTAGGGTAAAAAATTACAGGCCTATCAATTTGACATCAGTGATATCCAGTATAGTGGAGAGATTAATATACAAGCACTTCAGAAATGTCTGTGATGCATACAACATGACTTTAGGAAAGGATCTTCATTTAAATCTCAGTGGGCTATATGCAAGGTATTTCAGATGAAATGGATGAGGGAGGCCATATTGGTAGTGTAGCGTTAGATCTTATTAGGCATTTGAGAGAGTGAGCCATTAAATAATGTAAAAACCATTGGATTGGATTAAAAAAAAAGATATGTAAAAGAATTCTTAAAAGATATAAAGCAAAGAGTTAGTGTAGGAAATGGAGCATCAAAAGAATTTGAAGTAAAAATGGAAGTTCTACAGGATAGTGTATTTGGACTATTGCTATTCGTTATTCTAATAAATGATTGTGTTTATAGATTACAGTGAGAAGTTAGGTTGATTCCAGATGACATAAGGGTATACAATAGGATCAGAAGGCTATGAGGACTGCAACGTGACCTGGACAGGATGTCCTGCTGTGGAATGAAGATAAACACAATGAAGAATCGGCTTATTACGTACACGGATAAAAAAAAAAAGCCACTTAAAGGTTTACTATGATTATAGGGAATTACTTGTTGAAGACTTGAAATATAAATATCTTAGCATAACATTTTATAGTAAAGTCAAGTGGGCAGATGGTAGGCAAGTGTTCCAAAATCCTTCATTTCTTGGAGAGATGAAGGGGATGTAATATAGAAGTGAGGGAATGGGATTACGAAACTTTGGCCAGACAATTGCTTGAATATGGCATAATGTGTGACCCACATTTTGGGTATCAAATATAGGAGTTGGAGGGAAACAAAGAAGAACTGCAAGATTTGTCTCTGGAAATTACTGCAGAAAACAATCGGTAACTAATATTAATATAGTCTTCTTGGGTGTCTAGCCGAATGAGCAGGGAATTTTCACACGATATTTCGTCGATCAGAATCGTGTGAAAATACCTTGCTCACTCGGCTAGACACCCGAGAAGACTATATTAACTCTCAACGCAGAGAGAAACTTCGATATTAAGTAACTAATATGATAAAGGAGCTGGAATGGGATTCAGTGGAAGGCAGGAGAGTGAAGAGTCATGGGAGTGTAGCAAGGCATATATCAGTGATGAGCTGTGGAAAGATATTGGTGAAAGAATTAGGTGTAGTGCATGGAAGGGAAAAGACAACCATGTCCATAAGCAGGAATGTGATTTTAGGCACAAGGGAGTGCAAAAATTTTCTTTTGTAGGTAACGGAGTCAAGGATTGGAATAAATTACAAAAGGCGGTGATGAATAATTTACAAAAAATGCTGAAAGAATTTAAACTTTGTAGAAAGGAAGGGAATGCAAATACAAGAATGGGGTGTAGTGAAATTAGCTCCAGAGTGTGCGCTTCATCGCACTTAAATAAAATAATGTGGAGCCCTTACTACATCACCATACTTTAGTGTCTTCCGGAAGAGTAAGCCTGAATGGGTCAGCACCGAGTTTCGCTCCCTCTCTTCTTTCATCTCTCATCCACAACACTCTACACTGAATACAAGCACCCTCATAGTCAATCACATGAACATTGGCAACTGGAAAATCGCCCAAGTTTTGTCTCTACTGGACATTGTCATAGAGGGGAAAACGCTCCTAATGGTAACCACCTACATTCGGATAAGGTGCTCATAAACGATTAAGAAGAAACCACCAGTATATAACTCACTTGGTCAAATGCCTTTGAGCTACACTATCAACTTGGCTTCAGCTAACCATTTCATCCGAAATATCTTGCACATAAGCCACCAACTGAATTTCACATGAATATCCTCTACTAAATCTATACTTCATCACAGATGTTTCTGATGTAGTTGCATGTCAAGGTTTCCCATGAAATTATCTACACTATTCAGATCAAACTATTCGGCCTCTTATTTTCAATACTTTTCATCTCCCTTTATGAAGTGTTACTACTTCGGCACCTTAGGTAAGCAGCAAGTCTAAATAATATTTTAAGTTGTGTTACAATGGTGAATCCCCTTTACTGTATTTGTAGTAATATTATCCATTCAGGCCCCCTTATGGTTTTTGAGCTTACTTAGTCCCCTCATAATATTCTAAAGCTTTCTAATTTCCTAATCTGCCTACGATAAGAAAATCTTGCCCATGTGTTTGCCCTCCTGTCCCCATGTGTAGTCTGCCCTTTTTTTTATATCCTTTGTAACTTTTTCCCATACTTGTACACAACTTTCTGAATAAATTCTATTCTCCTTAGTTTTCCAATGTAGTTACAGAATTTTCTAGATTCATCTTTCAGTAGCCCCCAAGCTGTGATATTCTTCATAAACTAATTTTTAGCTATCCCCTTTCCTGCCATTAATTGTAGCTCTAGTATTTTATTATTGGTTCCCTTCTACTTGGAATAATCCCAAAGTATTATTATCTCATTGAACTGTTCCCAGGTTCTCTCCAATGTATTGATGCCCTCCTTTCAAATTCCTAACTTTTCCCTGTAATATCTCTTTTGTTCTGAAATGTGCCTTTTGTAAAAATCTAACCAATTAAATGAATGTGTAGCGATAGTGACATTGGAGTGTGTCCTCCATAACTAAATTACATCTTACACTGATTTATTAAACACTCTTACATTCATCAAATCTGCTTCACTAGCACTTATTAATTTAATTTAATTGCAATGGAGCACAGGCTCCGGTGGCAATTTCCCTACACACCCATCTTCCCCCTATCCTGCACCCACCTACATTTGCCTTCTACAAATTTTATCTTTAAATTCCTTCAAAGTTTTTGGTAAATTATTCATCATTTCTCTTGGTAACTCATTCCAATCCCTGACACCCTTACCTAAAAAAGAGAATCTTCCCACACCCTTGTGCCTGAAATCGAGTGCCAGCTTTTGGTAATGGTCATCTTTTCCCTTCCATGCACTACTTTTCATACCTATTGCAATATCTTTCCATGCCTCATCACCAGTATACGCCCTGTACACTCCCATGACCCTCCTCATCCTCCTCCTGTCTTGCAATGAATCCCATTCCAGCTCCTTTATCATATCCGTCACCGATTGCATTCTGCGATAATTTCCAGAAACAAATCTAGCAGCCCTTCTTTGCACCCTCTCCAACTCCTGTATTTGATACGTAAAATGAGGGTCCCATACTACACTACAATATTCGAGCAATGGTCTGACCAAAGTTTTGTAACCCAATTCCTTGACTTCTCTCGTACATCCCCTCATCACTCTCTCCAACAAGTGCAGAACTTTGAAAACCTTTTCCTACCACCTGTCCTATGTGTCCTGCCCAGTTAAGTTTGTTATCAAAAGTAATTCCAAGATATTTGCATTACAAGTCTTCAGCAAGCAATTCTTTCCCCACCTTATATTCATAATTAACCTTTTGTTTTTTATTTGTGTATCTAATAAGCTGACTCTTCTTTGCATTTATCTTCATTCCATGTTTACCAACCCAATTAGATATCCTGTCCAGATCACCCTGCAACTGTTTACAATCCTCTATCGTTTTGATTCTTTTATACAGCATTATGTCATCTGCAAACAATCTAATTTCAGATAGTAAACAATCAACACAATTATTCATTAGAATAATGAATAGCAATGGTCCCAATACGCTACCCTGTGGCACACCCATTTTTACTTTCACTTCTTTTGATACTACATTTCCTACCCTAACTTTCTGTTTTCTACCTTTTAAAAATTCTTCTACCCAGCCAGTGACTTTCTTATCCACTCCAATGGTTTTTACCTTATTTACTACGATTTTATGGCTTACTCTGTCAAACGCCTTAGACAGATCTTGTGCTACACTATCAATTTGGCCTCCCTTGTCCATTTCATCTGAAATATCTTGCATATATCCCACCAACTGAGATTCGCATGAATATCCTTGCCTGAAACCATGTTGCCTGCTTGAAAACCAATTACGTTCCTCACATATATTTCTGATGTGGTTACATATCAATCTTTCCATTAATTTACCTACCACTGATGTCAAACTGATTGGCCTGTAATTCTCAACTCTATTTCTCACCCCTCCCTTATGTACCGGTACTATTATTGCACTTTTCCAGTCCTGTGGTAAGCAGCAAGTGTCTAGACTCAATTTAAATAATATTTCAAGATAAGGTACAATGTCACATCCGGATATCTTTAAGATATCTGTAGTAATATTATCTTCACCAGCCCCTTTATGTTTTTTCAGCTTTCTTATTTGCTTCATGATTTCCTCAGGATGGATATCAAATTTTTTACTATCGTCATTTCTAATTGTGTTGTTAAGCTCGTTCTCCGAATTAGACCCTCCTGTTTCTGATTCATTGTCCCTAATGCTTTCACTGAACCAGTTACTTAAAATCTCTGCCTTTTTCAAATCGTCAGTAACTTCTTCTCCATCCTTATCTATAAGTGTCTCTACATCCTACCTTCGCCTCAGTTTCCTGATATAGCCATAGAAATTTCTAGATGCATCAGTCAATGGTCCCCCTGCACTGACAATACTCGTCATAAACCCATCTTTAGCCATTTTCTTTGCTGTTATTAAGTCCTTGTTTAGTTGTTTTAAATATTCCCTACTACCCTGCTGTCTCTTAACTCTGTTATGTTCTTTTCTTACCAACCTCTTTTTAACCTCCTCACTTCCCTATTATAGTACATAGGTTCTCTACTTCTCTTTATTTTTTGCTTTGGAATAAATTTTTCTTCCCCCTTTCTTATTATCTCCTTGAACTCTTCCCACCTTGACTCTACTGTACCTGAGCCTTTCTTCAATTTGCTGAATTGTTCTCTGAAATATCTCCTCAAATTTGAAACCTGTGCCTTTTTATAATTGTACCTATTTCCCCCTTTAATTTTGGCTGCTGGTTTACTGAATCCTCTAATATCCATCAGAACTGCTTCATGATCACTTATTCCTTCAGTTACTTGATACCTCAAAAGGTTTTCATCGGGCTTAATTAGAAATATATCCAAAATATTTTGTCCCCTAGTGTTTTGCTCAACCACTTGTGTAAATCCTCCTTCTCTTATTAAGATATTTGCAAATCTTTGTTCCCTTGTGTTATTTATCTTATTCCCTTCCCAGTTTACACCTGGTAAATTTAAATCCCTGCCGATGATGATCATTCTATTCTCACCTCTGAAATCTGAGTATGAATTTAATTTCTCCCCAAGAGCCTCATCCTCTTCTGTCATTCTTCCACTGCGGTAAACAGCCAATACTCTGATTTTTTTCTTTTTTATTACCCCAGAAATCTACCCCCTTATTCCTCCAGTAGCGTGAGACCTCGCAAAGTTATCATCAGCATTTATTACGAAGGCATCCAACATTTTCTGTCCCCATTGCTATACTCTACCAATTTCCCTCACTAAGGCATTTTTAGGAACAGTCTGTCTTGGGTATTATAAATGTAGGCCTAAGTTCTCAACAATTAGGACTCTTATTTCTTTCTTTCATATCCTTCCATAAATCTATCCCCACTAACTTATGACTACGATTTACAAATACCAGTGAACTTTAGTAACTTCTGTTAATCAGTACCTACAAATACTCTGTACACTCTTAGGAAAACCTAATTTTCTATGAATCTTTCCTTTAAGGAAGACCCAATCTCAACAACTATTTGTTAGCACTGTGTGTCTATGAAGTCTTTGTGTACAGGTTGCCTCTGTAACTTGAACTAACAAATTCAACTGCTGTTATTAATAAAAGTATGAATTGGATAGGAAATTGCTTATCAAAGTTAAAAACAGGCTACTAAAGAGTTATATGAACCCCTTAAAGCCCAAGTGGTGTAACTCACATGAATCAAGTTTCGAGAAAATTAATGTTTTACTGCAGTTTTAATAAAAAAATTCGTTTTATATATTTTGAAGTTTTTTTCTCAACAATGTATCATTAAAGAGTTATTCTAACTTATGCTGGCAGTTTTAAAAACTTTTAAAATGTTTTCTTTTTTGGGGGGGCTTTGTTTGGAGTTACACCACTTGTGATATAAACAGGGAACAGATTCTCTTTAAAGAAGGGGGAAAGAATACAGTATTTTACTGCAACATCTATTTTTTATTCTACTGTTTATACATTTCTTACTCTGCATCTAGTGGCCCAATGTCTGCAGCATCATCTTGAGTCGATAGACTATAAAAGTAAGGATGACAGATGGGTGGAATGAATGGTAACATGTCTTGCATATCCTTTTTCTTCTCTTTTGTTACAGATCTTTGATTTCTGTACAGTTATTCTTGAGATACATTAGTAAGATTAACAGGTCTGCCTCTTTTAGGTCCAGGTTTGAAGTTTAGTTCTGAAAAGGGCATTTCTTTGGAAAGAGTTTCTATGAAAAAATTGAAAATGTTTTTTCCTTTCGAGACTGGATCCACTGCATTTGTAGCAATGATAAAGGATGTTTTTCCATATCAACCTTTCTTTTGGTGATATGTTGTAAAAGATTTCCAACAGACAAAAAGTCACCATGAGTCATCACTGTTATGTAAAAAGGATTTTTCTTCCTATTTTGCAATGACAGTATACCTGTACCAATCATTGTGATGATATATCTGCTAAATACTGCTGTAGTTTGCTATTGAGGCAAAATCACAGTCGTTGGGCAAATAAGAATAACCACTTCTCATAAACTTCTGGTCAATAACTTCAATGTTATTATCTTCACTCAGAACAAGTTTCATCGCCATGGAAACATTCCAGTTTCTATTTTGCTTGGCACAGGTGTCACTAGACATTAAAATATTTTTCGCAGCTGAAGCCCTGTTTTCAATGTGCTTGACCAAACATGCACTAATTTCTTGGGAACTTTGTGATCCATTTATCTCATTACAACAATACATAAATCCTAATTTTGAGGAAAGCTCATGGCATCCCAAATTATAAACATTATTGCATTTGTAATAGGGCACTTGACATGATAGTTTAGGAAAAGGAAGAGACTTTTCCAAATCATAGGAAAATGTATATTAAGAGCTATTATTAATGGACTGTTGAGTGCCCTCGTTCATGGCATTATGAGCTTTTTCTGCTTGGCGAAGATGAATTCAGAATCTGCTGGAATACATTCATCACTTGCTTCATTATCTGCCTTAATGCTTGGCTCAGTAACACTTCTCTCATCACTGCTCATAATGACACATCAAAACTTAAATCTTTTACATCTAGGTTATTAAAATGTTTTTTAGTTTACCTGGTTACAACATTTCTAGATGAGCAAAAAGTGGTTGAACTGCAAACAGTTACAGGCACAGTGGTGTATCTCCAATATACACCACTTTAGCTTTTACCCAACAGATGGCTGCATTGACTGCATAAACTAGTGCTGCTAACTATAAGGTTGTTAAGGGAACTAGAATTTACATCACTTGTGCTTTAAACAGAATGCAACTTGCTGAACACTTCTGAAACATTAACTCCAAAAAAACAAAAATTGGACTTACACCACTTGGGCTTTAAGGGGCTCATATGTAGACCAGTGGCGGCCCTAGCAAATTTTTCAGGTGGTGCGAGATCTCATTTTGGCGCCCCAAATCTGCAATCGCTTATTCATGATTAAGGTGTTCCTATAGACAGATTGAAGATAACATACATTTTTTTTTTTACATCCTACTGATATTATAAACGTAAAAGTTTGTTTGCTTGGATGTTTTTACTGTTTCACGTTGAAACGACTGAATGGCTTAAGACAAAATTTGGTATAATGTTATTGGCTATGTACTTTTATTCCAATCGTAAAAGTAATTCCCGTGGGATTCAAATACGAATACATGTATGAATGGTTTATGAATTCCACACGAGCAAAGCCGCGGGCAAAAGATAGTCTTTATATATTAATAATAATTCAGATTTCAGAAATATTATTATAGGATAGCAGTGGTTTGAATGGGAAACAGCAGCAAATATGGAACACACTACGTATCAATAGGTTTATTTACTATGGCGTATACAATATATCACGTATATATAAAATTCACATAATTTTAATATTTTTTTTTTCAACAAACAAATGAGGAAATAAATTCATAACTAAAAAACCAAGATTATCATCTTTATCGCTTTTGTCCATTGGCAATATTACTTTCTATAGATAAAATTGTAAAATATGACAGTATGTCTAGAGTCTGCGTTTACCGTAAATAAGTTTTAGTTTAGAGACAGTTACAAGTATGGTTAGCAAAATTCGAAGTGCTGTCCACACAGTCGGAAATATATTCTGCCAAACATTTTGTTTCATTAGTTGAACTTTCATCATTGCTGATTAAACCCCATCAACAACAGTTTCAGTTAAAAAGTTTCTAACCAATTCACAACCAGATATGCCACATTTTTCTCCATCAGTTAAACTTATTTCCAAATCTGCACAGGATAATTCCAATTCGGTCTTTTCAATTTTTTTTTTTTTTTTTTTTTTTTTTTTTTTGTTGATAATACGTATCATTAAATTTGGATAATTGTGTAAACTGAATGACCAACCAATTCTTCGATGATATCCTAAAACACGTTGATTGTAAACAATTCTTCTGGATCTATTGCTATCTAATCTGCGGCCTAGTAAAAAAAAAAATCTCTGCTTTCTTTGGTATCTGACTGGCTTAATAATAGGATATACCCCAGTGTGAAAAGAAATTTTTATAGCAGTTATCAGAGCAGACGAATAACCAGGGTACTTTTTCTCAACTTCCGAGCTGTTTCCCAGCAATTGTGAAGCGTTTCAAAAATCTTCTTTCAGTCTACATAGACTTACTTACAATATTTACTTGAAACAACTGAACTATTTGTTTTCAGAATGGTGACACGAACTGATGATAAGTGATAGCGAACTCCAGCAGGACTAGAAACTCTACTCTCCAAACGAGATTCACAAATTCTTTGGCGAAAGTGCTTGGATACCACTTCCCATCGCTTAGGTGATTGAGATAATAGAACTAATATTCTTCTTGTGACAACGATTCAGATGACTTCGCAAACTTTTTCAAGTAATTTTGGAGCCTTCTCAGATTCGCCTTTTGTTCAGGTATCAGATGTCTGTAAAAAGTTAATAATTACAATATCAACGGTAGTTGCAATCACCGAAGGTCTAACATGGTAGAAATAGATAAGTAGGTTGAATCTAGCCCCATGCACATGTTCCTGCATGCGAATTAACTCTAAGACGACAGCCGAAGAGGCAGGAAACAGGTGTGAGACGAGTTGTGATTTTTTTTGATTCGCGTAAATAGAGCTGACTCGAGTCGCCACTCGAGTTGACTAGATTCAATGAGGATATACGACTACGTACTAAGCTGTAGCTCTTACGTGTATAAACTCTTCTGGATAATTAGTGTGCTAAAATCATATGTGAACATTTTTTTTTTTTTTTTTTTTTTTTTTTTATTTAGCACACATTTTTACAGCCTAGTATCTAGAAACTAAAATAGGCCTTAATTTAACACAACAGTTTTACATTTGATATTTCAACAGATAATTTCACAATGAATAATTTCAATTTTTGTTATGTATGGCTTTGGCAATATCTGTACAGTCTTTTCTTGTTGGCACGATACATACGATTGTTCCGCTGTTAACATATAACTTTCTAAACTTGCTGCATTTTGTCATAATTGATTTATTATAGTTTTCTAGTTTTGTATGGTGTCTGCAGTTTCCTGTCCACTTTATGGTTAGAATTTTTAATATTTCACTATGTCACTTCGTACGTCTACCACCACTACTATTACTAAACTATTACTACTATCTACTACTCTACCATCTAAGAAATCATTTTCCAGCATTGGTATCGATGCGGTAATCCGAATTCCAAATCTCCCGGAATAGCGCACGTTCTCAGTCTCTCTGGCAGCCAAAGTGACCGAGAAGGCCGCCCATCGGGAAACTGGCCACCTCCAACACTGGTTGTGAGAACTAATTTTCAATGATATATATGTAATTGCAGAAGTAAGGAGTCTTTAATATCCGGCTAGTAGGTTGTTCGTTTCACAGATGAACTAGATTAGTTTAACATCTACTGCCGGTATTTGTTATTTTCAATATTTGAACAAATTCCTATTTTAAAATTATTGGCTACATAATTTACAACTTTTACTCTTAACTAACTATTAACATTTTTACATATTTTAAGAGATATCAATGTTTTACTTCAGAAGCGGCTCGAGACTGCAACTATTATCTATTATTTGTGTTATTGCAATGTCAGACCACATTTTATGCATCGGACTATAGTTCATGTGAGCACTAGTAAAGAACTAATACATACACTATATACTTTTATACGTGTTGCTTCAGCAAGTTCTTGTTTGTAGGTAGAATCTCCAGTGGTGTTGCTGCGAAACGGTCCATTTAAAGTCTTTAATATGGTTTAAGCTCTCCTCTCCGCAGACCAGCTGGTTGCGTTTTCAGCACGATATATGATTCGCTGATTGAGTGCTTAGACACGCATTCGCTTGTGGCAGCTCTCGGGTGTTACTCTGTGACGTCATAGTCGGCTTGACTTGGCCTTCCTCTTGCTGTCGCTAAACTTTGCATGAATCTCTCCTTTTGCAGTTTGGATATATTTTGCGTCACTTCGTCTAGTTTGCGCCAAAGTTGCTCATTTTTTAGTATGTCTTCCGTTTTCATGTTTCTTAGTTCATGAAATCCTTCGTTTCTGGCTTCTGCCATTTGTGTGCAATCCCAGACGATGTGTTCGGGTGTACCCTCTTCCCCGCACTCACACAAGCTTGTGTCTTTTAGTCCTCTTTTGTGTAGTAGGCTGGGATATGGCCCGTGTCCAGTGATGTAATGAACAAGTCCGGTTGACGGATCTAGGTGACGAAGGTTTAATCTCTCTTGAATTGTTGGCCAAATATTGTAGGTTCTCCTGCCAGTAGTACTACGTGACCACTGTTGTTGCCATTCATCCATCAAGACTGTTTTTATCTCCCGTGCTTCTGTAACCGGTCTTCCTAAAATTTGTTCTACTTTTTCGGCGTCACCGGTTCGTAGCCAATAGTGTGCCCCTCTCTTTCTAACTTCTAGGTCAAGTGGCCAAACGCCCAACGCAACCAGCAGAGAGTCGGTCGCTGTTGTGCTATATGCACCACTTAATCTTATCAGTATGCTTCTTTGTACGCTTCTTAGTGCCTGGCGAGGTTTAACTTGTCGTAACTTATGCGCCCAACTGCTAGCAGCATATCCCACAATCGAGGATAATATACTGTCATGATACCTCCTTATTATGGACGTTGGAAGATGAAATCTTCTTTGCCCAATACTGATCAGTTTGTTCATCACTATTTTGGCACGACTGCACACCTCTGTTATATGGTCAGTAAAATTTAGTCGCTCGTCTAGCGTGACTCCCAGGTATTTACGAGTTCTAACTCTTTTTATGGAGACGTCGTTAACTTTTATTATTGGATTTCGCTTGGGGCGGCCACTGAGAACCATGAATTGAGTCTTGTGTGGTGCAAGGGTTAATTTCACTTTGGAGCACCAGTTTTGTAAATGTCTTAATGCCATTCTGCTTCTAGTCTCTACTTCGTCCCTTGTTCCGCCTTGTATCAGCAGTAGAAGGTCATCCGCGAAGGCAACAAGCCCCAGGAGTCCTTCTTGCCCAATCATGCTTTCTATGGCCATTTCGAATGTTATGTCCCAGAACACTGGTCCACACACAGATCCTTGCGGACAGCCTTTAGTTAATTTTTTCTCTATAGTCACTCGTGGACATCTCAGTTTGGCAAATCGGTTTTTACAGTAGTCGCGTAACGTTCCACAGAGGTTACTAGGAATTCCTATTTCTCGCAGGCGGCTAAAAAGAGCCGGCCACCATAAGTTATCGAATGCTCCAGCAATGTCGACGGCGATAGCTATTACATACTTGCTATTACTACTTTTCACTGGATGCACGGCCTTATTTATGGCATCGTCGGTCGACCTACCCGCTCTGAAACCAAACTGATGTACACTCATACTTTTTCCTGTGTTCCTGTAGTTTCCATACTAAAATTTTTTCCTGCACTTTTCCAAGCACATTTAGCAGACAGATCGGCCGATAGGATTTAATGGATCCTTGTCGTTCCCCTTCTTTAGGATCACCACTTCACTCTGCTTCCAGATATTTGGAACCCTGCCTTGCTGAAGGCATTTATTAAACAGTATGCAGAGTGGTGAAGTCAACTGAACCACTAATGCCTGGAGCACTTCAGCAGCGATTCCGTCCGGTCCAGGTGTCTTTTTCCGCGACATGGCGTTAATCGCTTTAATTACTTCGTCTGGTGTCACATCATCCGCTAATGTAGCTGAGGTATAAATTTCATTGTGACCTTTACGGAGATTTTCTTGCTCTAAACTTTCACCTACTGCCTCATCGTCGGGTAATAGTACTTTTAACAGTTCCTCAGCTGTTGCGCTCCAATTGGCTGTCATGGTCCCGTCTGCCCTTCTTACGGTTGATAGTGTAGTCGGTGGTCTCAATTTGCTAGCTGCGATCTTGTAGGGGACGCCCCAGGGATCTGACTTTAAATTAGCGTTTACATAAGCCTCCCAACTCTGCTGCTTTGTTTTTATTAGCAGCTCTTTAAAGGCAGTCTTCCTTTCCCTGTATCTATCGAGAAGCAAGCACCTATCGGCAGCAATCATGCACCGTTGGTACTCTTTTCTCGCCTTCCTCATCTCCGATCGTAGTTTTTGCAGTCGGTCGCTCCACGGTATGTCTGTGGTATTCGCTGGTCTTTTGAGGGGAATGGCCATTTTCATTACGCGCTGAATTTCACGCGTGATCCCTCTTGCTATGACATCTACATCATTACCTTCCAATAGATCCACTGGTAGACGGAATTCATCTCTTAGTTTTGCCCAATCTGCCCTACGTAAGTTATATTTTTTCCTTGTGTCGTTAATTTCATTGATTTGCAACCTACCTTTGGCCAGATCAAACAGAATCAAGTTGTGGTCACTTGTAGTTTCATTTTCAACCACCCTCCAGTTTCTGACTAGGTTTCCTGCCAGCTGATTGGTCAGCGTTACATCGATATTCGATTTTGCACCGGCTCTAATACTAAACGTTGGAGCATTATTAGGGCAGTTCCTGACTTCCAGGCATAACTCATTTAACAGTTCCTCTACCATTAAGCCTCGTTCATCCGTTGTATCACTGTACCAGAGCGGGGAGTGTGCATTTATATCTGCTGTTATAATTATCCTTTGATCTTGTAACTCAGTGCAAATTTTTCTTATTTTATTTAAATAAGCATCTATAGGGTCCTTATATTGGCAGTACATCGATACCAAAGTAACGCTACACCACCCGGTATCGATCTCTGCACATGCTGTGTGCTCATCACAGTATTGCGATATTTTGGTTACAGTTAGTCCTTTGTTTAGTACAATGATTCCTGCCATAGGTTTAGGTCCACTTACTATGGTTTGTGAGGATACTGGCATGTGTGGTATTTGTCCGCCCTTAGAGTAAGGCTCTTGCACACAGATAACATCCCAGTCATGTTGCGCAGCAAGATTCCTTAGCTCATGCAGGACCATATGTGAACAGCAAGCTGGATTATTATAGAATTTATTTTTTGTGCAGACGATCTCTCGCTGCATTTTCGGCGCCCCCAACATGACGGCGCCCGGTGCGGTCGCACCGCTCGCACCGCCCTAGGGCCGCCCCTGATGTTGACCAGATGCAGGAAAAGGGGAAAATGTATATAGGTACCGGTATGTACAAATTTATTGGTGATATGTGGTATCTAACAAGAGAGCTTCACAAGCATGCTCCCATTTTGGAAATAATTTCAGGTTTTTTCGTATGTTACATAATCAGGAGTTTAGATGCAGACCAAACCTGATTACCTACTTCTCACCTTCTGATACATTTAGATAACACACTGTACTTCCAACTTAATGAGTTACCATATAAAATTACAATATTTTGATGCGCACATGTACATCTATTTAGTCGCTAAAGTTTATCCAGTATGTTCCAGATAAAAATTGAAATATTTTGACACTCGTAACGATCGTATGGTAATTTAATCTTAAGCTGAATATGAGGCTTTCGTGTTTAGCACATGAAGGTTTAGCTACGAAATTAAAATTATACTTGGGTCAATTTTTAAATGAATAGTACGTTATGAAGTATTGAATTATTGTGGGTCGTAATTTCTATTGTCACAGAACAGGGCAGTTTACTTTAATGGTGAGTTTTGGACAGATCGCGTACTATTTGTTGTTATTTACTGAAAGGATTTTAGCTTAATTTCGGGATATTTGGCTGCCATTTTGACGGGACAGTAAAATTTGGTATTCTTTAGCTTTATTAGGGATGTGAAAACGAGAGAGAGGAGAAAAAAAACGTAATCAGGTAAAGTATGCGAAGGTTGTAAACAAGTTTCTTGAGCAGAAGGAAAGACGTAGTTCTCAAGGCCATTTAAATGTGTGTCTGTGGCAGTGATAATCGACTATTACGTAGAGTCCGTTTATTATAAGCCATCAATTTCCTTAAAAGTGATTTTATTTCTTATTTTTGAGTATTTACACGATTTATTTGATACCTTGGTTCCCCAGTTAGTACCGACACTTTACATAAGTATCAGGCAGGCTGTGGAATCGCGCAAAAAGTTTCGAGGGAAAAAAGTACGCCATATTGCCTGTCGGGAAATTATGTGTTTATCTGCAATGTTTTGTAAAATAAGTGATGTTTTAAACGTTGTGCAATAGTTCGTGTTTACCGCAGCTAAGTTGGAACATTTGTTTGGATGTGTCAAACTTTAAGGAGAACGATTGCAGACTCCCTGAGTTTGCCTCAGACGTGAATTATTCTCAACATTTTGTTGGGTTGGATCAGCTACGAATTGTTTACTAAGCCTTTGTAGAAGTGCTGTTAAAGAAGATCGGCCAAACGGCATGAAAACACCTTTTTCGTTGTTTAAATATTCTATTACTTTTACATATAAATCGGCAAATGTTTATTTTAGTGGAGAAATGGTGACAATATTGCCAGCGCATGTTTGATGTAAATAGAGATGTACCCAATTGAAGAGAACAGGATTACTGTGCGAGATACATCTAAACTAACATGAAACAAAAGCAAGAATCAAAGTAGGTGAAAATGTCTTGCGGTAGTGGAAAGCTACCCTCGTCCTGTCTACATCCAGTAGGCCTAATATTCATGTCATGCCTAGTGAAGTACAAATTTTTATTATTGTAACCATCCAAGATAACAAGTGCCAAAGCCCGTGTTGTTCGCAGGGCTATGATTGTCATATATATATATTTAAAACGTTTAGTGTAATTTCGTTGTAACGTGCTGAAATTCAAGAAAGAAGGAATGTTCGTCGACTACCAGCTCATCTTCGTAGTGTGCTTCTGTTTAGGTAAGTTCTTTAATTTAAGCGATTATTTTATTTAAAAAAAAATTAGACTTCATTAGTTTTCGTTGTTGTAAAAATCATTAATTTGTAAGAAATAAACTTTTTTCTCACTAAACTAAATAATTCAAAGTGATAACAAGAATAAGTAGATTTTTTTGTATCAGAACAAAAATAAAATAAAGTTAATCTTGGAATATGCAGTTTGACCTACAGCTGAGGAGGCTTACAAGAAAGTAATAGACCTATCATACAAGGCCAGCAATAGGTAAATGAGTAGTAGCATCAATATGGGAAGGTTAAAATGTGTTTGTGGACAATAGTTTGGTTAAGAATTACTGCAGCTGTGTTAAAAAGAGGTTGTAGCGCAATCACTGGGACTCGTCAAGAAATTGTCGGTTTGGTCTGAAAACTGTTGCACACGTTCGTTGGGTGTTATTATTTAATATATGTTGCTCTTAGAGCTGAAAAATATATCACTCCTCACTAACTTAACTTGAAAAGTGCCGTAACGTAAGGCAGCGAATGACTGGGAGAAGGCGTATAGCGATGTGTAATGTAACACTATCGTTCCGTATTTAGTAATATGTTTCTATTACATCCTACAAGATAGTGTATAATGCACCAATTTCACGTAAAATAATGATAAAAAAAACTGCTGTAATGTTTACACATTAAGTGATGAGAGAAAGCTATTTGTTCTAGTGAATATGCATTAACAAGAACCAAATGCTGTTTTGGTACAGTCTGCATTTCAATTATGAATATTAAATTCCTTCGATCTAATGTTGAAAGAAGGATATTGCCGCACTTTCAACCTAAACATAAGCCACGTTATATTGCCACAAATTAAATTGATAAATGCCATGGAATATTAACAACTCGTACATAACATGCCGGATATGTTTCTTGGCAATGTAACACCTATTATCATTGGACGTCACATGTGTACGTAAATGAGGCAACAAACGTCCGCTTTCAGTTCAAAGTTGTTTTTTATGTGTATTTTTTTCCATATTTATAATTTTGATAACATCATATTCCTAAATAATATCTCTCAACGAACTTGTGCATGATCATTATACTTCACTACAAAGTTTCTCCCAGTCGCTCGCGGTATAGCGTTACCGCACTTTCTGAGTGAATTATGTGAGGTATCTATAAATTTTACAGCTCTAAAATCAATATATATTAAATAGTATCACCACACGAACATGTGCAACAGTTTTCATACCAGAATGACAATTCCATCAAGAGTCCCAGTGATTGCGCTAGAGGCAAAAGAGAGATTAGGTCAAATGGTAATGACCAAGGATGAGAGTGGAGTTCTGGCATGCAGTTTTTGGATAAAGTAAACCTTTTGACTTTTGTAGAAACAGTTGCTTTTTGGGCATGAAATTCTGTACAGACATTCCTTACAATGTATTATTCGAGATTATTTATAACAGAACCAAAAAACACAGTTGAAATGATAAAGCATGACATTTGTCATAATCTTAACAGTAAACTATCAGTAGTCGTTGGACACTGATTTAAGATTGCAGAATGCTAGATGTGTACAACTTTATTCATAACTGTGGATCACCCATGACTTCGTCAGCTTGGGGGTTTGTTATAGTATAAGAGTTTTGTTTAATACTAGTAACAGTAATAGTAGGGCCTAATTAATGCTGCAATAATAAAAATTTATTTACATTCTACAGGAAAAAATGTTTGATTCTAGATGGCGATACAAATACTACTACTTTATTGCCAGTACAGGGGTCTTAGCAACCTAACTTGTTTTTTTATTCCTAGCAGTTGAGGTTAGGTTGAAATATAGCCTGGACCAGAAGAAAAATGTTGTAAAAGTGATATGGATAATTTTTTGATAGCTGCGTGTGGCAGAAAGTTGCTACAGCGGTATCGCCATATAGAATTAAACCGAAAAAAGCAATTTCAATAATGTTTATCTTCTATCAAAGTAAAAGCGTATGCTGTTTGAAAAATGGCTTATTTTGATATGTTGATTTGATCAGTTATTTCTGCTTTACAATAGAAATTTGCTTAGATTAAAAATAATGTTAATGGTATCACATGAGTTCGTTAAAATCTGTTTTTAATTTTCTTTGTTTTCACTGACACCATATTACTGATGTCATTAATTCAGCCACATGAAAGTAGTTCCAATAGGTTAAGATTCAATCGCAATGCAGTAGGTAAATGTGTGTGCGTGTGAAAGAAGCTATGATTTTCAAACGACAGTAGTGGAAGTTGTGGTTAGGTTGAAATACACCACTATGATAACTGACATGTCTTGTTAAAGCATAAAAAATGATGGATTTAAATTTATAATTTACCTGATGTAGCATAAGGTTTTAGGATTCTTAGTTTAATTTTTAATAGCATTAGTTCCATATTGCTGTCATCATATAGCACAAGAGAAGTTCCAAGTTTAAGAAGATTTAAACTACATCCAAAAACTTACATTACAAAATAAACATTATTTAATTACAATTCTGTTTAATTAAGCAACGGCAAAAAAAAAAAAAATGCCAGAACACTGCTTACAAAACTTAATTTCTGACTGGTTTTGTAGCTAGATGATATATAATCACTATTTTACTTTCTCCCGTAGATGCAACTTTTTTAAAAAAAAAAAAAAAAAAAATTAAATTTAAGAATAGATTTATATTTCTTTTCCAGAACTATTAGTTTAGCAGTTGTATTAATTTTCTTGCTTTTAAATTGAATACGTCATTGTTATATCATAACGTTTTTCGAAAATCAATGCATTTGATATCTGCGAAAAGCACTGAGTATGTGTGACAGTACCGGCTACGAAGCAGGAGGGCCTTTGGTGTTGGTATCATGCGAGTTAATAATGACAACAAACAACCAAACAATTAGTTTTAAGATTCTCATTTAGAAATGAAAATATCAAGCGAGACTACAAGTGGAAGCATTAGAAAAGATGCTAACAAGGAAAAGACTGCATTGGTTGGGACATTTTATGAGGATGGAGGAGGGGAGAATGCCAAAAGTAGCACTGCTGAACACCGCAAAGAGAAGGAGACTAGTTGGAAGACCTTGGGCTAGATGGATGGACCCAGTGAAGAAAGATGCAGAAGCTAAAGGAGTTGTGTGGAGGAAAAGTCTTGGAATGACTGCCAGCCTTGGAAGAGGATGTGCAGGATTATCCGCAAAAGCAGAAATGTCTGATGATGATTCTCATTATATTTGATTCACGTATTCTGTTTATTTTAGTGCATAAAACAGAATCCAAGCACAATCATAATCTTTTCCCATTGATTCTTGAAAGGAGGGCTCATCTTAAATGCAGAGTGATCTGTGTACATATTTCTCTTATTTAGGAATTCATACAGATGATTGAAGGGCTGACTGTGTCAGATTCTGACTTCATGGTAAGCTTTGATGTCGTCTCTCTGTTTACACGTATGCCTGTCAAGGAGACACTAGAACTAATACGACGACATTTCGACCGGGGATTGCAGACCTATTCCAGCATGTGCTCACATCTACGTATTTCATGTACAGTAGGCGGTTCTACAAGCAAACTTACCGAGCGTGGCGGTGTAATAGTTAGCGTTCTTGCCACGCATTCGGGAGGACGGCGGTTCGAATCCCCGTCCGGGCATCCAGATTTGGGTTTTCCATGGTTTCCCAAAACACTCCAGGCAAATGCCGGGATGCTTCCTTCAAAAGGCCATGGCCGAATTCCTTCCCATTCCTTGCCCCCATCCTTACCCTCCATCCCTTCCGTCTCTAAAGACCTCGCTGTTGAGAGACATAAAACAGTTTAAAAAAAAAAAAATACAAGCAAACTTAGTGTGGCCATGGGCTCGCCACATTCTCCAGTGGTAGCCAATTTATATATGGAGGACTTTGAGGTAAGGGCTCTGGACACAGCTCCATTAAAACCTAAATGTTTCTTCTGATATGTGGATGACACATTTGTAGTCTGGCCACATGGCTCCACGGCTCTTGAAGAATTCTTAGAACACCTTAATTCGGTCCATCCAAACAAATGATTCATCATGGAGGTTGAAAGAGATGGCACACTGCCGTTCCTGGGCATATTAATTAAAACTAAGCCAGGTTTTACTTTGGCATATAGTGTTTACAGGAAACCTATGCACATGGACCCATATTTGGGGGCTACCAGTTTTCATCACCCAGCACAGCAAAAAACTGTTTTGACGACACTGGTCCATCGTGCGTGAGCCATCTTGGACAGTGATAGCCTGCAAGAAGAACTAAGGCACCTTCGGCAGGTTTTCAGACTAAATGGTTATTCAGAAGAGCATTTTTCCCCCCAGAAACCGAGACTGACACCTGAACAAGAAGAGTCTCCAAAATCCGTTGCAGTGTTACCTTGTACCGGGAATACTTCTAGGAGGATTCTAGCACGATATGGCATAAGGAGTATCTTTTGCCCACCATCGAAATACGAGATATGTTACGCATGGTGGAAGACGACCTTGGCCTTTGAGTCCCAGGAATTTATTCAATCCCATGCGAATGTGACATTGGCCAGACGATTAGAGTTTTCGAGGAATGCCGCACCGAGCACTATCAGTATCTGCGGTTGCTACATTTGGACAAGTCCGCGTTAGCTGACATTGCTGTAGAAAATTTGCACAACATAAACTTCGAAAAGACTGAAGTATTGGCTCAGACATCATTTTTTTCTGTAATTCTGTAATTAGAGAATCGCTGGAGATACGACTAAGTACCAACAACATCAATAAAGATGGTGGTCTCCTCTTGAGCGAAGCTTGGGAGCCAATTGTCCAAGATCTGAAATTGTAGCGTGTTAGACACAGCCATCCGGGGAGACCCCATCTGAGCCTGATTGACGCACCGACCAATGGGAGAGCAGAGGAAAAGCATCTCCGGCAGGGGCTGTCGTAGCATGTTAACTGATGCGAGAAGTCCTCTGCGTCTGGATCTAGAAGAGAGCCAACACACAGCCGTCCGGAATTCGGGGAAAGTCATTAATGGATAACCCCTTAGAGTCCGTTCGGGAATAGTCACTACTTATTTATATTTTAAATACTACTTCAAAACTGAATGTGTTGTATCCATACATAAGGTAGCCAACTTGCAATATATTGTACGGTAGACTACTATTTTAAACTGCCACAACTCACCCAAAGTTCTATTCTTCATTGCTTCCTCCAACTAATTAGCAACTAGCAGTTGTTACTCCACCTTGGGACTGAGAGTAATTTAGTGATTTTCAACCCAGTAACCCTCCCTTCATGTGTTACACGAACTTTTCACTATAGATTGATTGCACTAATTATCATTAATATGAAATCTGTGTGGGATGAGCTGGTATACATTACATTAATTACCTAAGGTTTTATTTTTACTTAACTATTGAATTAAATGCAGCTTTCTAATTTAATAGTGAACATAATAATTTTATTACAGCTTTACATATTACACACAGTAAATGTTCATTAAAATTGTTGATAAATAACTTGACTTTACAAGTACTGTGAAATTAAACATGAACTTAACACAGCATATAGTGACTGCATTCCCTTGTTGAACACTTCTACCCTCTTCTCTGCCGTATTAAATATTATCTTTAGGCCTGCTTCAATTGCCACACATCTTTATCCTACATAATTATCTAAATCCTACCCTATTAATTTCCAATTAATTGTCTTAAATGCTAGTCTTACTGTTTGTAATTAAATCACTAGTTATAGTGTTATATATGCTTTTCCATATATAATGTCACAATGGTACCACCTTTGCAATAAGAACACTTAATGGCAGGTCTTGAACCATTGAAGCAGATGTATTCATTCAGTCATGTGTAATGGTAGAGATTTTTGGGGACACTGTTCACAGGATAAAAATGTTTCATAGTGCAAAGAGCTGTGTACAGAAAACCAAGAATTTCATACAGAGAACTCTTTAAAATCTGACTGCTCTTACAATGATGTCTCAGTAAATATATACGTTAATGTGCTTTGTCATAGAACATTTTTGTTACATTTATTTATCTGATATGCAGTTACAATACAACAAAAAAGTAGCGTGCACAAATTAAGTTTTAAAAAATGCGTTTGTAAATTTTGATGTTTGACTTTATTTATTTAGGCCTATGACTTTTAAAAAATTTAACTATGATTTATGTATATAAGAATTACAAATAAGGATAGAAAAATGAACCACCACTTACCTTAGATGATAGTTGTGTGTGGAACACACATTACTGACACAAACACAAACACAAGTGACATTGAAATTTTCAGTTCTTAGTGCTTTATCAACAGGAGACTCTCACAGAATGAGTACTCTCTGGGTTCAAATCCTGGTGGGATGAGGAATTATTAAGAGTTTTGTTTGATCATATGAGCCATGCACGTCAAGGCTATCCATGGTTCGGATTCCATGTTAAACCGTAGGTTCAGAGGTGGAATGCTTGTTAAATCGATACTCTGGCATGCAGGTGGCAAAACAGTTCTTTGTGATCTCCCGGCCAACAACGCCCTACCCATTGTCATATATCCACAATATCTCCAACACTGTTTGTAAAGAGACTTATCACATATCAGTCATACAGCAAATAACTTCTGTAGCTATTTTATTGATAATGAAGCTCTTTAGAAACTTGAAACCAAGCAACAGCGTAAGAAAACATAAATTTTAGTAAGTTAGAAATGTTAAATTGAACCCTTGTTGCCACATCCATTTCCACTAAGAAATCAGAAAATTATGGGTATTTTGATGTGTTTTCTGTATATGTGGAATTTTTTTAAAAAAGAGATATTGTAAATTTTGTTATGATTACACCACATAGAGCAGGAAGGAGGGGGAAAACTTGATAAACAAAACAAAAACAGAAATCGTGCACAATTTTAAAGATAACTTAAATTTTGATATCGCAACAGATTGTTAATGGAAGGCCACATATTATTATATATAAAAATAGACCCTGTATTTAAAACAGAAATGGTTTTATTCCTTCAGATAAATAAATACAGTATTAAAAACAGATTTTTTTTCAGATAAATAAATACAGTAAATTTTGGAAGCTGAGCTTAGTGGTCAAAATTATATTCAGATGAAACAGAAAAATTCGCATATCAAGAACATGATATTAGTTTTTTTGATTAGAACAGAACGTAAGGGGTAAAAGTGGGATTACAGTTTCCAAAAATCAGGGCTTCCTTTTTGAGCGACGTCAGGAGTCGGACAATAAGTGCAAACAAGAAATGATAAAGAATGAGTTTAAGAGTGAAATAAAAATACTAGGACATAGTGATTTTTTCCTAAGAAACACAGTGTTTATCACATGGCAAAGAGCTGTAGTTAAAGAGAAATAAATTCAAGAAAATTTTGTGATTACCTCATCCGATTGGGAAGAGAGAATTTTTGACGCATAGTTTCAGTTTCATAAGAAAACTTCCAATGTAGAAAGTAGAGTAACATGTATCAAAGGATAAGAAAAATTTCAAGTAATCGAATTATACCAAAATCTTTCAGGGGGATATTCACGATTATCAGATTTGATACTTTAGGAATTAATAACGGTTAAATGAAGCAATTTCAGATATAGGTTATCATAATACAAAATAATCAGAAAAATCAGGGCTACAACATATTAAAATTTCAGTTAGATCTAAGTAAGTTGGCAGCTGAAGAAAGTGATTCCCTCAACATTCTCTATAAACAGCCGCCATTTTCCTTGTTGGAGAAGCATTGTTTAGCCAGACACAGATGGGGGCAGATGTGTGCGTGGTTTTGTATAGGAGAGGCAGCTTTGGGAATGTAGCTAGTGGACTTTGAAATAGGATGAGCAGTAGGAGAGCGGACTTGCAATTCTCAATAATGTGATTGTTAGTCGATGATGGTAACATTTGGATGTTAGATGTAGACTCTGCTGTTACTTTATCATTTTGGCCAATCACTAGAAGCCTGCAGAAGTTTAATTTAATGCTGCAGTATTGAGAATAAGGTGAAGTATATTCATGTAACTAACAAGTGTCAATTTGCTCAAATTCTGCCCATTGTGGTTGCACCCACAGCTTTAAAACAAATCTAGACACAAGTTAACTTCCACAAATACATCCTGTGATGATAAACAGTGAAACTGCAATAGTTTTGATAGTGTAGAAAACAAAATAAACACTTTAAAAAAATCCTGCTGTGTCCAGGATTCAAAACAACTAGGCTATATATAATCACTACTGCCAGCACAATTAGTTTTTCTTTTATTTATGTATTTACATTTATGTATTTAGAAATGAATGAAAATATGGCACTCATCATTTATTCATCATCATATTTTAAATGGGACTATTCTTTTTCGTTAGTCAATCGTAGAACTTTAGTTTCCAGAGGTTTGTGATTATTTTGGAAGCACAATTGTCAGTCAGACTACTGGCTCGTGAGGCCTGCTGTACTTTTCTACGGAAGTAGATGTGTTTCCATCAGTTCGCGAGATGTATAACTATTTTATGTGTGTGTTAAACGTATTTTTTGTTGTGTAATGTGTAGTTTATGAGGTAGAGATTTGGGATGATCCCAGCATTCTCCATGCTGACTGCAGAATACCGTGTTAAGGACAGTCACTACATGGGGTCCAGGACCCGAACCTGGCTCTGTTGTACCGCCCCGAACAACTGTGATGGCTCCTTAATGTTTGCTGCCACACTGGCAGGATCATCATTCATTATATATTTATTATTTTCTTAATTGCAACAGAGGAAAATGGCCAACAACATTCAATTTTGGGTAGTTCCAGTAGACCTGTAAAAATGGTATAAACTATAAATAAAAAAATAGCCAAAAATTAAATTTGGCATCGTCACTTATTAACTGCATTTGAAGAAAATGGCGCACAACATCCTTTCTAAAGAAAATCTTAGATTTGAATAAAATATTGTGGAACAATCTGTACAACTTAACTAAACAGTACAAGAATTTAAGAGGAAAATCTTTGTAGAGTGAAAGTTGAGTTTAGGGTAATTGTCACCAAGGTATATGCTTCACCACGATTAGAGAATTAATTATTCTAATGTTTCTGTTTGTACTATAAAATTAACTTTGCCATATTAAATTCCGTATCTATTGTTCAGTGACTTCCACACTTGGGAGCCCATAAATGTTTGAGATTTCTTGATTTATACTGCCATATTCTTTAGTGTGACATTTACAAAATGTTTTTGACTTCCTCTCAGAATACTTCTCGTATTGCTGCATCTTATTCAGGTAATATATACAGAATCCAGTGCATCTTTTCAAAGTGATTTAAAAAAATTGTGGTGTCACTTTTGACTCAGTCATCAGATTGTTCAATATTCTTTCTTTATGAGACATTAGTCCTTTTGCATACTGGTTCCGTTCTGCCACTGCAATATTGAAATAATTGTTATCTGCTATAAACTGTTCCTCTTGGTGCTGGTAATTGTGCTGAGAAGTTATGCCACATGCAAGCAGACTGCTGAGGCCATCGCCCCAGACTGTCTGCCTGTTAAGGAGCTGCATTACCGGCCTTTATTGGGATCTCTTATCTCAATGATGCTTTTGTGGGCTCAATCAGGTTGCATTAGGGTCGTCCAGAAGGCCAAGTGCGGCCTGCCTGAGCAGTTACCGTGGGACTGTGGCCATGTTACCCAGTGGTAAGAACTTCCCTGTCACCCCTTCTGCCCCCACTGACTTTAGAGGCTTGATTAACAGTACTTAATTCTGATTTAAGTTTAATGCTTTCATACATGAATTGAATGTTGTCTTTGAAGATATGAACAATGTGTAATATCTCTTTGGTTGAGAAAGAGATTCTTTTCAAAATGGTAATTACTTATTAAGTGTTCTCTTGAGCTGTATACAACAAATTGCAGCTTTCTTTGCCCAGTATTAATGAAAATAAATATTGAAATGTTCTCCTGATATTTTATTTGCTAATTTAAATATGAGGTAAAAAATGGGCCACTTGTAAAATTGAGCACACCTCTCTCTCTCTCTCTCTCTCTCTCTCTCTCTCTCTCTCTCTCTCTCACACACACACACACACACAAAGAACTTTTGAATCATGATTTATATTAGAACAACTTTCTAGGCATTACTGTAAAGGTAAAATATGGCAAACAGTGCAGCTCTGTTTATTTCAATTTATCCGTCTAGCTATCTATATGTATAAAAGTACACTTTTATCTGTATGTTTAGATAGACAAAAATTGTATATCAAACAAAATTTTTGCTTGTCTTTTGGTATTTACAGGCATCATGCCTTAATGACAGGCGATATATTTGTATTTAATACAGTTCTCACTTAGAATGTTAACTATAAGTGGGGGGGGGGGGGGAGAGTAACCATCACATTCAAATACATCCTCATCTATGATGCTGTTTATAAAATCTAAAATACTGAGTACCAATCCAACAAATATTTATCCTTAATTCCTCTAGTAACTTCCTGCCAGCATTTTATTTATTATGAGTTGAATATATCATTAAAAAGGTCTGGGGTTTAGAGCCTAATAGCTAGTACAGTGAAAATACTTCTTTATATTGAATTTGATAATTATGCACTAAAACCATGACCATGTAGAGAAATTTTAGTTTTGTCCCTATTTGTTAATAATAATTGCCTGAAAAACTGAGGTATCATGTTGGGCTAATTGGTTTGCTTGTCATTTGTAAGCCACTGCAAATTGTTTTTTCATGTTGCTTTTGTAATCTGCACTTTGCAATTACTTGTTCAAGTTTTAACTGTGTATCTTTGTTTCTGACTCATGAATAATAACTGCATTAGCCAAGCAGGTTATATTACTTTCAATCAGTTTATGACTGTACGTAAAAGCTAATATTGGATCACAAATAGATGAATTATCCATCTGTCTTCCTGTTACCGTAGTAAGTAGTGCTGTATTGATTCAGTCAAATGAAAATTCATATATTTTTTGAATACTTAACTTTTCTGGGCATGTTCATCCTGTATTATTGGAGTAGTTGCTTACCATGCACTCATGACATTGCTGAATACTGGTAATTCATCCTCTAAAGTTGAGTTGGTACTCATTTTCAGGGCATTCGGAAGGACGCGGGTTCGAATCCCTGTCTGGCCATCCAGATTTGGGTTTTCCGAAGTTTCCCCAAATCGCTCCAGGTAAATGCTGGGATAGTACGTTCAAAAAGCCATGGCTGAATTCCTTTCTGTTCTTTTCCCCCATCCAAAACATAAAAATCATTTTCAGGATTAATAAAATGTGCCTGCTACATGATATCTAGATGATTACTTTTGAAGAATACTGAACATGAAATGTAGCAGTTTTAAGGAAATTCATGAAAGACAAATCTCATTTTATTGTTCTTCAGATGAATTCAATTATGATTCAGTATTATTCAGACTACAATAGTGTTTAATTTTATATATATAAGGAAGGATAGAGAAATACAACTCAACACTTACCAGGGATGAAGGCTGCTGGGAATGATGGACATAAAAGAGACAAACACAATATTTCAGCGGTTATCCTTATTCTTGCCAGGAGTGAGATACCAGCCGGAGCATAATGTGTACACGCCGAAGGCTGTCTGGTTAAACGCGTATATATATAATAACAATGAGCAGGAAAATGTTTTAAGCCGATGAAACTAAGGAAGGGTAGGGAAACATAACTCAACACGTACCACAGATGAAGGCAACTGGGATTGATGAACATGTTGCTTATATTTTATTTTTCCAACTTAAAGTTTCTCAAAATATGTTTTATAATATTTAGTAGTTATGTTGATGATTTTAAACATACTGCTCTCAGCAACAGTAAATAGTTGATAGATGTAAAAATACAGCCAACCAGTTGCATCAGTCAGGCTATTAGTCTTGACCGGTTTCATGTGCTTGCACCAAGCACGCTTCATCAACTGACGAAGCATGCTTGATGCAAGCACGTGGTCATTTCCACCCACTAGTATATTAACATGTACTTCTGAAGAAGACCATCTTAAGAAAGTCGAAACCAGTCAAGACTAATAGCCTGACTGATGCAACTGGTTGGCTGTATTTTTCCATCTATGAGTTATGTTGATGTTCTCCCACCTCCAAAGATAGTAGACCTTCAGCATTATTGATCTAGTATTTGCCCCCCCCCCCCTCATTTCTATACTATGAGCTATGCCGGTCATGCCGCATAACCTCCATTCACCAGACAGCCTTCGGCAAGTGCGCGTAGTGCCCTGCCTGGTGTCTCACTCCAGGAAAGAATAAGGCTAACCACTGAAATATTGCGTTTCTTTTGTTCGTCTCTTTTGTGTTCACCATTACCAGCCGCCTTCATATGTGGTAAGTGTTGGATCGTATTTCTCAACCCTTCCTTATATATGTATATTAGCGTAGGAAATAGGAAATGAACCACCACCTAGATGATGGTTGTGTGTCGTGAACACATTAAAAGAATGGGAACACAGATGACACGGTAAGTTTTGGGTTTTAGGTCTTTAGCAATAAGAGAATATTGTGGAGGGTGGACGTTATAGGAGACTACCACACGGAATAACTGTTAGCCAAAAACGTGATTGGGGGAGGGGGATAAATTCAAATAGAGGAGAGGGAGAGGGGTAGTGATTGGAGCCAATACTGGAGTTTTGCAAGAAGCCATACTGTTATAAATCTGTAAGTAAACTGCTTGTTTTGTAAGGTTCGAACCGATATCATTTAGAAACTACTGCAGCAGTTTGGATGGTATTTTCAAATTTTTAGAGGTAATAGTTGGGATTAAAATCTGTGGAAATAGATAATGACTTACATGTGCCAAGGGACAGAGGAAGTAATTAAAACTAATTCCAGAGGATACAAATATGGGCCTTAGATCACTATGTATTTGAGATTTCCAGTCCTTTCAGGAAAAACTGACAAATAATCACACTACTCACCTTAGGATTCTGTTTTATTTTTTTGCTTTGGCTATTCAATTTTATGGACTGCAGTTCTTAAAAATAATCAGAATGCTTGAAACAAATGTAGTAAGTGTGAGTTAAGTATAATTTACTGTAAGCTTAATCGCCGAGATTATTAACATCTTTGACAGCTACACAATTTGTCTCTGTATGACGTGTTTGCGGTCGACACTGAATGCTGTAAATGTATGTTAAAAAGCACATAGGGATGTGGAATTCAGTTTTTTCTCAACAAAAGATGCCTATAATAAACGTTAGCAGGTAACAATATGTATTTCTTGCTTATTAACTTGTGCTGAACTGCCCATATTTCGAACGACTTAATTAGTAAATTTTGGTTGCTTTTCAAACAACAGTCAGTAGAATAAACTGTTCTTTTTATTAAATAATGCTGATAACCCTGATTTACCGATGTTTGTTTTCGATTGTAGTTTTTACCTCCACAAATTTGTAACATCTTATGTGCTATTGAGTTAATAACGACAGCAAAATGGAACCAATGAAATTAAAAATTATCTAGGAATACTAATATCTTATGCTGCAATGTGTAAATTTTAAAATTGCCTCATGCTTTAACAATGCGTGTCAGTTGCCATTTTGATCCAGGCTCAGTTTCAACCTAACCCCAAAATTCGCTAATACTGCCGTTTTAAAAATCACATACACATTAACACATTGAATGCTACCAGCGATACGAAGAGTCCTGTCAGTGACTAACTCTGATTGCATACCCACAAACGCGGACGTCTCTAGATGTCCACCGTCATCCTATTGACCATCTTACCTTAGACGGCAGATGATTTTAATTTTCTGCCCTTTTATGCTGTTTATTTTTTTTAAATTGAAAACAAAAATACAAATACAAAACATAAGATTTTAGGGAAAAAAATAAATCGGTAATTATCGTATAAATTAAGTTTATTAAATAAAAAAATGTCTAAATCATATACAGGGTGGGACATTTAATATGTTTTCTGGAAATATTTCGGAAAGAAAGCATTTTAACAAACAATAACCTATATAAAAAATAATCGTACAGTAGGGGCTACAATTATGTGATATTGGTTTTTTCACAAGTGGCGCTGTTGTCGTTACAACAAGGTCAACTTAATTCTTTTAAATGGGAACCCCTATTTTTTTTTTTTTTTTTTTTTTTTTTTTTTTTTTTGAAGATTCCGATTCCTCGTGAAAAAATAAAAATAGTTTGCTTAACTCACTTTTCTGTTAGCCTCACAGATGGCGCTGTAATGGAAGGTAAGTTTAAAGGATATGACGAGGCTTGGAACATCAAAACATGACGCCGGACAAGTTTGGCAATTAGTCGTAATTTTGATTTGACGGTAGCTCCATCAGAATGGTGCGACTTACAACTGCGGAAAAAGTTGAAATGGTTCTTGTGTACGGTGAAGCTGGTCGCAATGCTATCGCTGCGTGTGCTTTATACGCTGAGAGGTATCCGGATCCGCATCATCCAAGTCCCATGACTTTTCGTCGGACTGTCAACTTATTTATGGGTACTGGCAGCGTGAAACGAAGCAGAGCTCGAGGACGATCGGTCACAGACGAAGACAACGAAGCGAATATTTTGGCTGCTGTTGAAGTCAATCCACACATAAGTTCTCGACAACTTGAACGGATGTCAGGAATTTCCAGAAGAAGTATCCTGCGAATTCTCCACCGGCATAAATTCCATCCGTATCACGTGTCATTGCAGCAGGAACTTCATGGGGAAGACTTCCAAAATCGAGTGAACTTTTGCAACTGGGTTCTGCAAGAAGTGAACAACAACCGTGACTTCGTTTCAAAGATCCTTTTCTCGGACGAAGCAAGTTTCACCAATCGTGGCCACGTCAGCCGCCATAACATGCACTATTGGGCTGAAGAAAATCCACATTGGATACGTCAAGTGGATCATCAACGACCATGGAGCGTCAATGTTTGGTGCGGTGTTATGGGAGATCATTTGATCGGTCCTTACTTTATCGACGGAAACCTTAATGCCGAAAAGTACAGCCGATTTTTGATAACTGAGCTCCCAGTTTTGCTGGAAGATTTCCCTCTACAGGACCGCCTAACAGTGTGGTATCAACATGATGGCTGACCCGCACATTTTGCGCATGAAGTCCGCGATATTTTAAATCGCCGATTTCCGAACAAATGGATTGGTCGTGGGGGACCAGTGCTTTGGCCGGCGCGTTCTCCGGATCTGACTGCGCCAGATTTCTTCCTTTGGGGAATGTTGAAGGAAAAATGTTATGCGGAAATACCAACAATGCCAGATAACATGAAGCAGTGCATTCGTGATGCTTGCGCTAACATCAGCAGAGACACACTTCGAGCTGTTCAGGCATCATTTCTGCAAAGGGTCAGAAAATGTCTGGAAGTAAATGGTCACCTTTTTGAGCACCTGCTGTAGACATGACTGCAAATAAGTAAGAAAAAGCATTTAAAAAATCAATTTTGTCATTATCCTTTAAAATTACCTTCCATGTTTACAGAATGAAAATTACATGTAATTATTTAAACAATAATTAAAATTATACACAAAAAACGCGAATATTCAAACGAATTATCATTTTTCACGATTACAACGCCATCTGTGAGGCTAACAGAAAAGTGAGTTAAGCAAACTATTTTTATTTTTTCATGAGGAATCGGAATCTTCAAAAAAAAAATTGGGGTTCCCATTTAAAAGAATTAAGTTGACCTTGTTGTAACGACAACAGCGCCACCTGTGAAAAAACCAATATCACATAATTGTAGCCCCCTACTGTACGATTATTTTTTATATAGGTTATTGTTTGTTAAAATGCTTTCTTTCCGAAATATTTCCAGAAAACATATTAACCCTTTGACTGCTGTTGACGTGTATACACGTCATGCTGCCTGCTGGCCCCGAGTGCTGATGATGGGTATAGACGCATTTCCCCTGAGTGCTGATGACGAGATAAGCCGCACCCGCCTGCCGCTACCTGTGTGCTGATGACGAATGTAGACGCGCCGCTACCTGAGTCGTAAAGCGGACTTCTCGCCACATTTCTCAATAGCCTTTCGCAGTTTTGGTCGCTAGCTTATTGTACGAATGTTTGTCTGCTGGGAGCCTAGGCTTCGCTCTACAGTTCACTGTTCAGCGAAAATTACATCAGTGTTCTTTGTGTCCTGTATTTTATAAAGAAAATTGAAAGACGTCGTGGGTGCATTGAGGAATAAATCATGGAGATTCTTACGATGAGCGACACTGAGGATGAACTACTTCATTTTGATGGAAGTGATAGCTTTTCCACAAAATCGGAGAGCTGTATTCCTAAAACATACTCGTCAGGAGGGGTGACAATGCAGTCTCGTGTTTCAACAAGTTAGTTGTTCTGAAGAATCAGAAAGTGATAGTGAAACGGCTACGAAGAAATTACATATTGGCGATAAATCTAACTAGAAAATAATTTTCGTCCAGTTAGTCACGCTTTTGATGTTACACTATTGGGAAATGCGTGTCAAATAGGGAATTGTAACAGCCCTAATACCTGAATTTTGAATAGCATTGTACTGTAAAAAGTATTTGTAGTAAGCTAAAGTTTGCTTGAAAGTGATTTGATATGTTTGTTTTGTAATTTCTTGTAAATCAGTGTATATAGACTTTGTTTTAGGTAAGAAAATTATTTAAAGTCCATTTAATATGTTTAAGAACCGAATGATGCAAGAGAATTTCTTAAATGTTTGTAATTCTATGTATTAATGTAAGTTACGGTGTCTACAGGACAATTTTCTACCGTTTGAAAGGATGTCTGTAAATAATTTTGTATTTAAGTATCTATAATTACCATTTCTGATCATTTTGTAATGTTGTTAATTAATTTTGTATTAATTCCGATTGTTTTTAATATGTTAGATTGTTTGAGTGATTGTTAATGATCGAGAAATATCGGGCGGATGCCTTTGAAGAATTCTCGTAATTTCTATAGAGACTATATAAACAGATCGCCTGGACAGAGAAATTCATTCAGTTAGTAAGTCAGATTAGTTGACAGTATTCAGTGTTACAGAGAGTTTCAATCATTCAGTTGAGTTCACAGAGATTATCTTTGCGATTATTCAGAAGTGCATATCTGTATTGTATATATGCTTGTGAATATCGCTGACTGGTTTGGATCAAAATAAACGAACATCAACATAACATTTTTTTTTTGTGGATTTTAAAAAAAATTAATTAATCAGTAATTAAACCACCGAAGAACCTTAATAGAATGTGTCAAGTATTCTGTCAGTTTTCATGTTATTTCTTACAGAAGAACTGACGAAATATATAGCTGATGAACAGAATCGGTTTTGTATAACCACTATGAAGAATACTCCAGAATCAGAGCTTTCTCGAATATCAAAGTGGAAAGATACTGGATATGATGAAATGTATTGTTTCAGAGCTATTTGTCTTCTGATGCCTAGCGTGAAAAAAATTGAAAATTAGGGAATATTGGACCAGATGTCCTTCTAAATACTCCAATTTTTAGTGAACTTATGTCCAGATACCGCTTTTTGTTACTCTGGTGAGGTGTCGTGTGATTTCGCCGCTACCCGCCCCCCCCCCCCCCCCCCCCCCCCCCTCTATTTCACATCACGTAATTAATGGACAGACACTTCATAGCTTAGAAATGAAAAATCTGTTGAGTACTTATGTGGAACAAATTTCATCAAAGAAACAAAATTACGTATAATCGGGTAATTACAAAGCGCAGCAAACATTCAGTCAACATCGAGATATTTTGGGTGTCTACATCTACAAAGATATTCCGGAAACCAAATTTCGGTGTGTGGGGGAGGCTGCTTGAACAATTATCATTTTAAGGTCTCTTTCTATATTCGTGAATAGCGCGAGGAAAAATCGGATGGCTTTAACTCTCTGTATGAGTTTGAATATCTCTAATTTTACAGTCGTGGTCTGAACGCGCTATGTAAGTGTGGAATACAATATTTCTATCATTTTTTTCGAATCAACAATAACACTCTAATACAGTAAGGGACCTACAGAAACTGCCAAGAAAGAACTGTAAACTATTGACGTAAATTTAAGAATCACCACGCTTTCGACAAAAGCTGCAAAAATCGAGAGAAAAATGCAAGCAAGAAATAATTATTAGTTATGAAAAATAGGGTTAATGATTCAGTTTTATTCTGTAGTAATTTATTTGCAGAGAAACTATGTAGTGAGAGCATTTATTCTGTATCAGTCGTGAGAGGTCACAGTACTTCGCCAGAAACATTCAGCACAGGGCGGGTGGAGGCGCTCGGACGGCTCCGTCCCCAGGGATAATCACTTAGCGCAGGTAGCCGGCCACAGCGCGGTACACGATCAGCCGTCAGCAGTCAAAGGGTTAAATGCCTCACCCTGTAGAATTACATAAATACTAATTATTTATATATATTTAAATTTAGTTTTGTCACAAAAAAATGTAATTATTGAGTGTTGGAAAATATAAATTGATAAAATAGGACGTAAATAAAATGAAAAATATAAAATTAATTTTAATTTCCTCAATGAAAAATTTCAAAGCATAGCTCTCGACACAAAAGGAGGCTTTTCCGGGCAGACAGGACAATAATAGGCAGTATCGTTCCTCAATTTGTTTTTCAAACATTGTTGACATGTCTTTTGCGGGGCTCTCGTCTTCCCGTCAGGTATGTCGTATCGTTTTGGGAAGTGGGGAACATGATTGAGAGGAAGAAGAGGGACGTGGGACAGGCTGCTTATAGGAAGGAAGAACACCAAGTTTGGAAAATTATTAACTAAACACCAGTTGTCCGATTTGAAAACGGTCTTCACTCGCGAAAGGTAAGACTTTAATGAATGGCTGAGAGAAAGGGCAAGCTTGTAGGCCAGGTACTAGAATCACCAACCTTCTATACAATCTAATAGGGAAAGGGGCAGTTCTATCATTACCGTGGCGCCAAAATCTGATGATGAATTCTTGGAGAACTCGACGAAATAAATCGAAAATAAAGAATAAAATTTTTTTTGATATCTCGCTTGGTTATCGAGATATAGCATGTTAAAAATCAGCCATAGGTATAGTTCCTTCTGCTTTTGATGGTTTTTCTTCTGGTCCAGGCCGTATTTCAACCTAACAACAATCACTAGGAAGAAAATAAAACACCTATAGTGCATTTCCACCATGTAGATATGATGGTTTTGGTGAAAAAAATTTTTTTGGTCCAGGCCGGATCTCACCCTAACCTCATCAGTTTTGAGATACAATATCTCGAGAACTAAGCGAGATATCAAAAAACTTTATTGTTTATTTTCCATTTGTCTCATCGAGTTACGTAAGAATTCATCATCAAATTTGGCTATAGCGAAATTTTTCTTCTGGTCCAGGCCGTATTTCAACCTAACTACTTCAATTTTGAGATACGATATCTCGAGAACCAAGCGAGATATCAAAAAATTTTATTCTTTATTTTCGATTTGTTTTCTCGAGTTCTATAGGAATCAATCATCATATTGTGGCGCCACGGTAATGATAGAATCCCCGGGAAAGGGCATCTCAAGCCACCCACCATCACTGGGATGCTCCCTAGCGGACGGCTGAAGACATCCTCGGCACTTAACGTGTTAATACATTCACGGTTTCACGATCAAAACTTGGCCTGCTGGAACTATCTGCTTCATGAGCACACAAATGCAGGGATTTGGAACCCAGCAAAAGCACCAAATTTTATTTCTATTAATTTTTCTCAGGAAAAGTAACCAAATTGAATTGTTATTTAAATGCATTATTTCAGCAACAGTGTTCTGCATTCTCACCTTCAGGTGTATATTGAACAAGTCATAAGACTTGAATTTTGCAGTTTATCTAGAGTGTGTTGTTGAAAGACTGCCAGGGTAAAGACAGGCATTGTTACGTTGCCTAGCAGCAATCTCAGACTTAATTAGCACCCTGCGAAGCACAAAACATGGAGTATTGATGACATGCAGCTTCATTGACTGGTATCGATACATCACTCAGTAAGAAACCACAATCACAGTTAGCAAGATCAGACGTGGGGCGAATTTCAAACGTTTCTGTAACGACAGTCCCAAAATCTTCCTGTATACACCAGCAACCTGGTTGATTCGAAATTGAAGCCATGCCCTAGTTCAAAACTATGTTCCACTACCACAGAGTTTTCCATTTGCCCCAGAAAGTGATGCATGGACACTGGTTATTGAAACTGCTAGTCATCACGGTTCCATGTTTTGTGCTTTGCAGGGTACATATAGTCTGAGACTGTTGCTAGGCAACGTTACAACACTTACCATTGTCATGCTAATCTTTCAACTACATGCTCTAAGCAAGCTGCAAACTTCAAGTCTTAAGACTTGTTCAGTCTACACCTGAAGATAACTATGGAGAAAAGTGTTTTTTTCCAAAATATTTTGTTCTCTGGTGTTTTCGCAAGAGAAAATAATAAATATACTATGATGAGAAAAAATTTTGTTTGTTGTACTACTATCAATGAAGTGATACTTTAATATCATATATGACCAGTTTGGGTTACTGATCAAAGCCTTATCCACATAGTCCACTCTACAAACCCTAGGAATTTTTAATAGAATATCCCAACAGATTAACACTGGAGAATAACCACCACATACCAAATTGAAGGCTGGAATCGCATCAAAATATGGATAGACACATTATGTACATTGAGCATTGAAATTTTTGGGTTTATATCCCTTTTGCTAACAGTAGGATAAGCTGGCTGTGCATGATTGAAGGTAGAGTTGGCTGATAGCTACTATCATGCAGAACTGTTAAAAAATACTAGTTTGCTCTAAACCTTTCAGACTATAGAAATATTTAATATAATATAAATGAGATCTGTTTTCTATCAGAAAATTTGAGATGAATTGCATACAAAACATTCTTCATACATAGCAAATAATAATCAGTGTTCTTTGTGCTTGTAAGATAAGTACTGTTTGAGTATTTATTTTAAACAGTTGAAGTCCAATCATAGGACATTTTTAATGGTGCCCCACAATAGGTGGGTGGAATATTCATTTCCTTTTCTACTTGAGTTACTAGTTTATGTTTTACCCAACAATTGGATTATTTTAATAGAAAACAGCAAATAAATTTAGAACTAATTAATTTTTGCAACTATATCTTGTCTTTCCATTTGCATTAAGGAATATTCAAAATTGAAAAATGATACTAACACAAAACTTTAGTGTCAAAAGTATTATTAATTAAAATATAAATAATAATAAGAGGTTAACCCAGCATTATGGAGCTTCCACAAGAAATCAGCGATGTATGACAGGACCAGGAACAAATCCTTATCTATGTGTAATGGCCATTCTGATTGTTCTTTTCAGACACTTTTCCGCATTCATCAAGGCAAATGCGGGATGCTTCCCTCTCTGGACCTCAAAAGTTAAACTAAAGATTTAACCAACAAAAAATACAGACATATGGTAACACAGCATTTTTCCAATGTGGCAAATGCTATGGATCTGACAAATTTGGTTTTATCACAGATAGGGCACATACCCTCCCACCCTCATCATTACATACTGCATGCTTGTGCACTGGTACTGGTGTCTCATGGACAGCCAGGGCTGATATTAAATAATATATATATATATTAACAAAAATAATAAGATGCTAATTATCCACCAGTGTGGTTAAGTGCATTAAGGCATTGCACAATGGATTGGGGAGGTATAACGGGTAGCAAGTTGGAGTCCTGGCCATTTCAATTTTGTGGTTTTTAGGTGTCTTCCCACAATCATCTAAGCAAATGCGGGAATGGTCCCTGTTCTTCACCTCACAAATAACAATATACTTATCATACAGAACATCAAAAAGTCACATTTTTTGCAGGCAGATGGCAACGTAGATCTTCGTCAAATAGGTTGAGTATGCCAGGTCTAACAAACCCAGATTAAATTTTGACAGGACACAAGTCCTTCCCCATCCCCTCCCCTCCTTTCACGATTCATACTGGCCACTTGCACACAATAGCGGGCCAGAGGCACCTGGTCCTTAGACGACTTGCAATGTCACCACCGCAGAATTAGATTTGCCCATTTCAAAAAGAAAAATTACAGGAAAGATCGGATCTCAAAAAGGTATCCTACGCGATGATCAGTAATATTGGCAGAGGCTGATTAAAGTGAGTATTGAATGTTTAGCAGGAGATTGATGCTGATTATCAGTGATTGATGGATTTTTCAATTTTTCCTTTACTCACTATTCACATAGCATGGTGGAAGCATCAGTTCGCTTGATGTTCGGTGAATGAGAATTTATAACAGCATAGATTATTTTATATTGTGATTACCATGAACTTTGACAGGTTAAATCAAAAAATTGTTTAACCAAAAATAAAAAAATCATTGTTCTACAACAAATTGTGAACTTGTTTAAGCAGTAGAAACTGATTACACTAAAAAAAAAAAATTTACATGACAATTTCAACAAATACTGCAGTGTAAGAAGTGGTCTGTTGGATTGGTGTACAACATCCCAGAATGCAATGTATGGTACTACAGCGATTTGTTCATCAGAGATCAAGTTGAAATAGTGGAAACTTAAAAGTTCAGAGCTGATTAAACTTGCATTATCGCTTTAAAAAGAATCTACTTGTTTAAGAATAGCATGGGAAAATCATTTTTTTGTTTTGATTCGTGGTGTTGGTGATAGTATGATTCCTGTATATCGCTAATATAACATCCTGTTAGGAGGACAGCTTTTCTAGCATATAAGCTGTTAATTCAATTTTAAGTACAATGATGTTTAAAATTTTGGATTTTAAAGCCTTTGGATAATTTCTCTCCCATTCCTTGCTTACAATCATATTGCAGCTTTAAATCCTTATATAAAAAAGCCATAAGGCCTTCATAGTAAAATATTTACCCTCATTTATAGTTTTTTAAATTCTGTTTTGGGGAAGTATTTCTGTCACTCAGTATTCTTTAAAAAATGTATTGTTACATATTTCAATAAAGAATTTGATTTTTTAAAATTAATTATGAAAATAGGGTTATGTGCTATATTTTATTAAATCATAAAAGATTTTTTTTCCTGTCTTTTTCCCCATTTAGTGAATTTTCATTATAGGTTTTACATCAGCCAGTAAATTCCTTAGTCCTAGATGTATTGAGTATGTAAAATGTGCCGGAAACAATTAATGGTTTGGATTTTAAATTAAACTGAAGGTTAATAATTACCAACTTGTATGTGCTGTCTTCTGCCACAACTTCATGTTATCACCAAACCATTCAGATATGACATTTCTTATACTTGATAATCACTTAAGCTTGGTGCATTATCCAGTTCCAGCATCTGCATATATTAGTCCTGCATTGTGGACTTAATAGTCACATAAGCATGGTGAATAATCCAGTGTAGCATCTGCATATATTAGTATAAACTAAACTTAAAACTCCATGTTTATTCTTATTTTCAGCCATCTTCATGATACTTTCAGTATTAAATGACAGCAACATGTCTTCTCCTGTGACTGCCTCTATATTATAATTTTTTAAAATCATTGTTGGAATTATTTAGTAATAGCAGTTTAATGTAAAGAGCTCGAACAGAAGGACTTAAATTAACATTCAGTTACTAAGATGTAATCTGGTAACATTTTTGTAAATGATATCTACCAATACTTCCCACAAATTCTAAAGTATTGAGGTCAGTTACATTGAAAGGAAAGGATAATGCTGTTAAGAATGAAGAAAAAGGCCATCGCAGAAAATGTGAAGTAATGGAAAATTTTTTAAAAATAAAGTGTGGTTATTTACATATCAACATCGTTGTGCCTTCTACAATGTTAAGTTATTGCCTTTCTCTCCATTCTTTAAAGTATAGAGATTGACTGAAATATTAGATTCATGTCTTAGCAAAAACTATTTTCTGTATAGTAGAAATAGTGTTTTTTTTTTGTGAGGGTAATTGTTTTACTTAATAAGACTTTCATCCTTTTACAGGGGTTCTGGGTGTGCACATGCCACAGACACAGCAGTGCGAATTTTACAATCGAACATCATGTGAGAAAGAAGGTGTGGGCTGCGGCTCGGTGCAGGAGTGCCCCGAGGCAGAGGTGGACAAGAGGAACCACTGCTATGTCGTCTGGAATAACAACAGTCTGGGCGTCATTACCGTCAATCTCAAGGTCAGTAATCGTGAACTTTAAAAAAACTCGCAAATTGTTAGTCTGTTCCACATCACCCCTCCCTCTCCACTTTTCCCCATCTGTTCTTCATAATAGTTACATAATCATGACTGCATTTGGTATGGTTAAAAATTTAAGGTCTTGTGAAAAAAGAATTATGTGATTCAGAACTGTCACCTGCCTCACAATTTAAAACAATAATATCTGCTTGAAAGATCCATTTTTGGATGTTGCATCCACATCATCCAACACTGTACTTTTCACAGCTGATTACCTGTGAGAGTATTTAATGCAGTGATAATTATTTTTATGAAATACTGTAATCTGGATATAGTGTTACTGTTTTCACTAAACTCGTATATCACTTGAGGGGCTGTAATTGCTTGAAGTGCTTAATACACTCACTGCTTGTTGATGTTATCATACAAATTGCAAGTTATTTGCTATACACTGATGTAGTGTGATAGTAATACAAAACTGGTTTTACATGGAAAATGTCTATTTTACTTAATTATTGTCTGTACTTCTGAACTTTTTAGGTTCTTTGATTTAAGGCAGTAATTTATAGTTTCAAGCAGTCTTCATTTTGTAAGAACGAAGACTTTCCCAGCGTATGACTGCAATGAAGTCTTCACGGTTGTACCGCCAGATTGTGTTGTGAAAACACGATATTTCGTTGACTAGCTCCGCCGTCGTCTTCAGATGTGGAGACATCTGCACTGGTCAGTTGATCCACAGATACTGAGAGAGCTCGGGTGCCGCACTTCCGTATATACATTTCCGCGGCCGGCGGCTGGCTGCTAGTGGGCGTGGCTATAGTTCTCTTTGTGGCCCGAACTAATATGGAGCCCTCTATGCTGGCAGCTGGATAGAGTTACAACGTTCTCTGTGGATTCTTGCCAAGGCTGGTTTCCATGCCTCATTAAGGCATAGACCACTGTCTCTATTGAATGTGTTGCCCAGTCGAATTTCGATCACTTTTTTGATAACAGATTCCCAAAAATGTGAAGTTCTAGCCAGTATCCTAACGTTATTGAACTCTACTCTGAGGCCATGGTCCTACACATGCTTGGCGAACACTGATTTGCTGTATTGTCCCAGGCAGAGGTGGTGTTTATGTTCTTCACACTGGTTTTCTATAGTGCGGATAGTTTGACCGATGTAGGTCTTTCCACACTCGCACAGGGTTGAAGACATGATGGGAGCTGCCAGGCTAACATCTCCATTTGCCAGAGGAGTAACCATCACCAGTTTCATATGCCCTTACTGGGTATGCACTGTTTAAGGACTTTGGAAAACAATTTGGCGTTAAGAAATTGTGCACTACTGTCCGTGCTACCCTTCTGGCTGAGTCTTAAATGACAATTTTTTTTTTTCATTCCTCAAGGCTCAAACTATCTAATACTGCAAAGCAACAGATACCATCATGTTGTCACTGTTGCCTCATTCAGTGAGGTGGGTTCCACAGTATGTACTATGGAAAATAAAAGCCAACTTGTTATGAAAGTGGAGAAGCTCTAATTAGTTGTAGAAGGTTCAAGATTAATATTTTTTTAAAAAAATTACAATTACAACAGTTTTTCTTGAAATATGGTTTAAAGGAGGCTTCCTGGTTTTCACTTCTTTGTTTTTTATTACATGGTTAACAATATCTCAATTTATCAGGAAAAACGAAAACTGGATAGCAAATGTTGTGATAAATGAGGAAAGAGAGAGGAAACCATTGTATACTATATTTGAAGGAAGGATGACACAGGCACAGCCAATAGCAGAAACGTGGAACAGTGATACGAGGGTTGCTATTTATATTTTTGGCCTTGGGTGCAATAAGTGTTGCCAGGTGCCATCTGACATTTCCATTGGGAACAATGACATTGTTGAACATAGCCTTATTCATAACAATGTGTCATTTGAGCATTATTTCTTGTTTACAGTAACTTTAAAAATTCATCTCTGACGAAAAATGGAATTAACTCGTGAACATTTTTGTGTGATTATTTTTCACAACATTCAACGTGGATTATCAAGACAAGAGTGCATTGATGAACTTAATTCTTTATACGGCAATAAAGCACCATCATATAGCACAGTAACAAACTGGTATAACGAATTCAATCGTGGCCGAAGTTCGCTTCAGGACGAATTCCGTCAGGGTCATCAGGTGCATCAAAGGCTGTGTATAACATCTACATAGGTGACGAATCATGGATATATGCATATGAGCTCGAAATAAAACAGCAATCGACCGTATGGGCCTTCCAAGAAGAGCCAAATCCAACGAAAGTTGTTCGCGGAAGAAGCACATCGAAGCAAGTGGTTGCCTGTTTCTTCGGCATTACCGGTCACGTGGCGACAGTGGCATTAGAGCAGTGTAGGATGGTCAACGCTGAATGGTACATGACCATTTGTTTACCAGAAGTCTTTGAAGAAATTCGGAAAAAGTCGAAGAAGAGGCGAATAATTCTTCATCACGACAATGCGAGTTGTCACACATCGGCTCAAACAAAGGAATTGATGGGTGATCCACTGTACAGCCCTGATTTGGCACCCAATGACTTCTTTTTATTCCCGCACATCAAAAACAAATTACATGGTCAATGATTTTCAACACCCGAAGAAGCAGTTGATGCATTCAAGACACATGCTCTGGAGTTACCTCCATCAGGAGTGGAAAAAGTGCTTCGAAACTTGGTTCAAACACATTCAAAAGTGTATTGATCTTCATGGAGAATATTTTGAGAAACAATAAAACCAATTTCGATCATAAATATTTGTTTTTTCATTATTAGGCCAGAAATATAAATAGCTACCCTCTTAGCTATCTTCTATACTGTTATAAATCTGCCCCTTTTTTCCAGAAATTATGCAAAAGCTACATTTAAAAAAAATTGGATGGAATTTAAAATTTGCAGTATATCTTATGACTCTATGTGACCAGGGAATATAGCAAGACATGTTAATTTTTTCATACTGAGAACAGACAGTTGCCACAGACCTCACTGCATCTCACTCCACCCCTTGGATAATGTTAATTTGTTTCATGAATACATTACTTCAGTTTTCTGAAATGTAGCTTGTTGGAATAGATGAAAAATGTTAATCGAGCCACTACATCCAAGATTAACACTCCAGTAAGCTTGACATCAGCAGATATCAAATTGATTACACACTAGTCAAAAAAGATTAATGAACCAAGTTAAAGATACCAGGAGCTATCCTGGTGCTGATGCAGACACAGAACACAATGATGAAGGGGATACTAAAGTTCAAAAAGCTGGGTCAAAGAACTATTACCAGTAAATGGCAAATAGAAAATTTGAAGGAGGAAAATACTGTTAAGCTATACCAACAGAGACTGGATAAAGTAATTGAGATGATAGGAACTGTGGAGGAAAGATGGGCCCACGTTAAGCAGGACCTGATGGAGGCTGCTGATGAAATTTTAGGTAAAAAAGAAATCTTGCCAAGAAAGGAATGGATGCCAAGGAAATAGTGGATATGATGGAAGATAAAGACAGTTACAGGAATCAAGAAATGAAATGCATAAGAAGAAATATAGATCATTGACCAATGCTATTAACATAGGAGAAAAAATTATAAGAGAAAAATATTATAACAGTAACTGCTCCGAAATAAAAGAAAAAATACGGAATGGTAGTATGGAATTTGTGTATAAAATAGCTAAAACTTTCTTTAGTAAGTGATACAGAAAATGCAACGGATTAAATGTTGCAAGTGGTAAAATTCTTAGCGATTGTGGTGAAATTGTGAACAGGTGGAAACAATACGTAGAAAATCTATACGAGGATGTAAAATTATATGAAAATATTCTAGGCAGAGAGGACAAAGTGGAAGAAGAAAGAGAGGAATTTGAAATGACACTTTGGAGATAAGGCACCAGGTATTGATAATTTGAAAACAGGACTCCTGAAAAAAGTGATCCTGTAATAAAAGAAAGCTTATTCCAACTAGTACATGATATTTATAAGGAAGGGAAATTATCTTCAGACTTTGAGAAAAATATAATCATTCCCTTACCAAATAAGCTAGATGCTAAAAAATGTGAGCAGTGTCAAACAATAAGCTTAGTAGCCCTTGCATAAAAAAATATCACCCATATAGTACTACAACGAATGGGAAAAACAAGTAGAAGAGTTTCCAACAGAAGACCAATTCGGTTTCAGGAAGAGGAGAGGTATACGGGGAGCAGTTCTTGCACTGAGGCTAATGTTAGGCAAGAGGCTAGAGAAAGGTAAAAAGGTTTCATAGATATTGAAAAAAGCAATTGATAATGTTGCATGTGTGAAAATGTTTGATGAGATGAAGGCAGAAAAACAGATTGATAATGTATGCCCCAGACAAGGATTTCTCAAAAGTGTGGTAAGCAAAATTCAAGCAGTTAATCAGTTGATTGTAGGATGTTCGTGACAAGATTTACGTTATGGTGGCTGAATGCATTACAGTGAATACATCAGGTGTAAAAAGCTTATAAGCATAATAATCCAATGTGTTCATAGAAATATTCCCCCTTTCACTCAATGTGCCACACAAGTAGATATCAGATAAAATTTTGGTAATACCAAAATCGTTCCAAGGTTCGAATTCTACATTTCACTATAGATTCCGGTTATCTGTTGCCACTACAGAAGGTTTGACGACAACAGAGACCCAAAGCACGACTTATAGCAGGGCCACTCTGCCGTCACATTACACCTTATTACTGAATATCATGTGACGCTTGAAAAGCGTGTGACATTGTTTAGTAGGGGTGTCTTACGATTCAGATGCACAATCTTGTATGCCCATTTATTGCTATTTGTCAAATCGAAAGAAACACTTAATTCGGATGTGTGATATAAAGTGGCCAATTAATTTTGATCAAATAGTGGTTTTAAACATGAACCACTGGTTAAAAATATGATCAACATGCAGAAAATGTCCAGACACTCAAACATTATCCAGTTCACAAACTTTAAAACTATGTTAACTCAAATTTACATTTACTGAAGAAACAAGCCCACCCATCAAATTAATTAATAACCTTTTTTTTTTGTGAAAGTAATACCTTTTTGAAATAAAAATCCTTGTTTAAAAATTAATAAAAAAAACAGTATTTTTTAGAGAATTTGCCATTGTCTTTGAAATTTAATAGTGATAAGTGGAGCTGTAGTTTGAGAAACCCTGCTTTGGTCCATCGTCGATTAGAAAAAGGATAGCTTGAACTACTTAGTTCCTGCTGCAGTACGTTAATGGCAAATATAAGAGGTGAAAATAATGTTCCTCCATAACTGAAGAAAATGAGAAATGTGTTGCTATGCTAAAGTATATCTTTTTCCTGGGATATTGGATTTATTGTCATCAGTTGAGTGTGTTGTTCAATGTAGGATGTTGCTGACAATCACTGTGATGATAATTTATCTCCCATCGTGCATCTCGTAATTTTGTGTTTTGTTGATTTAAAGTCAATGTACTCGGGTCTGCATTCAAGCATAGGCTCCTTAGCCTATAGCCCTGTAGCCTATGGGACTGCACCACTAAGGGGCCTGCACCACATGCAAAAAAAAAAAAAAAAAAAAAAAAAAAAAAAAAAAAAAAAAAAAATGCGTGTACTGAATAATTACATTTTGGTACAACCATACTGAAAAATAACAATTTTGCAGCACAGCAACCCTTGTAATATAAGGTTGCAGTATACGGTTGGGGGTATGACTGTAGATTGAAATCACTGTCTGTCGCGCGCCTGATGTTATAATTATAAATAACTCAGTTCTTACGCTTTTAACAGATTAACATTTATTGTTCCCAATTCTTATTCTTCTAGGAACTACATCGGTCTTAAAGTATCCGAAGAATGCAAAGTTCTTAAGCAGTGAACTGGTAACAAAGCAACCGTTCGGTCTGTACGTCGCTAACCTCTAGCTATCTCTTGATTTTCTTATTGCCATGGCAACTTACATTTCCTTGCTAAAGGAGTAAATATATCATTTTTTGTTTAATTTCATGGCACAAAACTATGATTTTCTTATGAAATTATTCTGTTCTGTCACATGCCTCCTCAAGTTCACCATGTCTTTGCTTAAAAGACATTGGTAAACTTATAAGAATAACCTTGCATCCAGCGATACTCTTTCCTCTGTTCCTATTAGAATTTTTTACAAAACATTTTACAAAACTCTTCTTAATACTAACAACATAATGAAATGAACTAAAAAAAACATGTATTGTCTTAATGAAAATATATATACATACAGCATTCTAGCTTAACACCACACAAATGCAAGTCCTGTCACGGTCGCCATGTCGCGCGCCTGATGTTATAATTATAAATAACTCAGTTCTACGCTTTTAACAGATTAACATTTATTGTTCCCAATTCTTATTCTTCTAGGAACTACATCGGTCTTAAAGTATCCGAAGAATGCAAAGTTCTTAAGCAGTGAACTGGTAACAAAGCAACCGTTCGGTCTGTATGTCGCTAACCTCTAGCTATCTCTTGATTTTCTTTATTGCCATGGCAACTTACATTTCCTTGCTAAAGGAGTAAATATATCATTTTTTGTTTAATTTCATGGCACAAAACTATGATTTTCTTATGAAATTATTCTGTTCTGTCACTGTCGTACATCTGCAATACCAACTAAAATTCCTTAGCCTTCATGTTTGGAAGATTAGGTAAAGTAAATTCATTTTCTAAACAATGTAAACAGTGATTGCTGGTGGAATAGTGGTTCGGGTTTCAGTGTTATCTTTGAAATTAAGTATTTATAAGAATTTCATTCTTTATGATTAAAATAGGCATATTTAGAATTCAATATCAAATCTGTTGTTTTAGTCTTTTTTTGTTTCTGTTTAAAACTTTATATTTCAACGTTCAAGAAACTCGAACCATTGGCGTGGTGTGTGAAGGCTTTGTTTATCGGAGCACTGTCTAAAAGCATTTGAGTTGCTGTCTTCCTGTAAACACTTGTGTGTTAATAATCAATATTGTGTTTTTATAATCTTTCTCTATTGTGTGTTTTGGTGATCTGAATCACCTTTTATCGTTTGATTTATCTTGGTATGTAGGCCTATTCTTTCAAATTGTTACTAAAAATTTCAAGTTTGTAATTCTGTGGGCTGCTGCTGAGAGTTTGGTTGCAACATCACAACTATGACAGGCAACATCTTAGCCATTGCTTATCAGTCGAAGAATTAAACATTCCCTTCACTCTCAGAAACAATTTAGAAAGAACGTTTCGAACTTTCAATTCTTCGGTATGTTGGCCTTTAAATTTTTACAATCTTTACATCATCTGATATTTTGTATTAAAAGGTTTGTTAATTGAATAATAAGTAATCACTATTAATGATTATTTGCTTGATTATTTCATTCACAGTTATAGCGCCCCTGAACATACTGTAGTAAATGCCGCAAAGATGGTAGATTTATTGTAATGTTACGTTTTTAATGGGTTATAGCCATAGTATTGAATTAGATTTGAAATTGATGTTGTGGGAGATGACATGGGCAGGATAAGAATGGTCACATTTCTGTGGTAACACTGATTGTTACTGTTAAAACACTAAATTTGCAAGGATAATTAGTATGTAAGAACATTGAAAAGCAATGAACCTGTATATCTTTTATAAGTATTTACCTGATTATGCTTTGTCCCTGCAGGGTTGCTTTCTGAATAGTGCAGTATGTTACAACAAGACTGAATGTGTGGAGACAACCGAGAATCCCATCAGGGGCACAGTATTCTTCTGCTGCTGCGAAGGCGACCTCTGCAACCGCAACTTCAGTTGGCAGCCCAAACCAACAACCCCTCGTCCCACACCTTTCCCCAGTAAGTGGAAGAATATATATGTAGCAAATGTAAAATGTTGCGTGCTCATTTTAGAAATGATCATTATTTAATAATTTAAATACCTTCTTTAATTTTAAAAGTTTTAGTTTTCTGCTATTTACATAGTGGTTTCAGATCCTGTAGAATTTTGATACAATTACAGTAAAAAGAAAAATGCTGTTAGGGAGTATTAACATTGAAATTGGAAATAATTAGTAGTAGTAGTAGTAGTACGTGCAAATTATCGCTGGGAATGTACAGGGCATATGTTGGTGATGGGGCTTGGGGGATATTGGTTAAAGAATTAGGTATAGTTCATGGAAGGGGAAAGACTACCATGAACACAAGCTGGCGCTCGTTTTCATACATAAGGAAGTGGGAAAATTTTCTTTTGTTGGTAAGGGTTTGTTGTTCCAAGAGAAGTGATGAATAATATACCAAAAATGCTTAACGAGTTTAAATTTAAAATTTATAAATTGGAAAAGTAAATGGGGGAGGAATTAACACTCCAATTAGAAGCAAAAAAATAAAAAGGGGTAATTAGATGACTAGGGTAACCACCGGAGTGTTAGCTCCATTGCATTTAATAATTATAATAATAATAATACATTTTTGTTTATCTTTGTAATAGTAATTATGTATTGTAATATTTTATTTGTTTATGTATATTATTATTGTTATTATTACTATTTACCACCAAAGCTTATATTTTCCATGGTTTCTGATTGTTCACTTTGTATCCTCCCCAAGCATCCTTGATTTACCTAACAATGATCACATGGCAAGATATAATGCACTCTCCATTGCATCTTAGAAAAGAAATGCAGCATATTTTAAAAATAATAAAGTTTTTTTGTTTTCCTGTAGAGCTGTTCTGCACAGTAGATCGGCAAGAAATATTATAGAAAACTGTATGTTAAAGTCTCCACTGTTGTTTGAATTGTGATGATCAGTGAATGCTGTTGTATATGATTACATTAGATGGGTATATTGCAAATTTATTTAAAGCAATTCAAACTACTTTGGTATGGATACTCTATTTTCATATTTAGCCAAAGTAATGGAATACAAACAAATAATAGAATGAAGTTTGTAGAGTTCCTAACTTTGAAGATCCTTTGTTTATTGATTAAATTAGGTATTTTGAGAGTTGTGTTTAATCATATGAGCTATGCCAGGACGCTCCGTGGTTCGGATTCCACGTTAAACTGTAGGACCCAGAGGAAAGGAACTGGCCATCCTACCTGTGACACGATGGCTTAGTATGCCTCCTTCGGGAGGATCCAACCAACCTTCGGGTTGTGGACTAAGTTAAGTTAAGTTTTATGTCTAGTACTAGACTAAGGCTCATAAATGACTGTGTGGGTGATATTCAGAAAGGAAAAAAATAATTTCTTAAAACTGTTAGTGAACTGCTCAGTGATTTTAAAGAAGGGACAGTGTGATTCAAAAGTAGTCTGTGAAGCATATAGTAGGTGCAGATTCTTTTATTTTGTAAATGCAATTGTTTTATGTGGTTACCTTTGTTGGCACAGCAGATGTTGTATCTGAATGCTTCCCAGTGTCTTCATATCCTGCAGATGTATTGGCTATAGTTTTTCAAATTTGGGAGTGCAAGGGGAAGTACACCATGTTCTGTATGTAACCCTGCAACAGAGAATTCCATCCAGACTACAATCTGAAATAGTTCTTCTATTTGTTTGATTGATTACTAAGCTTATAGTTCTTACTAAATGTTATGTAGTATTTTTTGAAAATTGCTCTTTATTTTATACTTCTTACAAATGTATAATTATTCATACATTTTCTCCATATATAAACGTAATCAATATAATAAATAGGTAACTCAAATGATTTTTATCAGATAAGCCTCACGCTTTGGATTTGTACCTGGAAGGTAACAAATAATATAACCCATAGATCTCCCACTTTTTTGGCTTATGACTTACTTTTTGAAACTTTGATTGGGTACCTTTTCGGTGAATTGTGCAATATCCTTTATAGAAAATACCAAAAATACAATGTTGATATGCCATACTTTGTAAAAAATAATAACCCTATTACCGCATGTACTAATTCCTTCCTTAAATTTTGATTTTTTAGTCTTTAAGCCCCGTAGAAGGTTGTATTGAATGTGAATGGCACACAAGGAAACTGTGTAAATGAATTTTAATTATATAATGAATATATCAAAATTCTTACTAGCACCATTTTCTTTTTTTACTATTATTATTATTTTGTACGGCCTTCCATAGATTATTCTTTCCAGTGGTTATAGAATGTCACTTCTCCTTCCATAATTACCATCTACACCCTTCCCTCATTTTAAATGAATTTGATTAAAATTTATACTGAAATATCGTAAAGTGTGTATGTGTTTATTTATTCGTTTCTACTCTCCTGCCCTGATCTGTGGTGAATGAAGGGGTTAGGAAGGAGGTGATATGTTTTGTCATAGAGTTATACTTGTACTGTTTGTTTGAATTGGTGTTTGTAGTGCAGAGAATGTGAATGTTCTTTGTTGCAGCAGTGACATCCTCACCAACTACCAGTACAGTAAACATCATGGTCTGTATTCTGGTGCCAATATTGGTGCTTGGAGCTGTAATTGCCATACTCTACTACGTCTACCGTCAGCGAAAATTGGCTGACTTCAACGAGGTGGGTACCATCTCCAAAACCCTTAATATGGTATTTAGCCATCTTCATTTGTTTATAAAATTATTTGTAGACAAAGAAGAATTATTATTAGTTGCCAGGCACTATTTCTTCACTAGTAATCATAATGCAGTCATGTCTATACAAGTTATTCAAAAAAAGTATTTCTGGCAGTAAAGGAAAAATGTAACTGATTTGAATCCTGAGAATTTTTGTTCATGTTTCATTTACCAACTGCACAGCTTTTTATCAATGCCTAATCTTTCCATTGGCAAACAGTTTACACCAGCAGCAACGACTGTCTTTTGGCACCCCATGTCAGTACCCACAACATGAACAATCTCAATTGAGATTATTGAGAACTGTCAGATTTTATTGATTATTTATCATTTTTTTGATACAGTTGCAGCAATAATTAATGCTGTTATATGAATAGTTAGTGAAATTAGGGCTCTAGTTATTAATATTATAATTATGTATCTTGAATTATATCAAACTTTTTAATTGGAAGTTAATTGTACTAATTATACTAGATAAATATCTACCTCATCAATAAATTGAGATAAATAAGAATAGTCAAACAACATCTACGAAATTTGACTGGCTGTTCATGAACATTACCACAGTCTCCTTCCATTTCAGTCCCTGGTACACGCTTTGTCAGTTTCTCACTGTTTACTAATTGTGAGAAGTTCATAATTGTTTCTGGGTAGTCATCAGTTCCTTAATAAAGTAAATGTCAAAACTTCAATTATTATTAATTGTGTTGAAGCTCATAGCCCGGTGACAATTTGTTAACAAACCTATGTTTCCATTATGCAAGCATTTACTTTAAAATCTTTCACTGTTTGGATGTGTAGTTGAGCACCTCCATTGTAGTCCAGTCTCTAACTCCCTTACATACAATTCAAAACTTGTTTACTCTCTCATACATGAGATAGAGTTCTAATTTATTTCCACAGTCATTTCTTCCCGACTGCACACTACTGCTAATTCTTCACTGGGTATCCATCCATGTTCCATTGTTAATGTATTCCTTACATATACTCACTATCATTTATGTGGTCAAATCTAGTTTTCTGGAGGGCCGTTCTAAGAAACTTCATTTCACTTGCTTGGATCTTGCTAAGGCCCCTTGATGTTAGTGTGCATGTTTCCAAATCTTATGTGTGAGTAGGAATGAGATATGATTTGTACAAGATAATTGAAATTAGATCAAACCTAGAGCTAAGGGAATCATTGGAAGAGAGACTTAGGTCATCAAGACTTAAGTGGTTTGGGCATGTCAAGAGAATGACTATTACTAGACTACCAAAAACTTATTTGGAAAAAATGATAGTGGACAAAAGACCAGTGGGAAGACCAAGAAGAAGGTGGACAGACTAACTGAAGGAGGACATAGAGAGAAGAGGCTGTAACTGGAAATATATCACGGAAGGAGAAACTTTTCTGGATAGGAGTAATTGATACCAGTAATTTGGTTAATATTAGAAATGTTGACATACAGTACTTTAGCTGGCTGCCAATGTGTATTTAAAACTACTCTAATTTCAGAGTAAGTTAAATGTCATACTAGGTTTTAATGAGGAAACAATGTGCTGATTAGTAAACTAAAAAAGAAAAAGGGCAAAGGAAGGAACCATTACCTTCAAGAGGAAACAATATGACTGCATATATGTACAAACACACAAAACACTGATATTTTTGTGTGTAAACTAATCCCTCACCAGTATTGGGCATGGTATGTTAGTATGCATTATGCCTTCGTTGTTCATAATTGATGATTCCCTCCTGTGTTGATTGTTTTAATTTGAAATAGAATTTTCAGAAATGGTCATTCATGTGGCGGATTGGGAGTGACCACATCTTTCCCCCTGCCATATGTCTCGCTCTCACATGATTAAGACTCATTTCGAAATATTGTGCAATTTGTGTTTTTACATGTTCGTCTCGCCCTTCTGCCTTAATATGTGGTAAGTGATGGGTATCTGTCCCCCCCCCCCCCCAAGCTATCATATTTTCAGAAATGGTCTTTGGAAGACACCTTGAGGTTAACATACTATATCAAAACATTTTCACTTGGTTACAGAGTACAGATTAAAAAGTAAATTAGATAATACACTAACAAAGTAAAATTATAGTAATAAATATTTATGTACTGTGAGCTCTTAAGATATCCACAGAGACAATCCCAGTTTTCATCTTTATTAGGCAATATAAGATAGGCAGGTCCCTATTAGTTTGTGTAATTTCGATTTTCTAAGATTTGTACGTAACTTTTAATTTTCTAGGATTTATTCATAACTTTGTATCATCAAATTGGACCAACAAGATTAACTGATTGTCACCCATTTAGAGCTGTAAAAAGCGTATGCTTTAATCTCTGTGCTGGCAAATTTCACACTCCATTTTTGTCCTGTGGACTGCTCTCTTGCAATTTCTCTCCCACTGATGTGTGAAAGGGCAAATTCCCTATCCAATTATTTTTATGGGCAACTTTTAAGTTTAAACTTGCTTTTATATGCCATAGTCTTTCGTTTTATGTTATGTGCCTGTAGTGTGGTTGATAATCTATATGTTTTAAATCTTTCATGCTCTCTTATTCCATTGGTTTTTCTAGTGGGTAAGTTCATTGTTATTTTGAAGCATGATGTTAGTATTTTTTGCAGTATATGGTTACTATTATTAGTTTAGTATTTTTGAGTTGTAGGACTGCAGATATAGTATCATATTTCAAAATCAGAAATTTAATGGATGAAAAAAGATTACTGTTCCTAGACTGAATTAAACCAAATGGTTAGAAGTTCTATAATATTCCAAGACTTTTCTTTCTGCATTGCCCATTCCGAATGTGATGCTGTTAATTCTTTTTGTAGCAAATAAGAAGCAAAAAGATCAGTAATAACTTTATGGCATGTTTTTTAATCTGAATTCTTTGAACAAAATTTCACCACCCACCTACTTTTGCCAATGATTAATTCTTTCAAACCGCTTACTCCCTTACCCACAATAGAAAATTTTCCCTCTGCCTTAAGCCTGAAATGCTGCTGATTATTCTACCAATATTTATCAAAGCCTTAGTGTCAATGTATGTCTTATACACTCCCAGTACTCTGTTCATCCACATCTTGTATTCCAGTGATTCCCTACCCAGCTCCTTCTGGAGTTTAGTTGACAGAAGAGTCTGACATTTGCTAGGTTTTGTCAAATAATTAAATATGATAGTGGGAATCGAGTGGGCAATTCCAGTTAGAGCGCAACTATGCTGCTCAGCATCATAATGTAGGCATCGTAAAGATTTTAAAGTTTCTGTCTGAATGTAATATGTAGCTTTGAAACAGTACTTTCACCAAGTGGTGCGTGTGGGTCATTGACAAACTAGTTTAAATTTAGAAGCATGTGACGAACTTGAAATACTTACATGTGATAATTAGTTTTGCTTGGAACTTTGGGGTGTGGTCTGGCTCTAATCAGTTAATTGAACTTGCAATCACATCTTCTGAGAATGTGTCTGATGCCAGTTCGGTTTATGACTTTGCAAATCTTTCAAGAATATAATTTTTTTTACCAACAATAAACTTGTGAACTTTATTTGCAAATACCTTTTCTTAGTTTGGGTTTATTTAAACTAAGTGATGACTGATTTCAGTATAGCAAAACCAGAGCTGAACATTATGCACTGTTATCTACGGTCACAGCTGAGACAAAGCTTTTGCATAACCCCAGCATAAGCTTGTTCCTCACAACGCTAACTGGGTAGGATTGGCTGTGTGGAGTCTTCGGAATAAAAGTAGACTTGGCTTAGTCCCATCTGAGCTCTGAAATGGTCGGAATTATACGCGAACCAAAGGCTGTTTCTGTATCGCGGCACGATTCAAGATGCAGTGAAGTTTGACACAAAATTTGATGGTGTAACATTGCTTCAAACTCTGCTAATCTGCTGCGGACACATTCAAAATGTTGGCAGATACTTAAAGGAATGGTGCTCCATCAAGTGCTCAACGTGTTAGGTGGCACAAGGCATTCAAAGATGGTCAGGAACACATGGAAGATGAGGAGTGCTTAAGGAGGCCATGGACATAAAAAAATTGATGAAAATGTTCTTCATGTGAAGTCTGTTCTGTACTGTGACAGAAGGGTAAGTGAAAGATTAATGGCTTACAGGGTAAGATATCCAAAAAGTGATGTGCAGTCAGTGAAAAAGAGTTGCCGAAACTAGTGCGGACATTGTCGATTTCTGTTGGCTTCATCATGACAATGCTCCATCTCACACAGAACTATTGATGAGGGATTTCCTGGCAAAGAAAAATGTGGCAATGCAGTCACAGTCATCAGACTGCCCTGACAGGTCACTTTCAGACTTCTTTTTGTTTCCAAAGATAAAGAGAGTTCTAAAAGGTCGACATTATGAGTCAATTTCTGAGATTCAAGTGACTGTGACAAGAGTCTTACATTCCGGAGGAGGACTTTAAGAAATGCTTTGAACAATGCCATTATCACACTGAAAGTGGTGTATAGATGCCTATTTTGAAGATTTTTAAGGGTATTTTCAAAAATGTTCAATAAATCGATTTTAAATGAACCAATCTCATTACTTTTGGTACATACTCATGATAATTATATATTGAACTGATTACCTGGCAAAATAGATTTTTTGAAACATTCTTTTTCTATAGTTTTTGTTTATTATTTTAACTGAATGATTGGAACTCTTAGTGTTTACATTTACCATAAACCTGCATTGGCTCAGTGTTGTGTAGTGTACTTGTATTTCCAGACATATTTTCTGGTAAAATCCTTTTTCTATAGCACTTGCTTATTATTTTAACTGAATGATTATAACTCCTAGTGTCTACATTTACTATAAACATGCATTGATTATTTCTCATAAAATACCAAGTTAATAGAAAATAGGTAACAATGAAAGGAAAGAAATGCCGTGAGGCAACATTTACATGGAAAAGAAAGGGAAAACACACCCAACACTCACCAAAGTTGAAGGGAGGAGGGCAGCAGCAACACAGCACAATACACAAACAAAGAAAAAAACAATATTTCGGGTGAAAATCCCCTTTTCAAGTTAACAGAGAGGTGGCTGGTCTTGCGCAAGACTTGCGTTGGACGCAGCCACTCATAGAATGCGTTCTATGAGTGGCTGCGTCCAACGCAAGTCTTGCGCAAGACCAGCCACCTCTCTGTTAACTTGAAAAAGGGGGATTTTCACCCGAAATATTGTTTTTTTTCTTTGTTTGTGTATTGTGCTGTGTTGCTGCTGCCCTCCTCCCTTCAACTTTGGTGAGTGTTGGATGTGTTTTCCCTTTCTTTTCCATGTACAAGTTAATAGAAAATTGTTTTCAAAGCAGATGAATGCAAACCTGTTGAAATGGTGTAACTTTTTTCCTTTATTTTTTCTTTTTGGTTGCCATTGCTTAGATCTTTTCCAGTTCATATAAATATAAGAGGTAATATACTGTTTTGAAATTCTTTCGTGTTCTGCATGTCCTTCATGTTTGTCGAAACATATAATGATTTTGGAACTATTTCAGCTGCCAACTTCTGACCCACATCCTGTACGGCCACCATCCCCGATGGTGAATTGTCGTCAGATACAGTTGCTGGAGATTAAGGCTCGGGGTCGTTTTGGTGCCGTCTGGAAGGCTCAGTATAAGAATGACACTGTTGCTGTCAAAATTTTTCCTCCACAGGTATTTATGTCATATATTTGTTAGCTTCTTGTTTTCTTTTGTCACAATGTGAACATTGAATGAAAATCAAACAGTAAGTACTGTTTTTGCACCATGAGTCATCTGTTATTACCAAATGTTAAATTTTGACATGTTGTGTGAATATTTATTGACATTTTCTGTTGTATGCTTAAATTGCTTTTTACATTAATAATAATATATCTCCATATTTTCCCTGACTTATTTTATTAACCAACACTGCGTTTGTTATATCCCATTTTATAGTTCTGCAGTAATTTTACTACATTTTATAATGCTTACATTCTGCAACAGACCTATAGTTTGCTTTCCTGACATTTTACTCCTTGTTTCATTCACTTCAACACTGATACAATGATTTTAATTCTTAAAGATATAAATTTTAGCCAAAATTAGTATTTCTGCAGTGACTACCAGCTACTGCAGAATCTTAGCACGCATATTTTTGTATAAAAGTCATTCTTTAGAACAAAAGTTATACAGATGATGGCATCAGTGTGGAAAGTCATTAAAGTTGAATAATCCAAAGAGGAGGTGAAATCTGAATCATGAGAATTCACAGATTGATAATCTGCACAAAAAGAAGAACCTAATCGAATGTGAAAGCTATCACAGTATTTCACAAATCAATATTTGCTATAAAAATCGTATCAAACAATCTTTTGTCCAAATCCAGTCCTTGGCACAGGCTATAACAGTTCACCAGTTCAAGACATGTTGGAAGGATTTTCTGTGTATCCAAAGATCTTCAGTAAATGGGTCGTTTAGACTGATGTCAAAGAATAGCAGAAGACAGTAAAGCAGAGGCAATCTCTCAAGGCAGCACACAGACTGTTGGATCTAATCGCATGAAGAAACAATTAATAAGGAATAAATATTTACATTCAATAGGCAACAAAGCTCTTTTCCATTTATTCATGTGGTTATGAATTTCTCATTAATATGTCTATTCTGTATTGCCATCTGTTGTCTCTTGCAGCGATTTAAAACACGAGACATTTAAAAACTGTAACAGTTCAAATGTTGGTTGGATTACACTCATCAAATTGCCAGCATCTTCTTCCTCACTTTATGAATTTACTAGCAGTTACCCGCGACTTCGTCCGCGTTGAAAAGTGTTGTAATATAAGATTTTCTTGAGAGGTCTGGTTGCTCAGTGGTTAGGGCGTCCAACTGGAGATGGAAAAGTCCCCAGCTTGAATTCCAGTCTTGGCGAGGATTTTCAAAGGTTCCTAGCTCGACCTTCACCTCTGGCATAGGTTGGTGTGTGATGTGAATTACGCCAGAATGCTCATTTTGTTCTGATTCTGTGTTGAACTGTGGGTCCTCTATGTCCGGTAGGATTACTGGGTTACGTTAAGAGGCTACGAAAGGGACTGATTCCGGAGACGTAAAGAAGTCTGGTCACCAGGTCAATACGACCATACAATTTATTTTAGAGCTATTTTTATTAGTAATAAATGTTGCAATAAAATAACAAAAATCTATTTATGTTCCACAACTACTTCACTGAATTTATAAAGCAGTAAAAATATTCAGTTTGTAAGGAGTATTTTCAGTTTAATATATCCGTATATACAATATTGAGGATTTGTCTCCTAGGTTTTGACTATTTTCATAGCCCTAGTTTTCTTACATTTCTTTGAAAGATTTGAATTTCGTTTACCCAACATCTCTTAAAATTACTAATTTCATCACGCGAATAAAAATGAATATAGTTTTAATTAATGGAAGCTCAAAACGTCAAAATATTAGCAATACATTGATGGAATCGACTAAATATCAACAACAACAAAATACTAACATCCAAACAGCAAATAAATACTTAAGTGGCCCAAGGACGTTCATTTCCATTAGTAAAATTGCGATACTAAAAATGAATATTTTGATTTGCATTGAGTACTGAAAAAAATCTTTAAAAAAGAAGAACTTAATTTGCTCTTTGAATATTGTTTTTTTTTTTTTTTTTTTTTTTTTTTTTTTTTTTTTTTTAGGTTATATTGTTTCCATCATCAGAAATTTACATATTATAGTAGTAAGTATAGTAGTAATTGATTCTTTTATCCATAACAATCAGTGGTATTGTGGTAATGGTTTCTCTATCTCTGGAAACAACTATAGTTCATTCGTTTCGATCCATTAATTCTGCGCTAAAATATAAATTTCAATATTAAAGTAGTAATACATAGATTGTTTCTTCATATTCGGTTTCTTATTCTGCATACAGAATTGAATGACTACCGGCGAATTACCACTCCGCTTTTCCGCCACTCCACTATCTGAATAAAACATTGATAAATTTAAAAAAATTACTTCGGGCAACGCCGCATGGTTCTGCTAAAACGTCCAAGCTTAATATAGATCTTTTGATACAATATCGGTACAAAGCGATACATGATGTCACTAAAATGGCGCTCATGAAAGAAGCTTAATAACTAATAATGTTTCAGTTCTCATTCTGGCCCAGGCTGCGTTTTAAAATTACCGCTAGAAAATCAAAGCTTCTATCACTCGCACATTAATACATTCACTATATTGTATGTTAGTGACGTCATGAATAGCAAAATAAACTTGACTTATTATTAACGCAGTAAATTAAATACTGAATACGTCTAAAACTACATTCAGCCGCAGGAACTATGTCGTCAGCTTCATGACAGTTATTGAGGTAACGTAATTAAAAAATTTATGCTAAAATGCTTTTAACTTACAGTGTACAACGGAAAGTCCACAATTCTCTACGATCGTTAATATTGCTGGTCAAATGTACATCGCGATAAAGTGACTTTTATTGCTCGTGATTTAGTAAGGTGTATAATGAAATTAATTGTGATAGTAATTTATGATATACTAATTAGGAATTTTGATATAGAAAATTCTGTTACCACTCGAAATGTAGGTCCAGAGCATTTAATGTGTTGAGATGTGTTCGTATCGTTTGATTTTGTAGCGGCAGTATTAGCAGAAATGTGGTTTGGTTGAAATGCTGCCTGGACCAGAATGTTTTTTGTTACAGCAGATGGCAGAAGGAATTTAGTTGTTATGCTCTGTGCAAATGAGGTGTATTGTGTTGTAAACGACTTTCAGTGTTACTTCATGAAACAATAAGTTTCTACATTAGCTCATTCAATACATTCGTTTTAAGTGTAGCATTCGATAGATATTTGCAGAATATTGAACAGTAAATAAAAAGCTGTACTATTCGTACAAAAATTCTGAACAAAAAATAAAAAGTGGTTAGTTAAGTTTTAAATTTAGGCAAAAATAATTTGTAATACACAGACTGTATAGTAACAAAAAAGAAACAGGAAATAACTTAAACCGAGATAGAATGGAATCCTTTACATTTTTATAAATACGACATTTGGGGCACGACCATTTTGCACTTTCAGTAAACCGACTTTCGTGCTGGTATACTCATAGCATTTTACTTTTTTTCCCAAGCTTTGATTTTTTATTATTTATTATAATGCATATATTACGAATGAAATTATGGTGTAATATTTGATATGTCATACTATTTTATGTACGCAAATGAAAACATCTCTTTGCGAACTTGACAACAGTACCTACAGATTTATATTTCCTGCTTCCAAACTATTATTTGTCAAGTGCGTCAGTTTTATGGCTTTTAAACTAAACACAAACTTGCATATGTAAATAGGTTTTTGCTTTTATTTCTGAGAAGTAGTGTTTGCGATTTACTTAAAAAGCAAAGAGTAAACTTGGCACGGCTATCTACAAAGTAGGAAACTCTTTGTTGCTTCCGAATTGATATTAATGGCAATTTCTAAAAGAACTATGCGTTTTTGCGGAATAAAATCTATCCTATTGCACTTCGCACGCAATTAACTGACTTCATGCCAAATTTCATTTCAATATGTTGAGTTATTAAGGCGTGATTGATTGCAGACGTACATCCAAACACACATCCGAACTTTCTCATTTTCTCATTTATAGATATATAGATTAGAATAGATAATATTTCTTAATCAGCTAATTTTTGTTTAAGCTTTTAAACACCACTTGGCATAAAATCATACATTTTCATTTCCAATAAACACAAAAATTACAAAAAATACAAAATGGCAACCAAAGATGGCAAGCTTGATGGTTTAGTCATGTGATACCTAAATTCGAATGCGCATTATGTTAATATGCACCTGGTGCAGATCCGCATCAAACACTCCCTACTAACTGCAGACTGACACAGATCCTAATTTAACACAATCAACATGTCAAGTGTGCTAAGTATATACAATTTTCAGGCTATGCAATTTATCATGTCAAAAACTTCTTTTGGCTGGCTTCACTGTAACCCATTAACTGTTTTTTTTATTTCATATTATTTAATTATTGTAGATAGGTTGAGAGTAATTAAATCAAATGTCTGTTGTTTTACTGTTTGTTAAGGACAAGGACTCGTGGATTGCAGAATACGACGTGTACCGTCTACCTCGGATTTCCCACGAAGCGATTTTGTCCTTTGTGGGTGTGGAAAAGCGTGGGGACAATTTGCAGGCAGAGTACTGGCTCATCACAGCCTTCCACGAACGGGGATCATTGTGTGACTTCCTAAAGAGCAATCTGATCACCTGGGCTGAATTGGGCCGTATTGCTGAGTCCATGGCAAGGTATGTTCTCTGCTTTTAAAAATGACAAAAATTGTATCCTTGTGATCTATAATATACTGTTAAGTTATCTGTGTCTTAGCGTTATTCATTCAAAAACAGGATGAACTTCTTCCAAACTTTTCCTCTGATTGTTTGTTTGTATAATCTTGGTGGGTTCGCTGCTTGATTGCACACCATGGTAGATGTATACTAAAGTCTTGGGTTCAATTCAAATCTTGAAAGCAATGCATTAAGCGCTGATTCATCTGTGAGTAGTCTCCCTACTGCCATCTTCTATCCAGAACACATACACAAACAAGTCATATACTAATAGCAATGCTGTCTGAGCTGAGGAAGGCAAGAAAAATCCAACTTTTTGAAATTATTGAGGAATTGCCATGAAGGAGTTGCCCTCCACGAAGCAGATGCCTTGGGCACAGGATGTGATGCCTGCTTTCACCTTATTTATCATTAATCTTCCTATTGTGTCCCCCTGAGTGGTTAAACTTTTGGACCTAGCAATTGGGAGAACAGGGGATCTAACTGCGTGGTGGTTATACAGGTTTTGGTATTTTGTGATTTCTCGGTATTACTGCAGACGTATGCCCGAATTTATCCTTCAATTGGTCATGGCTGATTTCTCCCAATTTTAATTATTTTGACAAGCCATAAGACTTTTTAAAAAAGTCAAACGTTAACAAGTCTTAGAACTATAATTTTTTTTTTTTTTTTTAAAGATTGATTAGACTGTTCCTTTTTTTCAAACAGAAAGATGCATGGGTTGGATGGATTTGGTAGAGTTGTGTGGCGAGACAGTATAAAAAACCGTGTGTGTGTTCGTGTTGAGCGGTGGAATCGGGACAATCCGATTGTTGAAAGTGTGACGCGGGATGCGAGTTGGATTGTTTAGGGCAGTCTGGGACTCACTGTCTTGGAGGTCGGTCACGGTTGGTTGCACGCGGCAATGATTGTTTGGCGGTGCGTTCTGGCACTATCGTGTGGACCTGATGAAACATTATAAGTACGCCGCCGTCATGCAGATAAACTGCAGTGTTTCGTAAATAGCAGTGAACTTGTGGGTGTCGAACTAAAGCATCCAAACTAAGTGATAATAGTGTAGCTCAGAACTTGCAGTTTGTAGGAGAAGAAGTCCTGAATAGCCTTTACATACGGTCAAATTATAATCGTTGGTGGTGGTGGCTTAGTAATTGTACGTTCGATGAATAAATTGAATGATTATCTATATGGCGACTTTGTGAATTATTAGTAGAAGAACCTGCAATCCATTGATACCTAGACGAACAACAATTACCCCACACCAAGCTGCTAGAGTTCGGAGCACGTACCAAGGCGGGTGGGCTTCGCGTTCTGCGCAGAGAGAGAGGGGAGATGTGTTGCGACGCTGCCAATTTGCTTCTGTCACTCAAACCAACACCACAAGCATCAGCCGTCTGCTCCTGGCACTTGGCAACGGCGCGACTCGCACCACATGGCGGCGCGGACTCAGAAGAAGACTGCCTTTTCAAGTACTGATACACACGGAACACTATTCCTTTTGTTTGTTTGTGCAACACTTGGCGTGATTCTTTACCATCAATCATAATGAACACTATGAGGGCAAAACAATCACTAAACACGGAACACTATAAGTGAAATAAACTGTAAACTTGACGAACACAGCACGACGCGCACAGAACGAACACAGGAAAGCCACTGACACGCGATTGGCTGTGAGTCACGTGGTACGGCTCCACAGGCTACTGCGCATCCGCCCGTGACCCGCCTTCGTAGTTGCTCCGAACTCTAGTGCATTATAACCTCTAGCAGATGCCACTTTATCGTTACAGTTGTCTCACTGGTAACTTCTCATGGACAAAAGGGTGCGGTAACAAAACAATGGTGCGCTGTTTATTGAATGTGTGAGTTTGAATGCAACATTGTCCACTATGTGCCACAAGAAAACTTGTTCAGTTGTTGGTGAATTTAAATTTTATTTTCTGGTAGGAGGTTCCCATTTCAGTAAATTCTAGGCCTGTCAACATTTGTTTTGATCTGAAACATGAAGAAAACTGGCATCATATCCAGGCAAGAAGAAAATTTACTAAGATTACACACTGTACTTTATATATTCACCGAAGTCATCCTCCCATGCCCCTTCATTTTAATAATGTATCTTTGAAATTGACTGTCCCCATAATAAACGTAGGAAACAACGAATCGTAATTTTGAAGATACATAAAGTAAAGCCATCAACACCGAAATTCAAAGTAAAGTGGCCCCATCAAATAAAAATATTTTGGGTTAGCAGTTAATCATTTAAGAGAGGGTACACAACTCTAATAGTCTTATTTTTCTTTATATTTAGAACAGGAAAAAGTTGCAGTGAGCCCTATCTAATTCTTAATTATTTCTGAGACACTGTTGAAGCTAGTAATGTTTTGTGCTTGTGTTTTTGTTGAAAATTAAAAAAATTTGGCTTCCGCTTGTTTTGTGCCTGAAATGGCTAGTAAAAATTGCTTTGTGTTTGCTATATAATTCCAGTTACTGAGCATGGTGGGTGAGCAGTAATGCTCTGGCCTCGTATTCGGGAGGACGTGGGTTTGAATCCTCGTCCGGGCATCCAGATTTGGGTTTTCCATGGTTTCCCCAAATCACTCCAGGCAAATGCTGGGATGCTTCCTTCCCAGTCCTTTTCCACCTCTGATGACCTCGCCATCAATGAGGCATAAAGCCATAAAAAAAACAGTTTTTTCGATGGCCTCCCTTTATTGATTTGCTAGTATTAATAAGATTAGCATCTTCAGCTTTTGTGCAGTTTCATAAATGGTTGCTGTGCTACGACGTTCAGACCTCTTTTCATTTTTAACATGAGCAGAGTCTTGTTGGAAACATTTGTGTGGCTCGTAAACCCCCACCTTCAAAATAAACTCGTCACCAAAATGCTAGTGTAACAGTTTAAGTACTTTGTTCCATTTTTTACTCAATGTATACATATAAAACTAAGGAAGGATAGGGAAATCGACCCAACACCTACCACAGATGAAGGCGGCTGGGAACGACGAACAAAAAAAGAACAAACAAAAGAAACGCGCAGTATTTCGGCGTATAGCCTTACTCTTGCAGAAGTGAGACACCAGGTGGAGCCAGACGTGTATAAGACGATAGCCGTCGGGTCAGACGTTACTAAGAAGTATTTTTTCTCTTTATATTAACTTTTAAGTAACTGTTGATTAAGATTTTGTAATTGTTCTTAGGGGCCTGATGCATCTTCATGAAGAAATTCCATCCGCAAAGGGAGAGTTTCACAAACCAGCAGTGGCACACCGAGATTTCAAATCAAAGAATGTGTTGTTGCGGTCAGATCTCTCTGCTTGCATAGCAGACTTCGGATTGGCTCTGGTTAGTAACAGCATAAAACAGATTTGATCAGTAAACTGCATTTATTTGGCATTTGTTACTTGTCATATTGAATTTTCTTTAACTCATTCATTTTCTTTTATGAACTGTGGTAATATCTTAATATACTGGGGAACATTAATTTTTAAAGTAATGTTTAATTTTTATGTGATGTTTAAAATATGAAGTACACCCATGAAAGGTGCTTTATAGGAGTTCCTGTGTAAAAAGTGATCACAAAAGAATTTGATCAGATGGCAGTGTGCAAAATGTGTTAATAATCCTTAAATTTTGAAATAAACATAAATGATCAAAATCTTCTAATTATTAAAAACTGAGCTGATAATGATGCTTGACTGGTTTCTTGAAATTACTTTCTGTACTTGTTAAGGTCATGGCACACTTGACCAATGTCACTACATCAACAGTTTGCCTATTTGGTGCTCACCCGATTGAAGCTAGTTTAAACAACACAGCATCACCCTCCAACACCCCACCGACATCAAGGCCAGTTAGTTTGTTTTAATTTTTGATGGTGATGGTGCGGTGCCAGCCTGGTGGATGCAGAGAAGCTTTTATACAATCAAACATTGTTATGCGTAATTCTTAAGACTTCCGTGGCCCTCTTTTTACATGATTTATAGCTTTACGGGCTATGCCGCATCTTTTATTGTATTATCTAAGCTTTCGGCTGTTATACTCCAGCCTTCTTCAGAGATACTGTTTATATTTATGTTCACATAGCAAAAGTCGCCAAGCATCACAGAGGAAAAGGCCGCTATCTTCGTTGATGTTGTTGGAATTCCTTACCATTTCTGCTGCCTCTTTCACACGTTGAGACCACCACTAGTCTTCTCTCCATAGTAGCCTCGTGTCTTGAAATTTTATTTTATGCCCGGTGTTAATAGCATGGCGAACGACGGCAGATTTGTCGCTGTTGTTATATTTGTAGTGGCGGATATGTTCTTTAAGTCTCTCCGCCACTGTGCGACCTGTCTCGCCGATGTATACAGTGCCACAGGTGCAGGGGATTTCTTAAACACCCGTTAGCTGGTGTGGATGTAATCTGTCTTTTACCCTGGATAATGACTGGCCAAGTTTGCAGTGAGCTTTATACATGATTCGCACCTCCACCCGCTTTAACAGTTTCCCAATCCGGTTAGTGATACCACGCATGTATGGAAGACAGGCGAATATTCTTGGCACATTGGTATCATAAGATAAGTTGACATCTTCTATGGGTTTTTTAAGTCTGAAAACCCTTCTGATGTCTGATTCACTATAGGTGTTGGCTCGGAATATTTTTGTAAATAAAATTTCAAGACACGAGGCTATTGTGGAGAGAAGACCAGTGGTGGCCTCGACTTGTGAAAGAGGCAGCAGAAATCTTAAGGAATTCCAACATCAATGAAGATAGCAGCCTTTTCCTCTGCGATGCTTGGTGACTGTAGCTATGTGAACATAAATATAAACAGTATCTCTGAAGAAGGCTAGAGTATAACAGCCGAAAGCTTAGATAATCCAATAAACGACGCGGCATAACTTGTAAAGGTATAAATCATTGTTAAGCGTGTTATAGATTGCCTAAAAAAAGTGTCTATGTTCTTCAACTTCACTCCCAGCTTCATTAGATCATGAAATCTAGATTGCATCATTCTAAAATTCCCCACTCACTGTTATAGATGGTGTTTTTTTTTTTTTTTTTTTTTTTTTTTTTTTTTTTACCTTTGATTCCATGAAACAACTACATGAAAATGCTAAAGGACGAGCTACGTTGGGGTATGAGTGAGAGAGAGCTGCACTCAGCTGACTGTTGGTGTGGTGACGTGTCTGTGACTGGTCAACTGTGGCCCAATTTCTAGTATTTCTGGTTTCATGATTTTGTGTATGAATTTAAAATTAATTGTAAAAAAATAAGCTATCATACACTATAGCAAATACTGTGATTGTAATGAAAAACATTCCTGGGTGGTACAGCTTTTAGGACAAGGCAGTTCTTTATTAACCATGATTAGGAAACTATCACAATACCATAAGCAAAATAATAATAATGGCGATAAAATGATAATAAATGTGTTTTGTTGTTTATAGCTACACTAAGAAAACCAATAACACAACTGACACATAACTGCAACTTCTAATCACATTTTAGTGGTTAAAGAAACAGAATATTTCAGCAATATGGCCAGTTACATTTTGGCCGAGGTGTGAGATACAACAGTTACGATTACCACATTTATATTTGATTGCCTGGGGTGACAGGAGATTGTATTGGCGGCACCTAACTGTAGAAACACAAACAATCCTCGTCCTTTAAAAAATTCTTGTTTAAGACTTGAATGATTAAGGAATGAGGCTGGTATCCAGTATAATAATATTTTCAAAGCAATGGAGAAATATTAATGCTATCAATCAAAGGAAAATGTTTTGAGCCAATATGAAATTTTAAAAATATAAGGAAATTAAACTCATCGATTGGAGGCAAGAAGACGGTGGTGACTAAAAAGATCAGGATTTACCATATTTTAGCAGAAACCTAACGCATGTAGGAGACCAATAAAAGTCTGTGCGTATGCTTGCACCAAAGGTTACTTCCTGTAATAACCTTTTGTGCACTCTTTGACCTGTTATGCATTTTATAGGTTCCTTACATTAATTGCGAGTCTTTCAAAATATTGTGGTTTTCCCCATATTTTTTGTCTTCTGCCTTCGGTACATGATGGGTTTACTTTCCCCCCTCCATTTTATTATTAAACAAGATTCTAAGCCTGTCAGAATGGTGGGTTGAATGTAGTGTTCTGGCAGTTCATTTCTTCGAGCCTTCTGATGTGTGTGGAAAAAGAATGTAACCAAAACAACAGCATTTAATACAAATAGCTTCTAAGCCCAACAAAAATAATGAATGAAATGTTCGGGTGAGTCATTTCTTCACAGTTGATTTACTAAATAAGATTGTTGTAAAATAATACTTAGTGTTGTTCATAATTTGATTTTATTTTAAATCTTAATATGATTTGGGTCTACTGACATATATCTGAAGTAATGATCTCAGTAACATGGTTTCAATGAAGCAAATTAAATATAAACCTTAATAACTTAAATTAAGTAATCCTGTCCTAGCCACATAGACTAAGATAAATGTGGAACTACTTTCATTTGCATGGATTAATGATTTTAGTAACATGGTGCAGATGAAAGAAAATTATTATTATTATTTTTAATTTTTTTTGCCCTCTTCTGTAATGACAAATACTGGTTGTCATTCTGGCTCAGTCAAATCAAAACGTCTGTTAACATTGCTGCTTGAAAATGTAAGCTTTTATCTTACATTTCTATGGACACACAATATAACAAAAACATCTAGGCAAATGAATATAAATAAGCAAACAGCTACAAATAATTAATATGTTCTAGCAATTCATTTCTTGGCAGTTGCTTAGCTAAACAGGATTGTTTTAAATAATGATCATTACCTTGATTTTGTAGCAACATCTCTGGTAATGGTGTTATAGACAGGATGATCAAAGCAGCCTTTTATGACATATACACCAGAAGATGGCGACGGAGCCTGAGATCGCCGAAATATCGTGTGGAAACACCTTGTTTACTCGGCTAGTCTCCTGAGAAGACTACATCCATTCTCAACGCCGAGAAAGACTTCGTTCCTAAATAATAATAATATTAACAACAACAATGCTCTTGTTGCTCTGTTGATTTAAGGATCAAGTTGTCTCCCTGGAGTTATGAGATAGGAGGAGGAAAAGGTCATATTTAAAAGTTGTTGCTAACTGGCCTAGTGTTACTATCTACTACTGTATGGGTTGGTAACACTGAAATTCATCAAATTAGTTATGAAGCAGAAATCTTCAGATGGACGCTAGTAATGAAGAGCATGTAGCAATAGTTGAAATTTATTGGTTACACACATTGTTGAATGGTATGTTAATGGATATTTGTAACTAGGGTTGTAATGGAAGTGATCTTTGCGGATGCTGATGCAGATGTTCAGTTGTTGTTTTTTTTTTTAAGCGGATGCACAGTTGGTAAAATAAATTTTAAATCAAAATAAATATTCATTTTATGCAAAATTTTATCTTTTTTCATATGTAAAGTCCATTTCCATATAATACTGTCATACTGATTTATTTTTGCCTCGTGTTTTAGCAACAACAAAAAAGTGAATTAAGTTATTTACATTACTGCACAAACGTGTAAAAACCAATCTTTGTCATATGAGCTTTGCGGAGTTCGTGGCTTGTTGATCATTAAAGGCGGGAAAGTATGTGGGCTAGGAACGCAGAGGAATTCGGCCCTGGCCTTTTAAAAGAAGCATTCGTCTGGAGTAATTGGGGAAACCATGGAAAACCCAAATCTTGATGCCCAGACGGTGATTCGAACCCGCGATCTCATGAATGCGAAGCCAGAGCATTACTACTTGCCCAACATGCTCGGTTCCGTGCTCGCCATCTGCTTCTCACTGCTCTAGTGGCCCAGTACAGTACAACTTTTAGGACCTACGATGATCCAATTTTCGATAAAGAACTCTTGATGGGCCGGGAAAGGGGTTGCAATACTACATGCAGGATGTGTTGGACTTTGTTGGACTCCCAGGCAACCAAAACAGGTCCTTGCTGTCCAGCAAGCTATGGTTATTGGTGGTGAAAGTATGAGTGGAAAGGATTGCTTGGAACATTTTGTTGGATCCCTTCTATTAGTGTGAATAGGTGAGTGCATCCTACGGTTGTTCAACACGGTTGTTCTGTAAGTGGACCATGAATAGACCACTTTACTTTACATGCAAGTTCAAACCCTTTAATCGCTTAGTTAATAACACCGTTCAGTTCATTGTTACCTTTATTGCAAGATCATCAGAAAAAAACTACTACTTTGTGGTCAGTTAAGCGACGATGAGCAGAATATCGTACAAAATGAAAAGAATAATATATATTGCAATGTAAACAAAACATCCGCATTAAAAATTGTGACTAATGAGTTTTCTTTTTCTTTTTAAAGATCTTTGTGCCAGGCAAGCCATGTGGGGACACTCACGGACAAGTTGGCACCAGGCGGTATATGGCCCCAGAAGTTTTGGAAGGAGCTATCAACTTCTCGAGGGACTCGTTCCTGCGTATTGACATGTATGCGTGTGGCTTGGTGCTGTGGGAACTCGCCTCACGATGTACTGCACCTGATGTGAGTGTTGTGATCTCTACGTCCCGTGTAGAATTGTACAAACATCTTGTTTTCTTAATTCAAATAGTTTGGCTGTATGTGTTGATGATTACATTGTCACCCTCCATTGAGAGCAGTTATAATTTTCATTCAGTTAGGTCTGAAACCTTGCTATCATATTCAATGTTATGAATACTGCTTATTGATTTTCTCATATATATATTGGGGAACATATAAGGTTTCACAGCTAGATCAGATTGAGTCAAAAACTAAATGGACAGAAGTTAGCTACCCTTGGAAACAGGAGATCGCTGTGCAGCTTGTCACTTCCACCTGGAGATAATTGTTGAAGTTCTGTTTGTACTCATTACTCTAAGAGACCACATCATTTCACGGTTAACTGGCTGATGATGATATCAGTGTCATCATTTCTTGTTGTGTATTCATTCAGAGTCAATTGTTCCTTTTCCCGTATCTTGCCACTTTTGAACTGCATATGTTCATAATGTTTCATCAATGGATACTTCCTTATCATCCCTGTAATTTCATAATTTATTCGATAGTTGTCTGCCTGTGTTAGTACTTCCAGATAAATTCCTGCATCCTATGAACGCGGTTGTCTATAATACTATTGCAACATTTGCTGAATATTTCTTAGCATTTGTTTTATCTCATTTTGATTTAGGGCGGAATTCATTTTGCAGCCCCTCTTCTTAAATTCCTAAATTCTAAACATGGCAGTTTTTGGTTCAGTCAAAGTGGTACCAAGCCATAATCTTTTTGCAAAACTAAGTCGGTTAGTATAATCTACCACTTTCTGTTTGCCTGGAAGAATCTGAGCTATAATTGTGTTGCATATACCAGTCTGTAATTAAATTTAATTAATTATGGGTTATCAGCTACGTAGTCAGATAAAAGGGTTGCTTACTTGAAGCCCACTGAACTGATCCTTTTCTGTAGGGATTTCTCTACAGCGTCACTGCATTGGTTTCCATGTACCAAATTTTTTGGTCTTTTAACATAGGTTTTTTTTGTGCATAATCAATAGCTTAAATATATTCTTTCTTTTCTTTGATTCATTTGTTACACCAAAGAGTGTGACGTTGACAGTGAGTGATACTTTCTCAAAGAGCTATTTTTTGAAGTGCTATTCACCACTTAGAACATAGCAATTTTGTCATTCATGGGTGCAATCTGTTGTCTTCAGTGGTCTATTATGTAATTGCAATTTTAACCCTGTGTCTGGCATAGATTTTCCAGAAATCTAAACATACATCATCGTTAGGGTCACCTTGTTTGTGGAAGGTGCCTTTTTATCTTTTTTGATGCATTTATTATATTCTACGATGTTAACACATGCTTATTCTTTTTTTTAGTGTAACTAAAAAAAAAAATTGAATGTCTTAAGCAGTAAGATGTTTTAAGATACCATGCTTCAAATTAGTAGTAATGTTTAATACTTGTTGGCATCACTGGATACTGTGAAACAGTTATTAATATTTGTGATAATTTTCTCTCTGTCACCTTTGATTCAAGATTTTTACTCTCTATAATGTTGTATACTGTTTTCAGCTAATTAATAACTTGAATTTCAGCTTTCCCATAAACAGAAATTACAGTTAAAAAAATCTGCTTCTTGTGACTTGTTCAGGGTCCTGTTCCGGAATATCTGCTTCCTTTTGAAGAAGAAGTTGGCCAGCATCCTACACTGGAAGACATGCAGGAATGTGTAGTCCAGAAGAAGGTTCGGCCCTGCCTGCGAGAGCACTGGCGCAAACATTCGGTAATTAAGAAATATTGTAGATTTGAAGACTGAACATTGTGATTGATGTTCAAAATTGGAAACTCTTTAAAGTGATGTTGCATAAGTTGAGAAAGGACCTGCAGACATTGATGTTTCTCAGGTTTCACAGTCATGTGTTTTGTATTATATTCGTAAAGTCTTAAATTCAACAAGAATAAAACCGTTTAAAAATCGTCTCAAATAGCTATAGTAATGTCAGATAAATTGGTTTTTATCTACATAAATCCTGGTGATTGTCCACTCCTGTTCCAGTTTTCTTGTCGAAACTTTAATTTCATTAATTGAAAATAAATTGTTGAAATTCACAAGCCATGTTGAAACATTTCCAGCCTTAGGATAAAATTTAACTTATAGGACTTGGGGAAGGAGATGATACTCTGCTGTTAGTGAAATTGGAGGGGGAGAGGGGAACAAAGCTGGGGAAGTAAATCCATAACTTACTAAAGGTGGAGGCAGGTGGTTTTTTTATTTGGATGGTCCACAACCTGAATGTTAGTTCAACCATCTTATCAGGTGGTGAACTAAACCTTGTTACATTGTTGGAATGGCCAGTTCCTTACTTGCATGTGTAAGTGGTGTTGTATGTGTGTAGACAGCTGTTTTTAAGTGTGGATATGAGTATGAAGGAATGGAGAGGTTGAAAAACGGTCCTGACAATTTTTTTTTCTTCAAAAGTTGGCCTAATTTTACATCCACATCTGACAGACAAAACATCACCAAAATTTCATATGCCCTCACTGCATACACACTGCAAAGAGGTTTTGAAGTTAACAGTGGATGTTGCTACGCAGAGTGATGACTGAGCCAGGTGGGTGAGTGCTAACACTTGCTCCTGGTTCAAATCCCCATTTAGATTTTGGTTTACCATGGTGTCCTGAAATTACTCCAGGTGAATGCCAGGATTGTTCCTTCTAAAAGCTGTGGTCAAATTCCTCCCCTTTCCTTGCCCACAGTCTTTTCCCACATGTATTAACTTGATTGATGTCACTGAGGAGTAAAGGCAAAAAAACGGATATTAGGAATCGTGAACCACCACCTCTCCTACTGTTCTTGCCAAGCCCCAAATGGTTAAAATTTCTTACACCACCTGGCCCGAGGGGAGAAAACTGATGATGACCTTGCCTCAAACCAACTAATCCTATGGCATATCCTGGGCAACATAATGGTGCTGCAATGACACAAGCTAATAGGACCAGCTATGAGTATTCCAGCAACACAAAGCACTAGATTTTTGGTTATCCATTATACCTGTAAGATAGAAACGAAGTCTGTGGCAGTGTTAAATGGAACTGAATGCACCTTGAAACATGCTTTATTTCTCTCTTACAGGAATAGGGGTCACAGGAAAGATGGTGTATTGAGTTCCCTTTTTAGTGTCATAGTCTCCTTCTCCAACTTAGATAAGTGATGGGACTATTGAATTATTAGTTCATGTCTCTTGATATAGTAATATACATGTTGTTTTATTGGTTAATTATGCTAATTATAATAAGCTGCCTACTTATATGATTTCCTGTTTATTGCTACAGCATATTCATAGTAATTAATTATCCTGCACAGGGGATGCTAATGCTGTGTGACACCATAGAGGAGTGCTGGGATCATGATGCAGAAGCACGGTTGTCGGCCAGCTGTGTGGTGGAACGGTTGTCTCAACACTCACGGACCATATCTTGCATGAGGGAACATGTCTAGCAGTCCGTGGACACACAGGTTAGAGCACATCCTGCAGATTTAAATGTGTACAACAACTCAGAATTGAACATTGTGTCGAATTTAATATTACATAATGGAAAAGGGGGGGGGGATATAAAAATTTTTGCTTTCAAATTTTTTCATCACTTCCCATTAGGAAATATGGTGGTCAGCTGCCAGCCACCATCATTCAGCTATCTCAGTCTGTTGTTGATGAAAGGACATAAACCTGAATATTTAAATGCTCAGTTTGTATACTTGTATGTCCTTTCCCACACTGTCCTGCCTTCAGCTGTGCTGAGCGGTGGTTATTCTCCTATCCATATCTTATATACTTATTACAATAGGGAAAGGAACCACTGCTTACCTTAGATGATAGCTGTATGGTGTGAACACACATAACTGATATAAACACAAAATACGAGGCGCGTCCAGAAAGTAAGTTCCGTTTCAATTTATCTCCGCTGCAGCGCTGCGATTGCAGTTCTGCACATGCGTTGTAGACGATGTGTATCAAGGGTAAGAACGTGCGCCATTTGGAGATCGCTGTCAGTTACGTACGCTTTGTTGTGCTTGTTTGAAATGTCGGCGTTGATTGAAAATCCCGCCGCCTGTGAAATCAGGTCTGTGATTCGGTTTCTGAATGCGAGGTAAGTGAAACCAAGTGAAATTTATCGGCAAATTTGCGATGTTTACAGACCAAATGCGATGAGTGATTCGATGGTGAGAAGATGGGTCCGACAGTTCAATGGCGGGCGTAGTGATGTGCACGATGAAGAACGAAGTGGGCGTACACCTTTGGTTACAGAAGAACTGGTTCACGAGATTGATGACAAGATCCAGGAAAACCGTAGGTTTACAATTAGTGCTCTTGCTATGGACTTCCCCCAAATTTCACGATCACTGATGCATGAAATTGTTACCAAACAACTGAAATTCCGTAAACTTTGCTCACGTTGGGTACCAAAGATTCTCACTGAGCAACACAAAAAACAACGGATGGGTAGTGCACTTGAGTTTTTGACCCGTTATGCTGAAAGCGGCGAAGAATTTCTGAGACGGATAGTCACAGGAGATGAAACGTGGGTTTCTTACGACACCCCTGAGAGTAAGCGGCAATCAATGGAATGGAGGCACACTTCATCCCCACCAAAGGTTAAGCCGAAGCAAATCATGACACCTCGGAAAATGATGTGCACAGTGTTCTGGGACTGGAAAGGCATCCTACGCATTGACTTCTTACCGCGTGGTCAAACAATCAAAGCAGATGCTTATTGCGAGACACTTCGGAAATTGCGCCGTGCAATTCAGAATAAGCGCCATACAATTCAGAATAAGTGCTGGGGACTGCTGTCAAAAGGTGTTGTTTTGCTTCACGACAACGCACGACCACACACTGCAAACGTGACGAAAAACCTCGTACAGGGATTTGGCTGGGACGTGTTTCGCCATCCTCTGTACAGCCCTGACCTCGCTCCTAGTGACTTTCATCTGTTCTTACATCTCAAGTCTCTGCTTGGCGGTCATCACTTCACCAATGACGACGAGCTGAAAGAAACTGTTTCCAACTGGTTGAAGACACAGGCTGCAGATTTCTATAAAGAAGGTATACAAAACCTGGTGCCACGCTATGACAAATACCTGCAAAATTTCGGCAGTTATGTGGAAAAGTAGTTTAAGAGTTGTAGAATTTTGTGCAGTAAAAATTTCTTCTGTATCTGTGTACAATTTCATTTTATTACCAAACGGAACTTACTTTCTGGACGCGCCTCGTACATTGAAATTTTCAGACCTTCGTCCTTCATCAAAAAGTAGACCATTGCAAAGGGTGAATGTTGTAAGACACTGCCTCACGTAGTAATTGTAACACTTTGGCCTTGCATTTGGGAGGATGTGGGCTCGAATCATTGTCCAGTCATCTAGATTTGGGTTTTACATAGTTTACACCCAAATTCCAGGATGGTTACTTCAAAAGGCCAAATTCATTCCTGTTCCTACAACCCAGTCCTTTCCCACCTGTAATGACCTTGATGTTGGCTAGGTGCGCAAAAAAAGAAAAGAAAAACACTTTTTAAATCTTAGAATCAAATTGTTTGATATTGTATGTGGCAAAAATAAAAGGTGTGATAAATAGAAGCAGTTGAGAAATCCTAGTTTTATTAATAAGGGGTGTTTTGAAGTATATTTGGATGCCAATATGAACATTTGGAAACGGGAATATTCTAGTTCAAATCTTTGTTCCAAAGAATTCGATTTATATTTTAATTTTCCATGAAACTTTCTGGCTATAACAATCTCCCCTCCCTGCCTGTGATTGTAATTATAGTACATTTTTAAATCCAAAAGCTAACACCTTTTTTTTATCATTTATAAACATATTAAACTCTTTTATTGTATTGTAATTGCAGCTGGTGAGCTTAATCGAGGACAGATCTCCGTCTTGAGACAGCGGGGTCTCCACTCCGTGATGGCAGTCGTCTTGCCTCGACATAGCGGGGCTGGCCCCCGTGCTTCAGTTGTTGTGTGAGGAACTGTGGCCTACATCTTGTGAGTTTTCCTTGTATATGTGTCATGGAGAAGTATCTCAACAAGTGTCAGCCTATGTCAGTGTGCAAGTGCTTAAATGGCAGAAAATGACTTTAACGCCAAGAACACCTGAATTATCTTCTTGCAAGGATATTCTTTGCATGATTTGTTTAACAGGTGCAGATATCATAACTTGTGTCCATGTGTGTACAGTTTAGTTATAAAATCTGTGCTGTCTGCTTAGAATTTTTTCAGATTCGTTGTTCACCAGTTTTTAAATCCACCATGCTAGTGGACGTTTAGCGATTTTTCAAGGAAGTCCTGTTGTCATTTGCTTTCACTTGAGCCAGTTATTTATCTGCTTTTGTTGTCATATCCATTATACTTGTACATAATTACAAATCGTTGTTTGACCATTACTGCAGATTTTGAATTTGACTAACTGCAGATTGCATTTTTTAAGAAAAACCTCCATTTAAATATTGCAGTTTTCAAAGTTATATCTCAGGAATTTAAGCATAAAAATAGGCCTAGGGTTGCCTTAAGTGATTGTCATCTGACAGGTAACACTGATCGGTTCAGAGTAACGTACATTTTCCACCACCAGATTCTTTTTTATAAAAGGAATAAAATACCTTTGTTCCTCTGTACAGAGACATTGCTCAAGTATAGGAATTATGAAACTTAAGTTCTATGTAATTGATATCTAATGTAACAGTTGTACTTTCTGACTTCCCTTTTTGTGTTCACTCGCACCTCACAATTCTAGTAATTTTTAAAGAGAGCAGTGAATTAATTATTTTTTTTTTAATAAAATTCTCAGTGGTTTTGTGCTTATGCTGATGGATTATATTTCAATATATGAAAGGACTATGTCATTATCTAGTTTCTTCCCTACCTCCATGACAGGTCTTGATGTTTTGTATTGCTGTTAGATATCTGTCTCAGTTTTGCCTGTGAAAAAACTGCTGAGTGAATTGACCTGTTTCAGAATTTTATATTAAATGTGTCTAATAATAATTAAAACTTTGTGGAGTGCTCTATTTCTCTAGATATCAGCTTTAAAGACTACCGTGTGGATGAACCACAAAAGCCTTAGTGTTAACCGTTACTGTCCATTTCAGACGAGGTATTCTGCCTCATTTGGCAAATGTTTTGTTCCTTTATCAATGTCTTAAGTGCATGCATTCATTCAGGTTAAATTACAGTGTCAGGGATTAATAGTTACTTGTTTGGATAGAAAAGAGTTTATAGTTGTAGCTTAGCTTAAATGTCAACATACTCTGTACAAATATCAAAGCATCTCCTTTGGTGGATTTGCTGTCATTATGAGTGAATTGGGAATGAGTGATTTTTAACTCTCCACCAATAGTGATATTGCAAGCTTATAACACATTTTCATAGAGTTTTGTTTTACATGTATAATTAAATTAGTTGGATGATTCAAATTTCTCTGTTCAGAGTGTGCTACAGCTTTGAACCCAGGACCACTGGAAAAGTTCAGAGCATAGATAGATACTGACTGTTCCATTATGGAGAAAAATAGATTGCTGATAAATCCAATTGTTGTGTCCTTATTAGTGTTCTGTACTCAAAGCGAAACTGAACTCTGTAACTATTGCTCTGCTGTATGTCTTATCAGTTACAGGCCTGTAGCTCATAACAACATAAGTGTGAGTCTATATATAAATATTGCCTCATGGCAGTTCTTCCTGCTTCATTGTTACTGAGACTATATATAAGTTATGCAGATATTATGTGTTTTGTTGACCCAAAATGGAATATTGAATTTAAATTGTTGTAAAATTATGTTCTGGGGGGGGGGGGAGGGAGTGTTCCCTATTTTTATTTCTTACCACTTCTTATGCCTCGTTGATGTTGAGGTCAATAAAGGTGGGATGGGATTGGGGACAAAAAATGGGAAGGAATTCTTCGACCATGTTCTTTTGAAGGTACCATCCCAGCATTCGCTTAGAGTGATTTGGGAAAACCATGGAATACCAAAATCTGGACAGGGATTTGATCCCATGTCATCCTGAATGCGAGGCCAGAGCGTTATCGCAGAAGTAAAGAGGTCAGTTTTTTCCTTCGACTTCAGTGTGTGTGTGGGATGTATATGTTTACAGCTCATCGAATAGTACTATCATATTTTTTTTCAGTTCTCCACCCCATGACTGTAAAATTAATCAATTGTAGATCGTTTTTGTTACTAGGTCTATCTTAAAAATGGTGTCACATGTGGGGTTGAAATTTGTCCCCTTTGTTGACCAAATCCTGTATTAAAATGACAAATATTAGAAACACATCTAATATAGCATGTAAGTTGTGAGCAAAACAAGCAAAAGTTTTTGTTTTGAGGTTAATTTGGCGTGTTTTGAAAGTGCTCTTGATTCGGATTCCTAATGTACCTTTTATAAATTTGATTGGAATGATAACAATGTGATAAGGCATTGGAGAGCCGTGGAATAACTACCTTACTTGAAAATGTGTTAGGCACTGCTTTTTGTGCCAAGCAGACTTCTGTCCAAGTCAACACATGCAGCATATGTGTTAAAGTCATTAGAGTACAGAACCCTAATTATGAATGGCTCAACTTGCTCTTGTAATCGTTTTGATTCTGACCTTCATTCACTCTTCTCCTATCCCTTCTTCATTATCTTAAACAAACTTGCCTACCTTTAAGATCCATCCTATCCACGTTCCATTTTTTAGTTTAATCCTGATACATAATACTTACTTCACTTGTTAAATGTTTACTGTCTGATACACTCACTTCATCTTCAGCACATATTGCAACACAACATTACTGTATTTAGGTAATAAAACTATAATGCTAAGCCTTAACGTAAGGCACAGATCATGTAATTTCAAAAGTATGAGAACTTTGTGGTAATTGACATATGAAGGAAATGTGTCTCATAGAATCTCCAAAAGCCGCTTTTGAAAATCTTACTTTCCACAGTTGATGCATAGCATTGAAAGACATGCCAGTATTGTGGAATAATAATTTTCTTTGTGATGTTAGATTATCGAACTTTTCATCTCATATGAGTTTTCTTCCTCACTATGTGATGGTCTAGATAATTGTTAGATGTAACAAAGTTTATTTAAGAATTATGTTCTAACTACCTCAAGTCAGTGTTTATCTTTAAAATCTGTAACACACATGTAAAGTTTCACCCATTTGCTGATATGTGTAAGTATAAATGTTCAGCTATTTTATTTCAAACCTTACTTTCTACTAACTTTTTTCTCAATGTTTATGGTGTTGCTTTGGAATTTCATACCTTTTGTGAGAGTGAGTTTGTGCGCACGCATTTTTTCATCTCTTGTAATTCATTATGGGCTGGAACTATGTTGTGGTCTGTTTTACTAGCAGCCTAGAGAACATTTTATAATAAAGAAAGAGTGTAAGTACGTTTCATTGTCTTGCTCAAGAAATCTTGGATAAGTTGTGTAGCATATGAATGTATATAAAAGAAATTTTTTATATGTCAAAATGTATTTTGTGTCTTACAAAGGGTCAATACAGAACTACTTTAATTTATTTTCATGATTAAAATTTTCAACATATTTAAATTGTGTTAGACTTAAGAGAGTAGATATTGTCTTAGCTTTGAAATTTGTAAGAAAAGATTTGAAAATTACTTAGATTGTGGGCAAGTAAGAACATGCCCAGAGTACTTGATGTAATAGAACTTTAAAATAATTTCCTGTTTCTTGACATTATATTTTTGTTAACTTTTTTGGATTTTCCGATGTGTTGTATTTGAAAGAATTGAATCATGCTGGAGCATGTGGTTAAGATTATTTAGTAACTAATATCACAATTTGTTTGTTCTTGTGAACACTTACATGTGTCCTTGTAAGTTTATTTGTTGGTTGTATTGCAGATATGTATGCACATCTATGTGAGTGGTGCATTTATTTTGTAATTGGGTTCCTTGAACATAGCAACTGCCATATTTTTTTAAGTGAGTAAAATTATTATACCCACGTATCGAAAGATTGTTAATATTGTTATTGATTTCCACATTTGTGGTAATTCAAATTAAAAGCTGAAGTTTGAATAAATATTTCTTAATTAGCTAAATGTTACATGGTTGTAGATAGTGAAAATTAGTGTAGTTTGTGTATATATTTTCATAGCTGCTCCACTGATGGCATACTTGGAACTGATATTTTGGGAGCATAGAAAATACACCTTTCTTCTCATTCAATAATAAACTAAGAGTGCTTTTTTTTTACATACTATTCAATGTTTACATCATTATCAGCATTTGTCTTGTACAGATTGCTATGTTCTGAGAACACTTGACAGTTTTTCAGGGCATTTGAGGTGTATGCCCTACATATTTTTGTTAATGTTTCAATATAATTGTACAAGTTTATTATAACAACTGTGTGGTCCTCCCTGCACTTGTCCTACCTTGAACCAGTTTTATTGTCTTTGAATGTCTGCATACAGCTTTGAACAAATGTGAAATACCTATTAAATGTATAATATATACATATATGAAATATACACATATTCCTATTTTAAATAATATTGAATATAGTTAAGTTTAATGTAGTACTAAAGTGTAATTTGTAGTCTTTTTTTTATGGTTGAGAGACTGTGGTAGTATTAGATGTCACTTTGTGATAGTTGCCAGAAAAAACACATACTTGCAACAACAATATTATCTTCCCTCCTCCTTTACCTGCAAATGAAGTCTGTTTTGATAATCCTGCTTGATTTTGAACAGATGTAAGCAAGACAGCCTATTTTCAGTATTCCTGTTTGATTTCAATCTAGGTCAGGTTTGACTTAATTTGCCTGTATTAAACATTTTTCCTAGTCAATTTCAGAGTAGTTGAATTGTTCTTGGATAAATATTTTAAGCCATCAGTTTTAAAGCCTGTTACAAAAAGAGTTGATAAAATTAGAATGGTTAGTTACTGCTTCATGAATATACTTGCATTTTTCTTTCCTAAATTAGTCAAGAAACTATTGAACTATTAGTTTATCCTACATTTGGTTTTGGTTTTCTTATATGATGTACAAGTGAGCAATTAGTTAATTCTAAATTTGCTTTTCGTAAAGAACGTACAGGTATAGACAAAAAGCTGTCTTGGTATTTTTCTTCACCAGTTTTATGTTGGTACATTATTCCAGTGAAACATAATTCCATGCAAATTTTGACATTATCGCCTTCTACAAATACGAGTTTCCTGTGATATTATGTAAATTTATTTTCTCTCCGATTTCCAACTAGTATAGACCATGTTATACTGCTGAACAAGGGCTTAAGCCCAAAAATTTCTGTACCGTCCATTTTGTGATTTTTTTATTCTGTTTCTGTGCTGTATTAAAAAAATGGTTCCTCTCTTTTACCTCATTATTTGTAAATTTATCCTTCATTACATTTGGAATAATGTACCAGCCTACAAAAAAAGGAAAGGAAAAAGCAGAGATCATTACTTATGCTGAAATGACCATTAGATTTTAAAATATTACAGACTTGTTTGGTTAGGTTCAAATTGGATGAAGTGTGCTTTAGAACAGACGATGGCTTTTGTCTTTTACTGTCCTAATAGTTACCACTTTATAACATCCTTAGTGTGTCTGCACTTCCAAGCCTCTCCTTCACTGTTCCTTCTGTATATACTATCGCTTGTACTTAGCTGAACATGCTGTAGGATTCCATAAAGCAAAAGCAGCTCTATGTAATGTGTTTTTATACTTTAACAAAATATTTTTTAACATAAACTACCATTTTTTAATGTAATGTTGAGTATCTTTTACAAGCAATTTTTGTGGTGTAACTTGATGTAGCCTGCATACTGAACTTAAATGGTGAAAAAAATTGTTTATACATATTATTTTTTTTAAATTGAAATGTACAGATCTCAGTTTTTTATTATTTTTAATTGGTTTAACTTGTTACATACAGTCTTTCTAATATCTTTTAATTGATTTTTTAACTGCATAATGTCTCTCAATTTTAATTGATTTTGTGCCATCGTCATCTTCTAAACAGTTTCCGACCTTGTGTCGTGTCTGCTTGGAACATAAGCCTTTCTGTCGTTCTGTCTATCTGCCACCTCTCTTCTGCATTGTTGTCAAATTCACTCGTTTTCTCTTGGCTCTCTTCTTGACAACTTTAATAAACCTGTGCTTCAATCTTCTTTTAGGTCTTTTATTCACGTTCCCTGTCAGTATGTAAAAGTTTTTAATCAAATTACTTCTAAAATGAAGATCTTTTGTAATCTTTCTAGCTTGACTGTAATGTATTAAGTTTTTGAGGGTTTCATATATAACAGGTTTCATTAAGCATTTGTGTAAATTAGTCCCTGTTTACATGATAACAGCGTAGTTTTGGTTTCTAAAAATATAAAAATAATCATTTACACTGTATTACTGTTCTTTCCTGACAACTATTGCAATCAGTGAAGTTGGAAATTTCCTCAGCAGCTTGTATTGTATGGTAGCATAGAATTATAGCCCTGATTTTTCAAACATTTGTTTGAAGAAAGGGGAGAGCTATTCCTTACATTAACCTAAATGTACTAGATAGTGGTTTAGAGGAATTTTCTGTTTGTGGAAGTTTGGAGTGGCCGGTGGCAGTCCCTGGTGCCAGCCTTGATGAAATTCTCACCTGAAAAAAGTACAACAATAAAATAGAAGTGAAGTACGGACGGGAATCGTCGTCGAGGTCGCCGTGGCACTCTGATTGGTCGAAAGGTTGAGTCGAGCTGGTTTTAAATGTTGTAAAGAAAAATAATGTAGCTGTAGCATTTTGACAAATGAGAGAGAGAAATTCTTTTTAACATTTGATAATACTCTTGACATTTTGTGTCTTGTGCAGTTCTCTCAAGGATTTGTTTAATAATTGACCAATAAAGGTAATGTCTGCTACAATGTATGCATTTTATTCATTTCACCACCATACCAAATTTTGTTGTGTTTACTTGATTCTAATTTTACTATGATAGTTTTAAGTATTAAATGAGATTACTGAAACCACAATCTTTTTTTTTTATTCAGAAACTAGCTTTTGTCCACAACTTTGCCTCCGTTATTAACCCCAAGCAACAAATAAACCCAGATTTTTAAAGAAGTTGCTCAGTCCTAGCTACTTTCTTATGTTATTGGTTCCTGGGAAGTGTTTAATTTTCATTTTCCGTATGATAGTGTTCATGACACTTCCCTCAATAATGCTTTTATTTCAGTCCCTTTCAGAATAAAACTTTTCCACTTTTTTTTTTCGTCTGAAAGCAAGTGCTAGTGGCCCATTCATTGTTCCTTGCAAGCTACTACTGCCAATTCTTTGCTAAATATCCATCCAGGTCTTGTGTTTCCCAGGGAGGAAACACCTATAAATACAATTGGATGAAATTTGTTAATTTTTCTCCAATGTGTTTTTATTGTTATTTTCACCAAATGTTGTATTTGAAGCAACATTATCAGTATCAGATATTGGGTGCTGTGTTAGGAGTCATTGTTTTTGGAACAGGTTCACTCATCCTATTTTTAAAACTATCAGTTTGTCACAAAGATTCAAAACCTGGGTTATTGTTCAAATATTTTCAAACTTCACTTTAAGATTGCATGGGAATACCTCTGGCAAATCTTGCGTGGTAATAATAGTTATATTATAATAATAAATATCTTTTTTTGAACGTCATGTATTTTAACATATTTCCTTTTTCTTTTACAGATAAATTCTTTTTCATGTCATACCAGATCACAAAACTAAACAACTGAACTCTTCTTCTTCTTAATAATAATTATTTTAAATACATTCTTGTATATTAACATCGACGATATTACTACAAACTACTGCACTTATCACCTCTGTGGCATAAGCCCCAGTTGTTATAAAAATATATAAACTAAATTACATTTCTTTAATAATATTTACCGTCATACATGCCCCCCATTTTGGCGTTATAGATTTTTTTCACAATAAAAAACAGGAACGACAAAATGTCCAGATCAATGGCACACATATCCACATCTAAATGTTTTTCTTTGTCCATATGATCAATAGCTTAACACTCGAAAACATTTAAATTCAGATTCAGTGTAGTTTCAATCACTATTTGGGCTTGAAGCACGCAAGGTAAATATATATATTAAATTTTTTTAAACATTTGTGCATCTAATAGCCTCACGTGCAGCATTTATTATCCTAGCTCCAGCTAACCTAAATTAGGTTACCATGGGAAAATTCATATTCTTGCTAAGTGTGCTTCCTTTCTACAGTAGAAAATACATTACACTTCCTCATCTTCATTATTAAATCCTTCATCAATTCTAACATTGCCACTAAATGGCTTTCCTTTGCTGTCGCCACACATGTCCACATTTAAATACCTTTGTAATCCTTCTTCATTATCAATTCCTTTATCCATGCTAATATTGCCACTACATGATTTTCTTTCACTGTTGCCACCCAGCGACTCTTCTTCTTCTTTGTCGTAGAAACTGCCGTATTGTAATTTTCTTCTCATCTTCTGCTAATCTTCATTATGAACACCTGATGCTACTTTATTTTCTGTTATCAAACTTACATTTGCTGCATTCATTTTTTTCCATTGGCTTCATTATAAATTCTCACTTTAATCAACTAATAAATTTCTACTTGTCACTATTTGCAGGTATCTTTTTTTATTATTTGCTCTTTATTTCATATTATCTCAGCACTCAAGGTTCGTGTGTCACCGCCAAAAAAAAAAAAAAAAAAAAAAAAAAAAAATATAAAAAATAATAATAATAATAATTGGGGTTGTTAAAACTCCAAACTTCTATCATGTTTTCCTTTTGTTTCTTCTTTTCCAGTTCCTTTCCATTTCTTGTTCGCTTCTCCTGAACATTGATGTTTAATTTCCTGAGTGTTGATTTTCTTCTCCGTTTTGCTCACCCAAACGATTCGAATTTGCTCCCTTCTGTCAGAATATTGTCAGCTTTACCCTGCCATTCTGTTCATTTTCTCGTCATCACTTTGTGTGTTTGGTAATTATTTGCAAGAGGTTCTTCCAGCCGTGCTAATTTTCGGAATAGTGACTCACAATAGTATCTCACAGTGCCCTTACGTTTACTGTATAGTCTGCTGTTTCAAAAATCACTTTTTACCTTCCTTTGATTTTTTATAGACCGGTACCTTTCTAGAAAGAGCTTCATAAAATCTTCAAAATGCTGACATTTTTCACTGACCTTGCAGCTCCATGTTATAGGATCTGCTTTCAACATATTCTTCAAATATTTAATCTTTTTCTTCAAAATATACCTGCAGGATTTTATAAATATTCCAAAATGTATGCTTCCTCCAGGCGTAAGTTTTATTTCCTGTAATTAATTCCTTTATCTGTTACATTATTACCATTCATAATCGTGAAACGCTGTTGCACCATATCTCTGACTACACTGACTACTTTTAATACTAGAATTGTCAAATGCTTCTTTGTAGTGACAAACTGTCATTGCCTCTCCACTATTAAAGTCGTTTACTACACCTTTAATGGCATCGAAATGGTCATTGTAAAAAAGTACAGCTTCAACCCACATCGCCCATCGAGTTACCACTGGTTCTGAAGGTAATGGCACATTTGGCCATTTTTTTATAGGCATTATTACAATAACATACCTGAAGAAACACTTTCTTTGTTGATAGAATCAGTTTATTTACATTCCCAAACGTGGGACATAGTTCTTCAGCGAGTCATTGTAAACTAAGAGCTGTGCTGCTGGTAGGTTTTGCCAGCTACAACGTAAGATTTTATTTATTAACTATGTACACTACCAAAAATATTGTAAATATATCGGAAATATGCATCATCACTAGGTTTTAGAATATGCAATAATCGGTGAAAATGGGCTTAATATGCAAATGCATATGCAAATATGCAAATGCATGTAGTCTGGTCTCTAGCTATCAGTGTCGCTATTGCTGTAAAGTTGGAGAGAATATTAACACATGACATGTAAATTCCATGGTTTGCAAGAAAAGGTGCCACCTGCTGAACTTTAAACTAGATCAGTGGTGTACACTGTACAGCTTACTGAGAAATTCTGATCATCTAATAGAATAGAGCCAATTATTCCAACATAATTATGCAACTAACCATGCAGATAAATCGAAATTTTTTTAAAATGCTCCCACATTCCTTAACTAACTAGAAGCTTTAGTTAAATCTTAATTTAATCAGTTAAAGTTATATTTTTACTGCTAATCAATCTTAATTTCCAAAAAGTGTAAATTGTAGGTATATTATTATTTTATGATTAAAGTTGAGAGCCCTGGTAAAAATGAAATGTGAAAGTATATTGCTAATTACGGTATCTATATATGAGTGAACTCTTTGTTGACATTGTATTTTAATAAAATTTTCTCCAGAAACTAGTTGGGTGAGTTCGTCAATACAGTCAAATTAATTTACTATCCATGCTTAGATTTAAGCAGTGAACTTAATCGTACTTTATACTGTAGAGGAAGAAAAGCTCAATAAGTACAGGCAAAGGAAATAAATGTGAAAATTGTTTTTGAATCTACAATCCTAATGCATCAGAACCTATCCTAACAGTTAAGAGATACTGTGTACGGAATGGTCTGTCAAAATAGGATCATTTAAATAGAGTACAGGCAGTGAAGACCAAAAGCAGAAATAAACGGGTAAAAATGTAAATAGGAGAATCGTAAATTTTTTCGTCTCAAATTTGCAGAGAATGATGAAATGCACTATTTCTGTGTAGCTAATGTTATGCTGTCACTGAACATTGATGACGAATGAGTATCGATAGCTGGTTGGATATTTCTAATTGACACAACTAGCAGTAGTACGAAATACCACCTCTTTAAACCAGGAAGAAAAAATTTGAGTAAGTTTCGGTACTTGATTTGTGCCCATGTGTCATGCCTTATAGTGAATTTCATACAACTTTTTCCTTTATTCCATTCAATATATCTGCAATCAGCTTCAATTTAAAGCCTAAAAATGCCTTAAATAACTTATGAATACATTTATTGTCGTGTGGTAAAGCCAAGCAAAGATTAACTTTGACTAATCCCTTTGTGCACATGGATTCACCCCGCCTTCTTGCCGTCAACTTAAGAACATTCTGACTAATAAACTCCAGAGATGAGATTGACAGGTATTTATTCCTGATCTTGGTGAAACGGCAATTGGAATGACACAGATAGCTGGTGCAGCATAGATCTATGCAGAAGCAATTTTTGCTTTCTTACTACAGCCAAATAAAATTGTACGAGCCCTGCTCTTGACCTTATGAAGGGGTGGTGAAGTATTTTACTAATTCTGCCTAAGTCATAGGCTGAAGAAGTTGTAAGTTATTGTGTAATTTCCCGGAGAGCACTATAACGAGCATTGGTTCAGAACTGCACTCTGCTGTGTCACTTAGGTAGGATGTTTAATTTCTATTGGCTAGCCATCATCAGATGGGGTGCATGCAGGGTTCTAATTGGCCAACTGGAGATAGTTTTTCTAGAAGGTTCCAGAACATTACAGACTGCGTCTCCCACACTGGACTGCTGTTTTAGTGCCCTTGAATGTGGGATTCGAGTTGCTGAGTACTCGGTTTTATGTTCAATGCCTTCCCACAGGGATGAATGCTCAAGGAGGCTGGCTGGCTTGTACCACACTAAAATACTGCAACTAACTATTAAAACCTACTACATTATGCGTCAATGGTATTGTAGTATAATTTTTTTCACATTCAATACAAGAACGTTTCATTCTAACCAAAATCACTGTAATTATTTGATTGATATGGTGATCATTATGTTTAGTTCATAGTTATGTGATATTTCAATGTAAATTTTTTTTCTGTTGGGATAAATAAATAAAATTAATGATCTGTATGAACAAAGGTAGGTTGATATGGGACTAATAGGGTTTGTATAATAGTTTACAGGATAATTGGAAATAATGCTGTGTGCACATTGAGCTTTGTACTAAGTGGTCGGCTACAGTGCGGCATTCGGATATTATTTTTTGCTTCCTTGTTCACAGTATTTATTACATAACTGGTACTGTCTTCAGTCAGTGTTTCAAGTAAAATATTTATAGTTTAAATGAATGTATCAACAAAATGTCAAAACTTATACACTCCTAAGCTTCATTACAGCGGTCTGATAAGTTCCAGATTCGCCTAATTGTCACACACTGCCTTCTCAAATTGTGAGGTATTCGATATTTTGTAACAGTTTCTTATTGCTTTTTGAGTAAAATGTAATTTAAACTTAATAATATGACTTAAATCTTAAAAGCCAAGTAGAAGTAAAGATTCTAGCACAATAACTAAATTTTCCAAAATTGATTAAAAATTTGCTGTTTGTTTCCTCACATTCTCTAGCTACTGCACGCAAACAGCACTGATTTAAAAATTTTACTGTGTGAATCAAAGTGTAGTGAAGAGTTTTTCAGCTATGTTTACATGTTACCCTTAAAGGCCATTGCAAGGAGAGTTACAAATTACAAGAAATCAGACATGTCTCGAGAATACGCAAGAAATGCAACCAGATCTAACCAAATACCAAACTACTACACAACATGAAAATTCCACGGTCTGATGAAGTCAAGTACCTTGGAGTGACGCTTGACCAACAATCAATATGGAGAGCCCATGAAGACACCAGGAAGAGGGCTGGTGCTAGAGATTTCACGCCCTATACTCTGTGCTGAACCCAAACAGCCAGCTGAAGCTTGCTACGGGTGTTAACATATGCATCTTGCTGTTCAGACCTGTCAAGGATCATCCCTGCCCCGTTTGGGGCTACGCAGCAGCAACGCACCTGCACCGCCTCCAAGTTGCACAAAACGGGGTGTTAAAGTGGGCCCTCCACGTACCAGCAGATTCCCGACAGCAGTCTTGCACGAAATAACTAACACACTGTTGTTAAAAAAGAGTTTCAGGCATCTTTCTATGAGTAAGCCCAGAAGATCCAAAATGCGGTGGTCAGCACGCTTGTCAAGTACATTGTGGATATTATTATAATAATAATAACTGATAAATTGCGATGGAGCGTATGCTCCGGTGGCAATCTCCCTACATACCCATCCTTCTCCCTTCCTCCTCCAACCCACTCTTGCCCACAGTCAATTTTTACTTTAAATTCTTTCAGTGTTTTTGGTAAATTTTTCATCACCTCTCCTGGCTACTTATTCCAATCCCTTACACCCTTTCCTATAAAAGAAAATTTTCCCACACCCTTACGGTCGAAAGACAACAAACTTCAATATACTCTGCCAATGACACGAATGGCAGTTAATTGTGTGACTACTGCTGTATGCAGAGTAGCTCGATGTAATAGTGAATGATACAGGCATCTATTTAACGAAATAGTGGGATTAATATTGATGCATGTTCATTTGCCTGAAAAGTCACCATGAATTTTCGAATATCTTGCTGCTGAACCCTTGATATGTTGCGTCTGCATAATAGTTAAATGTGGACCATAAATCGTGGGCGTTTGACAGTAGAATATCGTTATAGACTAGAGATATACACTGAAGAGCCAAAGAAACTCATACACCTGCCTAATATTGTGTAGGGTCCCTGCGAGCACGCAGAAGTGCCGCAACAAGACATGGCATGAACTCGACTAATATATGAAGTAGTGCTGGGGAGAATTGACACCGTGCATCCTGCACGGATGTCCATAAATTCGTAAGAGGATGAGGGAGTGGAGATCTCTTCTGAACGGCACGTTGCAATGCATCCCTGATATGCTCAATAATGTTCATGTCTGGGGAGTTAGGTGGCCACAGGGGTGTTTAAACTCAGAAGAGTGTTTCTGGAGCCACTCTGTAGCAATTCTGGATGCGTGGGGTGTCGTATTATCCTGCTGGAATTTCCCAAATTGCAGGTGATCAGACAGGATGCATACATGTCACCAGTCAGAGTCGTATCTAGACGTATCAGGGGTCCCATTTCATTCCAATTGCACACGCCCCACACCATTAGAGTCTCCACCAGCTTGAACAGTCCCCTGCTTACATGCAGCATCCATGAATTCATGAGGTTGTCTCCATACCTGTACACGTTCATCTGCTCAATACAATTGGAAACGAGACTCGTCAGACCAGGCAACATGTTTCCAATCATCAACGGGACCAGGCGAAGTGTAAAGCTTTATGTCGTGCTCTCAGCAAAGGTACACGAGTGGGCCTTCGGCTCCGAAACCCCATATCGATGATGTTTCATTGAATGGCTCGCACGCTAACATTTGTTGATGCTCCAGCATTGAAATCCGCAGGAATTTGCGGAAGGGTTGCATTTTTGTCACATTGAACGTTTCTCTTCATTCGTCGTTGGTCCCGTACTTGCAGGATCTTTTTCTGGCCGCAGCGATGTCGGAGATTTGATGTTTTACTGGATTCACGGTGCACTAGTGATATGGCCGTATGGGAAAATCTCCACCTCATCACTACCTCGGCAATGCTGTGTGCCATCTCTCGTGCGCCAACTATAACACAGCAGCAGTAACTGATCTAACACCTGCACCAGACACCTGTTGTCTTATATAGGCACTACCGACTGCAGCACCATACTCTGACTGTTTACATATCACTGTGTTTGCATACACATGCCTATATATAGTGTATATCGATGGCACTACAAGTACACAATTGTATGTTCATTAAACTAATGGATGGTGCTGCATAAGAGCTCAATTGCAGTGTTGATTTAGTATTGTCCATATTATTTTGTTTCTCAAGAGTGTTACCATTGAAGAAGGCAGTCTAGAATGGCGAGGCAGTGAGAAACTGATAAATGTGAATGTTCACACGGCTGCACGATATAGTTGATTTGTAACGTTGTTGGACGTATCTTTCCAGCACAGCCCGTTAATAATGTAGCTGGTTTGTACCGTAGCGGCTGAGTGTAACTAGAAATGTTGTCTGGTCCACTCGTTATTAAACCGAGAGGCGAGGTGTTCAACAATGTTTCTCTACTGACGTAAATTAGGTGGTGGAATATTGCAAATAGTTTAACCAGTGCACCCTGTGTTTGGTTGCAGCCATAACCAAAGACCCTTTATACATAAAAGGCCACACTACTTCTATGCCAATTAGGAAATTGTGATCTTTGATAGTTTGTAATTTCCTTTTTAGCAATTTCAGGGAATATGAATAAAAGACCGGCTCTGGATCAATTAACCGGAACCTAAAAGTAGTTCTATTGGTCTGAAATTTAACCCAGTTCTTTAGGCTATTTGAGAAAAAGTGTAAGAGCAAACCACCAATTGTATAGAAATGGGTAAAATCACTCGAAATGCAGGTAGATGTGTACAAGTTATTTCAGGTTGTTAAGAAGTGCGAAATCAGTAATATTTACGATTTCTTGAGATACAAATATACTGACATATATCGCATGGCAGCAAATATTTTACGGGGAAAGATGGATTGTCCCTTAACTAATAGTTGGTATAGAGAATTTAAGCTCGTTTAATGTTTGCTACATGCAGTTGTGATTAAAATACAATCTGTACCAAGAATTAAGGGGGAAAAAAGCTTAGAAATAAACATCAACAGGTAATACCATGTTTTTGTGTGTAATAACTTGCTAGCATCTTCCCACGTTTACTTCATATTTATATACTTAGTGGGTTCCTCCTACACTTTTTCTCAAACAGTACCGTTTGAGGCCGATAAGATATTTCTTGAAGGTTCCAGCTTATTGACGTCTCACTACAAGACCTTTCACCTTCAACAACATGGCCGTTCCAAACATTCTGAACTAGTTGGAGTCAATCAGCAGGCTCTCTCTAGAGGCGCGTACACACTAAGCAACGCATGCCGACCACCTGCTTCCTTGGCAGAGATTTGCTTTGTGTGTAAAGAAAGCAAATTGGAGCCAACAAAATGGTTGGACTAGGTTGAGGTACGGATAACTGGCGGTAGCATCATAGGGTTGGCGCTGGATTGGTTTTGGGACATCCTCGTGGTGTATATGCCAAACCAACATTGGTTAATTATTGCCCGGGTTTGTGTTTGTGAATTTCTTATTATTTGTTGAAAAAAACAGGAGTATGGAATGTAATAATGTGACTGCATTAAAACTGGTTGATTTTTATTGTGAGGGGAAACATTTGTGGGACCCTACGAACTGTGAATATAAAATAAATTGAAGAGATTAGACGCTTTGGACGAAAATAAGTGAGCTATTAGAATTCAATTTGCGAGATGTGAAGATGAAAGTGGAATCTTTGTTGAGTTCTGGTATATGAATCTCAGGAGCTACACATCTCAGAGTGACCATTAAGTTTTCTACTGAAGATTCAGCTCTTCAATGAGGTATTGTAACAGCCCTAATACCTGTATTTTGAATAGTATTGGACTGTGTGAAATATTTGTAGTGAGCTAAAGTTTGCTTGAAAGTAATTTGGTATGTTTGTTTTGTAATTTCTTGTAAATAAGTGTATATAGACTTTGTTTTAGGTAAGAAAATTATTTAAAGACCATTTAATATGTTTAAGAACCGAATGATGCAAGAGAATTTATTAAAAGTTTGTAATTACTTGTATTAATGTATGTTACGATGTCTACAGGACAATTTTCCACCATTTGAAAGGATTTCTGTAAATAATTTTGTATTTAAGTATCTATAATTACCATTTCTAATCATTTTGTAATGTTATTAATTAATTTTGTATCAATTCCGATTGTTTTTAATATGTTTGATTGTTTGAGTGATTGTTACTGATCGAGAAATATCGGGCGGATGCCTTTGAAGAATTCTCGTAATTTCGATAGACTCTATATAAACAGATCGCCTGGACAGAGTATTCATTCAGTGTTACAGAGACATTCAATAAGTTTTCATTCAGTTTTCAAGTCTTGCATCTTTGGATTGTAACAACTATGCTTGTGAATATCACTGACTTGTTGATTTGTTCAAAATAAACGAACATCTTCACATAACCTTGTTTTTTGGTGGACTTTTAATTAATGCAGTAAATAAACCACCCAAAGAACCTTAACATGGCGACCGTTGACATGACGAGAAGTTCTTAAACATCTGTGGGATGTTTATCTTCTAAAAAGAATCTGCAGAAAATTGCGACGGATTATCGGCGATAAGCGAACATAACCTGCGAGGAAATTTCGACCGGCTACGACACGGATTTGAAGCCAAGCGGACCTTCTTCGGCCTAAGGCGGAGAATTTTCATCGGGAATCGGCTGTAATCTTCCGACGACGAGTGGATTTTCTTCGGGCTCAAAATCGTCTTCCTACAGTGGATTGTGAAAAGTGTGGTTAAGTGTTTGAAGTCAGTGTGGTGTTTAATGGTTAAATAAGTGCTTCTAAGTGAAATTTAATGTGATACAAAGTGAGGAATAACTGTAAGTACGGCATTGAATATTCAAGTGATTTCTTTTGCATGTTATCGTGTGGCAGTTTGGAAAGATTTTAATTTTCCTTAATATTGTTTTGTATGTTGATTTTGCTAATTACTAAAAATGGCTGATAATCAGAACCTGCAAGCTTTTCTAGAGTCATTTGTAACCAATTTTAATGCAAAATTTTCTGAACTTGATGGTAAACTTGATAGTAAGTTTTCTGAATTTAGAAATGAGTTAAAAAGTGATACTAACAGTAAGTTTTCCGAAATTGATGACAAATTTGATAGCAAGTTTTCCAAATTGGATAGCAAATTTTCTGAATTTAAAAATGAGTTGAATCTTGACAACAAATTTTCTGAAATTAAGTCTCAGTTTTCCGAAATTGATGGCAAATTTGATAATAAATTTTCCAAATTTGATAGCAAATTTTCTGAAATTAATGATAAGTTTTCTCAACTGCAACAAAACAATGATAAAACATTCTCTGATCTGACTAAATGTTTTGATGTTAAAATCACAGAGCAATTTCAGGGTTTTTAGCTCTCAATTCAAGGAAGATATTAACAATTTAGATTCTAAATTGGGGAAGGTAGTAACAGAATGTCAGGAGAAATTTGAGAAAGTTACAAAATTTTGTGAACAGAATAAGGCTGAATGTGAAAATTTGATTTATAAAGAGGTGAAGGAAGTCAGTGAAAATTGTGATAAGATGAGGGAGGAATATGTTGCTTTATTCCAAGCTAATGATGTTAAAGCTAATGAGTTAAGACAGGAAGTGTTCGGTATAGGGAAAAATGTTAATGCATTGTTAAATCAACAGGAACAGTTAGCGCGTGGATTAGAAAGTAATGTAAATCAGTTAGAAAAAAAGGGTTACTGGGTTACAGGTTCAGTTAAGTCAGATTCCCTTAACAGGTAATCCAAATTTCAGTGTCGATGTAAAAGAAGAATTTGAATTCTATGATGATAGTGGGAGGCTTCACCCTATTGAATTTATAGATAATTTTGAAAAATCAGACTATTTTAATTTGTTACCCGATAATAAGAAAATGGCACTTGTGGGTAAACATCTAAAGTCTTATGCTAGGGCATGGGGTGATAGACAAGCTAGGGAAGTAACTGACTACAATCTGTTTAAAGAAAACTTTTTGAAACATTTTTGGTCGACAAGCAGGCAGATTCAAGAAAAGAGAGAGTTGATGACTGGTAGGGCCCTATAAACCTGGTAGGGAAACTCAACATGATTTTTTTCATAAATGTTGGATCCGTTGTAAGTATTTAGACCATCCTTATGGCGAGGAGGAATTTATTGATTTGATAGGAGCTAGGCTACCTCAGCAAACAAGAAATTTAATTGCCACTTTGGATGTAGTAAATGTGGATAGAGTTTCGGAATTGTTGAGACGCTTGGATGCCCAGGAGTCATTCAATGAACAACATTACCACCATCAACACCATAGGAGGGGCAGCAGGAGTCCCCCTAGAAGGGGTAATGGGTCAAGGGATGGTAGATCGAGGGGAAGGGATCGTAATAATTATGCAAGAAGGAATGATAATGGGGGAGTGAGAGAACAGAACCCTCAATCTGAAAGTGAAAGGCAGCATGGAGGGCAGGCAAACTAAAGACCCCCTCTGTGACGGGCCCCGCAGTCAGGCCCGCCGTAAGCGGGCGTGCAACGCGTGCGCCGCACGCGGGCGGCACATCGAGGGGGGCGGCAAAACGAGCGATCGACAGTCGCCACCCCGCGATAGTTGCCACTCCATTGTCGCCGCGACGAAATTTGCAGCGTATTATGTAAGGGGCGACCTTTTTTTTTTTTTTTTAGCTCAACAGTTGCTTCGGGCGGCCGGCGACACTCGGAATGGCAACAATGGGGGCGGCAAATAATGTTTGAAGGGGTGGCAATCTCACAGTTTTCTGACCCGGTTCGGAAATTTCCTAAATCCACCACTGGCTAGTTAGACAGGGGGCGGCATAATCGGTACTGCACGCGGGCGCTCAAACAGCTAGCGGCGGGCCTGCCCGCAGTGGTGGGTAAGATTGTGGGTCCAGGTACCAACTGCTATAGCGTTAATACCCTTTTTATGAATAATCCCCGAGAAGATTTATTGGAAGAGGTAGAGGTAGCAGCAAGTGAATTTCAGGATAAGGTTATGATAGATGTAATTAATGATGTTGATGATGTAAAGGTTGATAATAAGATAAAGCGGGAAGGGGACCACCATAGTACCTTATCACTAGAATCAGTGTGCGAAAGTAATAATTTTCATGTAGAAGATTTTCGAAATGGTCACTGCCTAATTACAAAAAGGGGTGCAGAATTTATAGTGCATACTACAGTGTGGCTATCAGAAACTTGTAAGGTCCAGAATGGCATAGTTGGGACTATGTGTGCTAGGATAGGTGGTAATGAAGTTTGTAGAAGTGCTGAAATCGAGGAGTTTCTCAAATATCTTGAAGATGAAGGTGATACAGTGGTGTGGATAGGAGACCCAGATGAGGAGGAGAATTGTAAGTCAAAGTATTTGTCTTCTGAAGAGAGAGTGGTTGAAAAGCCTTATGTACCAATCCCTAAGTTGGAAAAATGTCCTAATTTTGACCTAGCTGATACGTTATTTAGCTTTTTATTTGGTGTAGATGATGACATTGAAGAAATGGGTGGGAGTAAGGATTTATTTGAACCAGTTTCTAATTTGGAAAATTGTACAGAATGTGACTTAGATGACACTATGTTTTGTACTCTCTTTGATGTGGAAGCTGATATTGAAGTAGTAGTTGCTGAGAAAAATAATTATTTGGTGGATGAAGTCAGTAAGCCAGATGTTAAAACAGTTTTAGGTACTGATTCAGATAAGTTGGTAAGTTTAAGTAGTAATCAGATGATGAAGAGTGGGGTTGGAAGTAATGATGGACTAAACTGCAGTAGTGAGAATAATAAATTTGTATTACCAGTTGAGTCAGCAACATTGCTTTTAAGTGACAATCAATTTGCTAAAACAGAACCATTGTATGTCTCATCTGTTGCGTGGTTGTACCAAAGTCTGTTGTCTGAGATGATTGGAAGTTTGTGTTTCTGTATGTATATAATGAAGCTTTGTGCAAATAGAAATGTAATATTAAATGTGTATACAAAAGTTGAAGAAAACTGGAAGGTTAGGAAAAAGTAACTTACATGGTTCTGGGTTTCCAGGGAAATCCTGGAACCCACTTATGAGAATTAATTGAAATGTATGGTTTGGGGAGGGGTCCCTACATGTAAACATCTAATTTTGTAAATAAGTTTTTGAATTGATGCATGTAAATAGTTTGTGTGAGTACTTAAGTTCAGATGCAGATGTAAGCATTTCAATGTATAATTTGTGACAGTTTTGTGTAGAAACTTTTGATATTTTTATGATGTTGTGACTGTCTACATTTTGGTGACAAATTATCAGCTGTAAAATGTAAACAGACTGGTGTAATTAACAAGCAGACATCAAGTGTGTAATTTGGAGTGAAAATAATTGTAACTTAAGGTTATGGCATTGAACGTTTGTTGTGTAAAAACAGTAAATGATAAAATGATTGGACCTGAGAAAAGACAATTATTGTAAACAAAATCAGTGTCATGGACTATGTGCAGATGTTGTATGTGATGAATAATTGTATTTGTTCATTGTAAAAGTCATTATGGTTGATTGATTGTAATCTGTTCATGTCTGCATTATGTGTACATTCAACCTGCTTAGATTCGTGACGGATTCAATCAATTTTATCTGTGTAAAATTAAGTGAATCCTGGGGAGGGGTTGTAACAGCCCTAATACCTGTATTTTGAATAGTATTGGACTGTGTGAAATATTTGTAGTGAGCTAAAGTTTGCTTGAAAGTAATTTGGTATGTTTGTTTTGTAATTTCTTGTAAATAAGTGTATATAGACTTTGTTTTAGGTAAGAAAATTATTTAAAGACCATTTAATATGTTTAAGAACCGAATGATGCAAGAGAATTTATTAAAAGTTTGTAATTACTTGTTTTAATGTATGTTACGATGTCTACAGGACAATTTTTCCACCATTTGAAAGGATTTCTGTAAATAATTTTGTATTTAAGTATCTATAATTACCATTTCTAATCATTTTGTAATGTTATTAATTAATTTTGTATCAATTCCGATTGTTTTTAATATGTTTGATTGTTTGAGTGATTGTTACTGATCGAGAAATATCGGGCGGATGCCTTTGAAGAATTCTCGTAATTTCGATAGACTCTATATAAACAGATCGCCTGGACAGAGAGTTTAGTTTGCATTAAGTATTCATTCAGTGTTACAGAGACATTCATGCAAGTCTTCAGTATTGCATCTTTGGATTGTAACAACCATGGAGGAAGGAATAATATGGAGACGACGCAAGAGACCTTTGCCACGCATGGAAGTGAAGCAGGCCGGCGGAGGAGTGGGGGGGGCATGGCCGGAGTGGTGGGGACTTGACCGCTTCCCAACAAACACGGGGAGTATGGTTAAACACCTCAAGGGGACTCTAGGATAAACGTGGCGCCGCAATCTGGTGATGGATTATTATGTAACTCGATGAGACAAATAAAAAATGAAGAATAAAATTTTTTGATATCCTGCTTAGTTTTCGAGATATTCTGTCTCAAATGTGAAATGGTTTTGGTTGAAATTCAGAAGAAAAAATTATTCAAAGTCAAATTTTATGATGAATTTTTATTTAAAAAGACGAGACAAATAAAAAATAAAGAGTAAAATTTTTCGATATTTCACCTAGTTCTCGAGATATACTGTCTCAAAAGTGAGGTGTCTTGAGTTGAAATGCAGAAGAAAAATTTCGCAAAAGTCAAATTTAATGATGGATTCTTATGTAACACGACGAAAAAACTCGATAATAAGGAATAAATGTTTTCGATATCTTGCTTATTTTGGGGGATATACAACAACCAAATTGAGGGGTTTAGGTTTGGATGCAGGCTGGACCAAAAATTAATTCTGTCAAAGCCACAATGATTACATGGTTGACATGCAGAATGGATATTTCAGTTTTATTACTACCACTTGTGGTTAGTCTGAAATGTGTCCTAGACCAGAAAAAAGTAAGAGGACCCACTCTAGGGATGAGCAACCCAGACATTTTGTAGGCTGGTACCAGAAATAAAATGTTTCCGCATAATTTATAGTTAATATAAAGTGTATCAACAAAAAGTAAAGAGTGATACTTTACTATAATGTATGGTTGGCATCATGCGGTGTTCTTTAAGTAACTTCAAGCAAGTGTGCTCCAATCATAAATGCGATGATGAGTCACTGTCTGAACAAGCCTATACTTTTTTCAACAAAATAACTTATCACGCTAGAAGAACTCTACTTCAACTTCTGTTTAAAAGGGCAGAGGCTTTATTATTACCTTTAAAAATAAAAGAGCCGTTTCACAATTGTTGCTATTACAGGAATGTACAAGTAACTTTATGACACAGAATTTGATTCATTATTTTCCTTTACTTCACATTATTAATAATGAATTAACATGTGGTTAAAGGTAGGGACCGTGCACAAACTACACGGCCTGGTCCGGGGGGGGGGGGGGGGTGCTGGAAGGCTACGTTGAGCTATGTAGGGAGAGGGGGGGGGATTCCAAGCCAGGCCACGTAGCTATCCTTTCATAAAATTTGTCACAGTTAAAATGAGGAATGGAATTCACAACAGCATGTGAATATTTATTGGTTTAATTCTAGATGGCGATACCGCTATAGCACCTTTCTGCCACACGCAGCTATCAAAGAATTATCCGTACCACTTTTATGACATTTTTCTTCTGGTCCAGGCTGTATTTCAACCTAACCTCAACTGCTAGGAATAATTTAAAAAAAAGCTAGATCCCTGTACTGGTAGTAGGCCTAAAGTAGTTGTAGCAGTATCATGATCTAGAATTAAACCTATTTATTTCCCTCAGCTAATTATCTCCTTATGTAATTTATAATAGTCTGACAAGAGAAAACAGTGCAAAATGTCTTCTGGAATCAAAAGGGGGAAAAAAACCTACTTGCTAGATGAGGGGGGGGGGGAAGGGGGGTGGAGGCAAAAGCCAAGTTGGTCTACATGGGGAGGGATAGTGGTTCACAGGAGGCCAAATTGGAGCTATGTGGTTTATGCACGCTCTCTTATGTATGTATTTCAATTGATGCTATCTATAAACATTAGAAATTAAGGAAAAAAAGTCTGTTAAAAATTATTTTAATAGAATTTTATTTGCCAAAACATCTACAGCCACAAAAAAGACTAAGGGTATTATTATTTTATTTAATTTCAATGGAGCACACGCTCCATAATATCCAAGTGTAATTAGGAAACAGTGATACAAGATTGATTGAAACAGAAAGTTATATATGTAATTTGAAAGTGTCACCATATGGCAAGATAATACTTGACAGCAGTAGGAGCACTGGATTCTTAGGTTTTCTGATTCATGTTTGAAGTATTTCTTTAATTCCTTAGTTATTGATCAAAAAATCTTAAAATATATATTAGCATATAAATTTAGTCAGGATCACTTTGAAATATTTTTACAATGTATCAGATCTTTGGGGGGTGGAGGGGGGGGGAGGAATTCAAACAATCCCACTGCCCATACAATTTAAAGCAGCTTATAAAAAAAAAAACCTACTCTTGAAATGTGAAATATGCAAACACTGGTAATTGTATACTCCTGGAAAAATTGTTAATCATGCTCCAGAACATATTATAAATTTTACATCAAGACATCATCGAATTATTGAAGAGGAAAAAGAATTACAGTTTCCTCCCAAGTCCGACCACGAATGTATGTTTGATGCAGGTGCACTAACTGTTTTAATAGATCATATTGTACACTTCATTTCAGGATTTGTGGTACACAAACATCTAAAAATATTAAAAAGTGAAGAGTGTGTTAGTATATTGTGATCTCCATTTCTATTATTTTGGGGATCTCTCAAAACGTACAAAAGTAGAGATGGTCTTATTCATCGTTCACTTGATATAAGTAACATTTGTGAAACGTTTTAAAAAGTATTTAGCAGAAATGTGCATTCAAATTTTGGTTTATTTTTTTAAAAAGAAGGTAAACATTTTGCAAACTGAAACACAAGTTGTTCAATTGATAATCTGTGAAAATTTATTCAGTCACCTTAATTTGCGAACAAAGTCATCCCATTGAGAGCTATGACTAAATATTTATAGACGTGCTGCAAAGTTTGCTGTGTCTACCGCTCACTTCAACAACGATAATTACAATTCAACTTACTTATGAAATGATATTCCAGGTTCATTCCTGTCTGGCCTATTTGTGCAACCGTACGCAACACAAGCTGGCATTTTTAAACACTTATACACAATACTAAATGAAATAATCACTGCCTCTACCACAATGTGAACACCTTAGGTAACAACTATGCTTGTGAATATCACTGACTTGTTGATTTGTTCAAAATAAATGAACATCTTCACATAACCTTGTTTTTTGGTGGACTTTTAATTAATGCAGTAAATAAACCACCCAAAGAACCTTAACAGTATCATCTTTGAAAATTTTGGGCCTGGCACAATTCAATAAAAAATCGAAATATGTATTTGAAAAAAAAAAAATAGAGAACTTATATTCAAATTCAGCTTTAATGTTAGACATTAAATGCAAAGAAGAGTAAGCTTATTAGATACATAAATAAAAAACTAAAGGTTTATTATGATTATAAGGTGGGGAAAGAATTGCTTATTGAAGACTTGAAATGTAAATATCTTGGCATTATATTTGATAACAAGCTTAACTGGTCAGATCACATTGGACAGGTAGTAGGAAAAGGTTTCAAAATTCTGCATTTGTTGGAGAGGGTGATGAGGGGATGTAGGAGAGAAGTAAAGGAATTGGGTTACAAAACTTTGGTCAGGCCATTGCTTGAATATGGTAGTGTAGTATGGGACCCACATTTTGAGTATCAAATACAGGAGTTGGAGAAGGTGCAAAGAAGGGCTGCTAGATTTGTTTCTGGAAATTATCACAGAACGCAATCAGTAACAGATACGATAAAGGTGCTGGAATGGGACTCATTGGATGACAGAAGGAGGGTGAAGAGGGTCATGGGAGTGTACAACACATATGTTGCCGATGAGGCATGGAAAGAAATTGATGTAAGAATTGAAAGTAATGCATGGAAGGGAAAAGATAACCATGACCACAAGCTGGCACTCGATTTTAGGCACAAGGGTGTAGGAAGATTCTTTTTTTTTTAGGTAAGGGTGTCAGGGATTGGAATAAGTTACCAAGAGAAATGATGAATAATTTGCCAAAATCGTTGAAAGAATTTAAAGTTAAAATTTGTAAAGGGTAAATGTAGGTGGATGCAGAAAAGGGAAAGATGGGTGTGTAGGGAAATTGCCACCGGAGCGTATGCTCCATTGCAATTTAATTTAAAAATTGATTCTGTCCCATCACACCTCCTCTTACTTTTGGAAAGAGAGGCTATCCATCAGTGTTTTTTTTTCTTTTTTTCTTTCTTACCATATTCTTACTGTAAAATAAATGCTGCAAATGCGACAACTGACAAGTCCTTTTCTTCCCTGATAATATCGGCCCGATAAATTGTAATTCAAAGGTCACTTATTACTTTATAATATAAAATGCTAGCAACTTCAACGAGTTTTCAGAGCCAACAGTGATTCCAGTCGGCCCAAGTCGTTGGAGTCAAGCCTTTGATTTAATGAGGACGAGAGGCCGAACAACAATGCACTGGCGACAAACATTCATCCCAATACATTGTTTTTCGTTCATTGGCTTAGTGTATACGCAACTTTAGAGAATCTGCATACTCTCCTTTTATGTGATGAATGTTTATTTCAGCTGTCACTTCGTTTTGTTCTTATGTGAAATTATTTGAAACTTCTAGTTATAATTCTTTTACTTATTATTTGTGACGGAACTTTTACCTGTTGAAGAACTTGGCACAAGTTTTCCATAAATTTTATGATTTACGTATTCACTGAGAAACTCATTTTGTGTAATCTTATGCCTTCAGCACAATCATAACTGTGGTGTCGCAAATTAATCATGGATTCTTATGTATATCGACATGACAAATTGAAAGTGAAGTATAAAATTTGTCGTTATCTCGTTTAGTTCTCGAGATATTGACTGTCAAAAATTAGTTATTTGTACAGTTCCCTTGTACCTTTTGCAACATTTTTTATCAGTCCAACCACTATGGCTTAAATGAAAAAAAACATTCATTGTGCATTTCCAGCTCGTAGTTGCTGGTGACTTTCGTGAAATTTTTTTCTGATGCAGGCCACATTTCAACCTAACCATCTCTATTTTGAGATAATACATTTCAATAACTAAGCATGATATCGAAAATTTTTACGCTTCCCTTTCGATTGTCTCTTTGAATTGCCTAAGAATCCATCATCGAATTTGGCTTTTGTAGAAATTTTTCTCCTGGGCTAGGCCACATTTAAACCCGACAACCTAAGCGAGATATCAAAAAATTCATAACTTTCGATTTGTCTAGTTGAGTTACCAAAGAATCCATCATCAAATTGTAGTGCCACAGTTGTCCTAGAATCCTGCAGATTTAAATATTGTAGTTTCAATAAATTCTGGCACTTTTTTTCATTCAACAATGCCACACTTGTTTTAAGATCAGCATTATAATAATTTATTGCTAGTGTTAGTCTTCATTTTAAATTTTACAATGTTCAGATTTGGACTGAAAAACTGATAGAGCAGTAATTTATACATGCGTCTTTATTATGTTTACATTAAATACAGGCACTGTATTGAAATACAAACAGATATGCAGGCAGAAACCACACAAACCTAGTTTCTGCATCTTTAAAGTAAAAATATCATCTTTACAAATATTGCAACATCTGATATATATGTATATATATATAACTTGAGGGTTTCTCTGTCTTGGGGGTTTCCTTTTATGTCTCACATTCTCTCTCTCAGTCATTACTTTTAGAAATATACTTATACAATAGGATATTTTCAGTACACTTTTTAAAATGTTAAATTCAAATGCTAAGTTTACTATGCAGAAGATGACAGTTAATTTGGCACAGTTTTAGAAGATCAGTGTCTGCAAACATTGCTCAGTTGCTTCATGTGTTGTTTGTGAATATAGCAAATTTAAGGATATCGTACTTTGTTTGTGGAAGTGATCCCTGTTTATTAAAAGACTGACTGTCCTAGCTCATGCATTGAAATAGCAATATACAGTCACAGAATAATTTGTTTTGTGCTTACTGTGGTTATAAATAACTGTTACTACTGATTTTTAGACTATCCTTTACTTCTCTGTTTACATAATTTCAGATAACCACTGCCATAAGCTTCAATGATCTTGCCTTCTATGTTGGGCAAAATGTATCCATGAAGTCAGTCATAACAAATATATATGTATGACAAATGAGTATGAGGAAAGGTAAGTCTAAAGCTGATTAGAAGAGGATAAATATACAACTGTAATCTCATACAAATGAATTTAGAACTTTGGAAAATAAGTACTTTGAAATTATGAAGGGATTGGTTTTTACTAAACTGCAAGCCTTGAAGAGAAAAATAATGTAAATGCAGAGAAGACTATAATTTAATATGAAATGTAGTATAGAACAAATGACTGGGTGATCCAGAGGTTGTGCACCATCAAAATGGTATTTAATTTTCTCCTTGCTTTTAAAAAGCAAATACGTACTCGAAGTGTGAGAATAGATACATTTTGAAAGCAAGGAGAATAACTAATATAAATATGAGCCAACACATAGAAGAGTTGTTTAATTTGAACAAATAGAAATATCAACAATTGTGTTATTGTAGAAGACCATTAAATTAGGAATAAAACTGGAAATATTCAATGTTGTATGGAATCTGGAAATAAAACCAGCATCTACAAAGAAAACACTTTAATCACAATTAACAAAATGCTGTAGGATTTGCTAGATACAAAAATCAGTAAGATATTTGTCATTCCAGTTTTGTTTTATTAGTAGCAAACATTCAACTAATGTGGCTTCATGACATAGGTTGTAAGTTCCCAAACTGGGGGCACCCCCTCCCCCCCTTCCCCAGGGGTACATGATGACATGTCAGAGAAGGTGCGAGGTAGCTTCATCACCGATGTGGATGAAACCCTAACTCTACAACGTCACAAGTAATATGTCTCCTTCACTGAATCTTAGAGTTTAAAATCTTTATTCAGACATACTCAAGGAAATTTGTCTGGATGTCATTGTTAACATTAAAAAGTAGGCATTTACCACATATGCAATAGAATTGTGGTGGTGAAGGGAAAAATAAAAAAGTAATTCAGTGAATTTTTGTGAAAATAAATTTGTGGTGCTTCAAATAGTGAATAGTATTCAAAAGATAATAAATAAGGTTTTGACCAGGAATCGAACCTGCAAATCTCAACACACAATTGTGACAAATTTTTTACTTTTTCTACTGGTAGACAAACAGTAACTTTTAATCATTAAGAGGGTGCCAAGATTCGTAGTCCTTGTGATATCCAGTGAAAGCAAAATTTATTTAGTCCATTTTCAGTTTTAAGTTAGAAAGGAGATGATGAGGATAGTACAATAATTGTGTTAGCCACTCTTTAGCTTTCTCAGTACTCACGGGGTGTTTAGGGTGGTGAATGTTTTCAAACTAGTGTAATAGTTTGTTCATATATATATATTTTCTTCAGTATCTTATCCTTACAACAGTCTCGTAGCAATTGGGTGGCAGAACAGGCAAAATCCCATGGGCCTCCATCTGGAAGAGGCCCCCAGCCAAAGGGGCCCTTGAAAACAGCTTCTGCCCATTGTACACTTGGGGCAGTAATGAGAGCTTAAAAAAGGTCACCCATCCTCAAATAAATTTGGTGCCCAGGCACTGACGTAGGGCACTATCCGATTAATTTGCCATGGGCCTCAATGGTATAGTTACGCAAAACAACAATGCTACAACATCTGCTTGATGTGCTACCTCATAGGCTTAAGAATGTCTTATACACCAGAAAATCTTCTGTTATTTTATAATTATAAACTAATCACATATTCTTCTCCTTTGGGTAATTATGCTGGCTCTTGGAGAGATGAGGTAAGCACAAATTCAAGTCACATTGCAGGTGTCCGATAATTTCAACTATAGGCATCCAGTTGTAAGTAATCAAGCAGAGAAATGATTAAGTAACTACTATATCACAGAAGCATACATTATCATTGACTGAGTTTGTTGGGCGAACACCAATGCTTTGGCTTTGCATTTGAGATGGCGCGGGTACAAATCCTGATCCAGCCATCCATATTTGGGTTTTCAATGGTTCTTCCAAATTACTCCGAGCAAATACAGGGATGGTTTCTTGAAAAGGCCTTTACCAAATTCCTTCATGTTCCTTGCCCCCAGTCTATTCATAAGGTCCTTACCGAGCATGGTGGGTGAGCAGTTAACGCTCTAGCCTAGCATTCGGGAGAAGGCTAGTTCGAATCCCCATCCGGGCATCCAGATTTGGGTTTTCCATGGTTTCCTCAAATCACTCCAGGCGAATGCCGAGATGCTTCCTTCAGAAGGCCATAGCCGAATTCCTTCCAGTTCCTTGTCCCCCATCCCATCCCACCTCTAATGACCTTGACATTAATGAGGCGTAAAGCCATAAGTAAAAAAACTAATGACCTTAATGTCGATGAGGCGTAAAGCAATAAAAAGCACACATTTTCTTTAACAGTACAGCAAAGCAAATATTGTGACAAACTTCTTTCATTACTTTAATTTTACAATTCCCTCCATTTTAAAGGTTATGTGGTTTCTATGGTTATTGCCACTTCCCACAGGAATTGCGGAGGCTGAGCTCCGCATTCCCATTACTACCTTTTCAGCTCTAGGAGAGATGTGAAGGGATCTGCACCATGTTCCGGCCATTTTGATCTTCATTTTTCAAAATAATAATTGTAGTGCTTTACTTATGAATCACCCTGTTTAGTGTTCTGACAGTGAGCTGTAATAATTTAACAAAATAACTTGGTTGAAGAACAGTAGTTAGAAATCTAATTTAATTGTTTGCATTGTTTAGTATTAATTTTAAATTCAGTTATTGCTCATACCAATTCCTTTTGTGTGTTTGTCTGTGTTTGTGTTTGGGAAAAAAGTATTCAGTTTAGCCAAACCTGCATTTTTTCATCATGTTATATCAGTTGAGTCATCTTCTGCAAATGTTACAAAAATAATGTGAGAGTCTTTATACAATAACACCAAGACATTACCATGGAAAATTACACAAGGCATTAACTTTACAGTCACATTGTAACTTATTTTCTTAGTAAAATTCCTGTCACTACACAGATATTCACTACATCAAATATAACTACAAAAAGGAATAAGTTAAAAACAGTGGAAACATGAGGTAATGTTATTGGCTTAAAGAGACAAGAGTGAACATTCAGTTTCTTTAACACGCCATTTTATGCTGGTTTTAGTGTGTGTCAGTTTAAAACATTAAGAGAGAGGAAACATTGAAGAAGATAAAAACTAACACACATTTTTACTGTGATACAGACACCGAGTCAATTTTTGTGTTACCACCTATGTCTCATCTTTTAGGTGGTGTTTTTAAGAGACTTGAATGTATACACATGGAAGAAGGTCTTCAGAACTGGAATAACAGGTAATATTAATTACAGCTGTTCTAATAACAATATCCTTTAAATGTCACAAATGATTAGTATTAAAATATATTCTCTACTAGATTTGTAAGTGCCCTGCATTCATATTATCATAGATATGCCTATTACAGTCCGTACTTTCCATTTTATGCTTACATGTAAGGTGCTAAACAATCACATATGTAAGTACTAAGTCTCTCTCACAAGCACTGCATTCGAAGAAAAGAGACTCTATCATTAGATCATCTGTCTTCTAATAACTTAGTACAAACTATAAGGTCTTCAAGTCCTTTCATTTTGGAGAAAGTATGTTTTAGGTATTTTATCACTGCTATTATTGCTATTTAATAAGACATAGAATTAAGGAATGCTATCAAACAGCAGATAAATATATAACAAAAAAAAAAACCTATGAACCCATCAAATGACTTTCTCCAAACTATAACAATGGTTTGTGTTATATATGTGAAAAAACTTGAAATTATCATGAAATTGTTAGTTGTAAGTACCAAAAACATGTAGTTTAGGGTGATACAATGAAGAAATGAATGTTCTGTATCACTTGGCAGTGTTAGAAATAATTAATTTTTTACCTGATGACATAATTCACTTTTTACACATTCATCATCTGTATTAGTTTGTCAAGATGCATTGAGGAATCTGAAATGTAAACCATTACTGTATACAATTTATACAAAGCAGATCCATCTAGAAACAAATAATAAATCAGAGTTCATTCGACATACTTGCACTACAAGAATTAAAATCAGAGGAACTTCATGGACTGAAAGGCCTCTCATTAGGCCTATTATGAATGTTTACAGATAAGAGCTTAACCTGCAAAATATACAGACAAGTCAAAGATATCACTCATTAATAACCCCAAAAATTAATCAGTAAAATGTATTACACTGATTGAAGAAGATCAAATGTAAATATTGAATACCTTAAATTAAATAGTTCTGCAGAAAAAATGCACTCAAATTAGGAAATAAAATTGTTACTGCTGGTAAGATGCAGAATTCTTTCATGATATGCACAAAATAAAATCTCTTTATTACAATATTCAGGATTGACTATCACCTTTCAAAAGCATTACAAGATTCATTGCACTGTTCTAAGCCTACTGAAATTATTGAGGGATTGATATTTTCTGATAAATGAGTAGTTCATAATGTTTTATTATTCTATTTAAAGCCATGTTTACTGTTAGATTTTAAATTTTCATTTATCAGCTGGCATTGTGGACTTGGGGTGTAGTCCCACCCTAGCTCCCTCATGTAGTAGAGCTAAAAATATATTAAAATAAAAATTACCACTTTTAATTTGAAAAAGAAATGTTATCAAAATTTAGGTAGAACCCTCGTAGACTAGTGTACTTGTAGTGTAGATAAGTTAATTGAGTGTTTAATTTTTTTTTAAGTAAAACAATTTTCAAAAAGTATTTTTATTGTTTCCTTGTTTTTGCCCCATCTTGAAGCTAATCCTGGCTACACCTTGCTTGTGGATCATTGTTAGAGATGAATTTGAGTTATCTCATTTCTGGTGTACTAGTTCATTTGTGTACTTTGCTCTTCCACTTGATAAATTGTGCTGTGGTGATATTTTACTAGTTCATCAGTGTAGTGAGTATGATGAGTAGGATTTCTTTAACAGTAGGAATTTTGTGATCAGATGTGTAAGTACTTTATGGACCACAAGTTTGAGCAGAGCAGTAATGCCAGTTTGTGCACAATATTTGGTAAATTTTGAACTAGTGTCCTTCAGCAGGCTTGAGACAATAAATAAATGTGATCTAATTTGAGAAAACTCTCAAACCAACAGAAACAGAGGTGACAGAGGGTGCTTTGCACCAAAAATAATCTCTGTTCTGAGCATTACAATACCTAATAACATGAGGAAAGATAGAATTCAGTTTGGCAGCAGTATGACCCCTTGTTTCCCTGATCTTATCTATCCTGTCATTTTGACCCAAGTATGCTGGTGGGAGAAGTATTTTACTGCATAAGTAAATGACAGAAATTGTTCACACGTTATTAAAGAAATTTGTGTAGAAACTACATTGTCTTTCTAAGACAGACTACCAGCCTAATGGCTTTATCACTTCTGTGATGCCTTTGTAAAGACTGTGGTAAATTGTCACAAAATGTGTAACTCTTCTCTGTGTATTCTTGATATTATTAATCAATCCCTTGTGATACGGATCCCAAATGGTACAACAATACTCAGATGAGGCTGTACAAGATCTTTATATGCTATTTCATTTGCAAACAAATTGTTCAAAATTCGACCTGTGAATCACATTCTAGAATTAGCTTTATCAACTACCAATTTTATGTGTTGATCCCATTTATGTTGCTTTGTACTATTACTCCTGTGTATTTAAAAGATTCAACTTTTCCAAGAATTAAACTGCTTACTTTGTATGCGTAGTCAAATTATTTAGTATGCATATTAACTTGCTCTTATTGCAATTTAATTTAAGCTGCCATTTACTGCTCTATGTTGAAATATCTTCAAGGTTATATTGAATTTGTAAATGATCAACAGAAATCTTTACCTCCCTATAGATCAGCCACTCCTAAACTGTGAGTACATCACAAAGTACTACCGTAAATTTGTTTGTGTATTATATAAAATAGGATATGCTGTCATCATACCCAAATTTTTGTGCACTTCTGTGCTTCAAAGTTCCCGTTTTGAGTACAAGTAAGAGGCTTGACCAAGAGCATGCTTATATTTTTTTGGACAATCATGGGGAGTGAATTATTAATTCATCCCAGAGAATCAAAATTTTAACACAGACTTTCCTTGTAAACTTCCGAGGTAAGTAATCTATGACATTTCGTATATACTGTTAAGAATTTGTATCTATAGCATGTTGTAATTTTTTAGAACTCCACAACATTTGTATCAGTGGAATTACTCTTTTGGAAGCCCTTTTCTAGGGATTTGGGTTACCTTCTTGTTAAAGATTCAATTTCTGCTAAGATGTTTTTTTAAATATTTAATAGCAAAATATAATTGTCATAAAAGTTCAAGATGTCACATGTGTCTACAAGATATATTGGAATATTTTAATATATACAGGGAAAATTGTTGGCACCAGAAGCAAATAAAATACGTTATTATAAAGAACTTTTAAATTATTTTTTTCATTACTTCTTACTTGTTATGTAGGTCACAGTGAAATTATCTGCTACCAGCGAATGTATAAAACAAAACTATGTTTATAAAAATATGTTTGAAAGATTGTGTCTAAACTGACAAGCTGGTATCTAAAATAGTAAAACTGTTTTTGAGAACTCTCATTATTACAAATTTACATATCAATCCTCCAACAGATCTTTAAATGATTATTTTTGTATTATCATAAATGGAGAAAGTGAAAGTGGGTTCACTTTTAATAAGCTTATGTTTTTACTATTCAAGACCCGTAGAAATTTCTGGTATCAAAAACATTAGTGCTCTAGATTAATGTGCATATACAATTAAATCATGAGGTTAGTACCAGAAAAATGAACTAAATAAAAATAAATAACAATTTTACACATTCAAGGAGTCTGACAATACTGCAATAGTAGTACTATATATATGAACATTATTTAATGGCTTTTGACTCTGGACAGGATGTGTTACCTCTTGGAAAAATTTCCATTGGTTTATGCTAGATGAAGCATACATACTTTTCCCATTTAAAGTGAGTAGTGGACTATGACAGTAGCTCCGAACTGATCATTAGGATTTTATTATTCTTGAAATAAAGTGTGTTGACAGTCATAGACAGGTGATTTACTGCAGGGGTTGTTCTTATGAGGACCTGGCTGGGGTTACTCTTGCCCTGAGCTGCTGAACCATGAGGACTTGCTGCTGTTGGCTGATGGGCTCTGTTGGGCTCTCTGAGTCGCTGCTTGTGCCCTGCAATGAGACAAGGATGCAACAACTGGAATCAGCAAACGAATCTCGGTGAGGAATGATGAGAGCTGAAACTCGGATTGCCATATTGATTCATCAAAATTTCTATACACCAACATCTGGTAGAATAAAGCCACTAGTTAACAATATCAAAAAAGTTTAAATCAGATAAAAATAAATTTTAGTTTGATGATAAAAACACAAAAATAAGAAATACATAAACAAAATGAATTTTAAAGCTGCAGTCTTTGTCTGTCTGCTCAGACCTGTATTTGAATATCTTATATTATTATATTTTTTATGAATAATTGCTTAGCTTAAGAAACATGTCTTTTTGTGTTTGGTCCCCGGCTACTTTACCTCTGTAAAATTTCATTTAGTTTCTTCCTTGCTGAATCCTATTTAAACTGCAAAAACCATAATATTTTTGAGAAATCTTGAAGTAATTGAATTATGATAATATTCATTGATTTCTGTCACATGGAGAAATTCATTAATGTGTGGAAAATACTAAAATTTTGCGCTGCCTTTAAATAAAGACAACACTTAAAATAAATGATATTGTTAAATTTGATTCCAATGTTTATCAAAATTTAAAATAAAAATGCTAATTCTTAGATTGAATATTGCAACCTGAGTGTATAAACAAATAAAGAATAATGACTTTAACAAGTGCTTCATTCTGCAAATTGTTAACATTTTCATAGACAATCATATTACTAACAGCTTTCTCCATTTTTATTATTATTATTACTTTTTTTTTTTTAAAAAAAAAAAAAAAAAGCTATGTAGAGTAAAATAAAACTATTCTAACAAAATTGCAATTTAGTTTTCAAAAAGGGTCATTCAGCAGAACAAGCTGTACTTAATATTTAATTAAAATTACAATGAAGCACATGCTCCGATGGCAAAAAATGCCTACACACCCATCCATCTTCCCCCTTTCCTGCACCCACCTACATTTGCCCTCTATACATTTTAGATTTAAATTCTTTCAAAGTTTTTGATAAATTATTTATCACTTCTCTTGGTAACTTATTCCAGTCCCTGACACGCTTACCTAAGAAAGAGCATCTTCCTACACCCATGTGCCTGAAATTGAGTGACAGCTTGCATTCACTGACAGTGTTCTATAAGAAATAAATGATAAATTACTCTCTATAGGAGTTTTTGTGATTTATCTAAAGCATTTGATCGTTGATCATGAAATTCTCAAACAAAAATGATTATGGAATAAAGGGCATTGTTAATAAATGGCTCAGTTTCTTATCTTTTGAACAGAAAATGAAAAGTGTCACTGAAACATATGATGTTTCATATGTTTAGCATGTTTCATATGTTTCATAGTTTTACTATAGGAGGTTCAGCAGATGTACAGTACTTCAAGGTTCTGTATTGTTCAGATATTTATTGATCTATCTTGTGTTATAACTCAAAATTTTTAATTTTACAGCTGACATAAGCATAGGAATTAAAAATATTCCAGAATTCTATGCTGAACTGCAAATTATGTTTTTGACGGTATTCGTAATTATTCATATCCAGTGGCTTGTACTTAAAATCAGATAAAAGGCAATACATGCAATAAGTATGTCACATAGATTAACCCCAGCCATAGGCTACATAATGCCACATTTACTCTCACACCTTTGTGCACGAGCGCTGACACTAACTGCCGTTTACATTCTCACTAAAATTCATTCATGGATGACATGTAAATCGGAGTTATAATAGTATATATAAATTCAGAAGTTATATTTTTTGGAGAATAACACAGAGTAATAAGTTTATAGTAATGTTTTTATGTTTCATTTAATAGTTTTACACTTGATTGAAAAGATGTTCCAAAAAACGGTACATGAAGACTTTGAAGATTCTTCCAAATTCTTAAGAATATCACAAGCTGACTATGAACTTCCTTTGAGAAAAACTAAACTTTAAACAAAAAACTAGATTCAGGATACCAATACCAGCAAAATTTCGATTATCCATAACTGTATGGCTTTTAGCTACTGGAGACAGTTTCCAAAATGTTCTCTGTTTGTTCAGTATTTGAAATATAGCTATACCATTAACTGGATTTGAAATTTGTAAATATGAAATAAAGAAGGGAAATAAAAATGTGTTTTTTTGTTGTTGGTGGTGGTTTTATTATACTTACTAATTTAGTCGCATGTATTTAGTCATCAAGTAAAATACATTTTCTTACATTTATTAGTAATATAATTTGAATTAATGATATAAGATGAATTAACTCAATAACAAAATAATATGTAAGACCATTTAAATATTCATCAGAGGTTTAATAGGGCAGGATTGATAAGAGTCTTATATAACTGTATTTGTTATCATTAATGTATATATTATTCTGTGATAATGCATCTTCTGTTGGCATGCAATACCATCAAAGATTGAAAATTTGTGGCCAGAACAGAAAGCAGTAGTTAAGTAGAAAAGGAGGAAACAGAAGAGAAAAGAGTTGGAACAGGAGCAAAATGGGGCTGCAATATATTATCAACAATATTATATATGCTGAAAGCGGGAAGTATGGAAATGAATTAGAAAAGACTAAAAAACAGTATGTACACAGATGACATAATAATAATGTTGGATTTAGTAGAAAAACTGCAGAATATGATAGAGGGTAATGTAAAAGTTGGGAAAGGTCTTTAAATAAAGAAAACACTTGTGAGACTACAGTAATGATGGTTGGAAAAGATGAATTATTGATGGAGAGTAAGACACTAGGACAGGTAAAATCATTCAAGTATTTAGGAAATTTAGGGACTGTCAATGGAAATAAAAGAATTTCTTGTTATTATTATTATTATTTATTAATTGTGTTGGAACAAAACCATTGGTGACAATTTTGCTATTTGTTTGTGACAGATTTTTTTTAGCTGGTGTCGCTCCTTCTAAGATGATATTGCCACTCCCTGAAGTTGCCACCCAGGTCAAGTGCTCCAGTTTGTTATTCCTCCCTTCCACTACATATGTCACTGACTTCTGCTTTACTTGAAATTTTACTTTAAATTCGAGGTAACTTGTTCCACATATCTCTCAATAATGGAAAAAAATCTTCTTGCAATGTGAATGGGCTATCAATCATCAAAAAGACTCCATTTGAACTAAGAAAGAAGTTTGACAAATGTTTTGTGTGGAATATAGTGTCACTGGGTCAGAGACATGTAAAATAAAAAAGGGAAGAAAACTACTTGGATAGTTTTGAATTTTGGTTGTGGAGGAGAACAGAGAAAGTGAAATGAACAGGAGGTTATGAGGGAAGAGAAACCTGACTAGTAGAATAAATAAGAGGAAATTTCAAGGCAGTCACTTAATATGTAGGGATTATCTATTGAAGATAATCATAAAAGCAAAAATTGAAAGAAAAAGATGAAGAGGAAGAAGAAAGTCTGGAATATTTGCATGCATTAAAGAATGTTGACCCTGTAATATCAGCTGGATGCCTGGGAGTGGGTAGCTGCATTGTATGGCATGAAGTTCTCTGCTAGAAAGACTGAGGCGTTAATTACAAGAATAGCAGGGCAGACATAGACATATCACTCGGAGGAGAGCAATTGAATAAAGTGGATGTTTCAAATATTTTGGAAGCTGGATTGAAGAAAATGGAGGAAATAGGATGGATATAAATTATAAACATGCAGATGGATTTATTAAGAGTGTTATGGATCTGGTATGGAGTAGGGATGTGCTACAAAAGAGTAAGGAAGCAATCTATTAAACTTATTTCATGCCAGTTTAGACACATGGGTGATGAAAATGAGGGAAGAAAGGAGAATGCAAGCTATGGAAAAGAAGTTTTAGAGGAGCAGAATAGGAGCAAATAGAAGGAATGAAAAAATCAGGGAGATGGTCAATGATGAACCGTTACTACAAATAATAGAGGAAAATATGTTATAATTGTATGGTTATCTGAAGATAACAGGAGAAGAGAAGATAAAAAAGAAGATGCTGAATGTGGAACTGAAAGAGAAGACCAAGAGACAGAGGGGCGAAAGATGTTAAAAAGTGTGTTGAAGAAAGAGTAGGATATTGGCTGACAGTAGAAGAAGAGATACTGGTATGGATAGGCTTTTGTTCCAAGCAGATCTGACCAGTGGTTGGAAGCTGCTCAAGAAGATGACAATGATGAAAGAATGTTGAATCTACAGCCAAATGAAGGAAGCTGCTCAGTGTAACCTTCCAGCGCCCTACCTTTAATAATTCTTGGCTAATTTATTAATTATCAGACTTATTTTTGCCGGAGATTGACTGCATTCACCTTTATCAATAGCAAAGTAGGAGGGGACAGGAACAATTACAAAATAAAGTAAGTGGATAGATGATGAACCTCACAAATTCATATTGTATTCTGTCCTACTTAAGCACATTGGATACAAAGATCTTCACTCGAAATTTGAACACGTATTCAATCAAACAAGTTCATAAAATTGTCAAGTAACCAACTATCACCAATAACTAGTCCATGACAGCTTTCCCACTAGCGATACTAAATACCAGCAATTCATCATATAGTAATAGTCACATAAAGGTAGTTATACACTTCATCTTAATGTTCTTAGTTTACTTCACTTCATAAACTGTAGAGAGTGTGATGTTTTTTTTTTTGGCAAAGAAACGCACAGAGAGAGAAATATATTAAATGGACTTACATCTTTGCATGCTTCCTACACTGGCAGTACCACTATAGATCATGACTGAGGACCCTATCGTGTTTGGTGGATCTTAAATACTCTTTAGGTAATGGTAATTTTGATTGTCTGCTGTATTTTATGAGAGGAACATTGCCAACATTGACGACTTAATAAATTTAAGTTGTCGTGTGTAATCTCTCTGTCATACGGAAGGATACACAGGCTCACACAGATACTACCCCTCACGAAAGATGTCTTTTGGTGTTCGTGGGGCGGTGCACGCTAAACTCAGGGTTGGACCAGGGTGCGAGCATGCTCTTGCTGCCATAATGGCTGCCACAGTAGTGTCCTGAAATTCCTAACTCAAATGTATTATCTGCCTACCTCTCATTATGGCAACTTGGGATTCTTAATTATATTTCTTACTAACTATTTAATCCTACCTCTTAGAGTTCCTAATTATAGTTATTTACACTTTTATCTCTTCTATATGTCTTGTGGTACCACATCAGGACAGGAGGACATGAATGTTTTTTATTTTCAGGTACTATATTTTGGCTAAATTATTATTAATTGCGATGGAGCTAACACACTGGTGGCAATTCCCCCCCCCCCTTCCTAGTCATCCATTTAGCCCTTTTTTCATATAGATATTTTTTTAACTTTTCTTTTATAATTGTAATGATAAATTCCTCCCCTGTATACTATTATGATTTACAAATTTTAATTCTAAACTCCTTAAGTGTTTTAGGAAAATTATTCATCACTACACTTGGTAATTTGTTACAATCCCTGACACCCTTACCAAACAAAAGAAAATTTTCCCACACCCTTATGAATGGAATTTAGCACAAACTTCTGATCATTGTCACCTTTCTCCTTCCGTGCACTATCCCTAATTCTTTTACCAATATCCCTACAAGCTCCATCACCAACATATGTCCCATACATTCACAGCACTCTCTTCACCCTCCTCCTTTCCTCCAATGAGTCCCAATCCAGCTCCCTTATCATATCAGTTACTGACTGGGTCTTGCGATAACTTCTACAAACAAATCTAACTGCTCTTCTTTACATACCTACCTACTCCTGTATTTGATAACAAAAATTTGGGTCCCAAACTACATCACCATATTCAACCAATGGTCTGACCAAAGTTTTGTAACTCAACCCCCTAACTTCTCTGATACATCATCTCATCACCCTCTCCAGTAAATGAAGGATTTTGTAACCTTTTCCTACCACCTGCCCAATGTGCTCTGCCCAATTGAGTTTATCATCAAACCTTATGCCAAGATATTTACTCTTTAAGCTTTCAACAAGCAATTCTGATTCCACCCTATAAACGTAATTAACCTTTTGTTTTTTTATGTGTGAAACCTAATAAGCTGACTTTTCTTGGTATTTATCTTCATTCCATGCTGACCTACCCATTTAGATATTCTATCCAGGTCACCCTGCAGCTGTTCACAGTCTTCACCTGTTTTGATGCTATTGTATACCATTATCTCATCTGCAAAATGACTCTGACCGTAACCCATCAACACAGTCATTCATCAGCTGATAGCTGTCGTAAGACAGTAAATCAGCTCCAATGTGTACCTGGAAGGGTGGCGGTGGGCCCAGCGTTGGGGCGCTGTGCGACGCTTGATTGGCGGAGCTGTTCCCGTTCTCCCTGTCTGCCGCGGCTGCGGCGTCGTCGTCCTCGAGGCTGGAGTAGCTGGCAGTGGTGGCGTCCGAGTCAGACCCAGCGCTCGCCCTGCCCTCCTCTTCAGAGTGCAGGTTGCTGCTGCTGCTGCTGTTACTGCTGTTCGAGTTGCTGGACGCTGCAGAACCGGAACCGAGGCCCGTCTGATTTCCGTTGTCGTCGTCACCACTGTTGCCGTTGCTGCTGTCCGCCTCCACTGTGGTAAACAAAGGTCGGAAGAACTTTCAGATGAGGAGACAACACAACCTCTATCAGAAGTACTGTCAAAGTAAACAGGATTGAAGAATGGAAAGATTCGAGACTTAAATGTGGAGAAATATGGAAGCAGTAGTGTATGGAACGAGGATCACTAAGAAGAGTGGGTCTACTTACAACTATAACTGAGAAAGTCAGGTTACAATTCTGGTTGGGGTAGAGTGTGTGAAACTTTATCACCTCATTATGACAAGGGATGGCTGATGTGGAAGTCTCTGAATTGGCTGAGATCAGGAGTGGGCAGATCACAGATTAAGCTAGTACGATGGGACTATTCTGACATCAATGATATCAAGTGCAACTGTGGAAAGGATGAGACTGTTCAACACATGCTCCAATGTCGACTGTGTCTAACCTCTTGCATGAAAGTTGATTTATAAGAGACCTCGGAAAATGTACTGGTAGTGATCAGATTTTGGTCACATATTCTTTGATGTTTGTTACTGTGTAAATATGTATGTCTCTCAAACGAAAATAAAAAAAATTAAAAAGAGTTGTTTGTAAAACATAAGCACATACAAATAAATTGGCATTAATGGTGTTTCCCAAATTACAGTTTGCTGGGAACTGTGGTTGTCTGGAGGTCTGCTCTGCTCCACATGTGTTATATTGAGATAGTGCTAGATTATCCTTTATTCTACCTACACCAATTCTCAGCCTGATAAAGGTTCTCCAAGTTTACATTTAAGATTTCTACCTGTAGGTGGTGCACAATCACCGAGTTCCCTTTAAGCCTGGCGATTTTTTGCAGCACGTTGAAGAAAACTGTCGTACTCAGGAAAGCCTTCCTAGATTTAAGTCTTTGTCGGGGGATCTGACGTCCAAATAATGGATGAGCTAAGTTATATTCAACCTTTCTCCACTATAATTGTATGTAGAAAGGATGTTAATCAAAATTATGAAAAGAAGGATGTGCATAAAATGAGAATAGGAAAGTATTGATATAATGGATTTGGAAGAGAAAGGAGTTGGTTCCAAATATTGAATCATTAAGATAATGTATGGAGATGAAGAGATCAGCAGCAAGTATAAAGGAATGAACAAAGAGGAATCTGCCAAAACTACACGAATACGCGGCCTGTCAATTAAAGGTCCTCTTTGAATTAACGCAATCCTGTGGATACCACTTTATGCCCCGTTGACGTCTAGGTCATTGGAATTGCAAGAAAATTTGGGGCAAGAAAGAGTAAGGATTTTAGACATGTTCTTTTGAAGTAATCATCCAGGCATTTACATGGAATGATTTATGGAAATTATGGAAAACTTGAATCTGGATGGTTGAACCGCGGATTGAAAACCAGGTCTGACCACTCACTTACCAGACTCGCTCAGCATTCATGAGTTTCAAGAATGCTTCTTATTTCCCAACTCTAATGCTATCATTGGCTTGAATGGGGTGATTGCTACCGATAATGATGAAACTATACTCTGGAGGTTGCAGGGCCTAAAGTTACACCGGGGTTAGTGCAAAACCTTCAGTCTTAGCTGTAACCATGATTATGCCTTGGATAATTTTAGTCTGTGCTTTGCAAAATTAACTTGATCGCCACCTATATTGTATTAAAAGTTTGTCACACCCCCCAACGACCGTGACTTGAGTTATTCCGTCATGCCACAGGCATAAAATTCTGCATCAGAGCAGTGTGGAGACACTCTGACTGGGCGACGTCTATATGCACCTTACATAATAGCCTCAAGCAAAAACGACACGCCGTGGAGCGTAGTTACGCTCGGATGACTTGAAACTGACTGGCCACAAGGAAAGCTTAGGGCTGCCATATATAGAAAAACCCACGAGAACCCTGTTCACATAAGAGCGGTCCCACGATCTGATCAAATGTGGAATCTCAAGCTTGAAGATTTCGTCATACTTATGACCTTGGTGCCTTAAAATATTCCTTTTTTTTTTGTCATCAGTCTCCGTTCGGCCATCCTGACTGGAGTTTTTCGTGATTTTCCCCAGTCACTCAAGGCGACTGCTGGGATGGTTCCCTACAAGCCCACGGCCGACTTCCATCCCCCCTCCCTCCCCTTTAGGTTAGTTGGTTGAAAAGGATCCTCGAGACCCTCCAACAGCCCGCCTCCCAGGCTTCACCTGGGAGGAATGAAATTGTAAAATAATAAATTCCTTGACGTTCTTTGTTGCAGTGACTGAATCCAGCACCAGTGCGAAGTAGCTTTTCAGGAGTTATATATATATATAAAGAAACACAGAGTTTTAGCTATATATGTATACAGCTAAAACTCTGTGTTTCTTTATAATTCATGTAAGTTGATAGATACTTCAATAAATTTTTGAATCTATGATGTTTCTGGTGCTGCTTAAATTGAAGAAAACGATAGTTAAATGTGTGAGTTTATAAAAATTACTCTCAGTTAATGATTGTTCCATTAGATAATGTATTCTGCTGTTTGTTATAAATTATATGAAACCATATTCACATACTCATATAATTGGTGACAAAGGTATTTATTTATTTTTATGTTTTTAAACATTGTTGCTCAGTTTATTGAATGGTTCCATGCCGCGAACATTGGCTTTCTCTAATAACTCTAACGACAAGTACACTGCCCCATCCCGTTTGAAGACTTACTTGTCTAATGTCCGTGTAGTAAGCCTAACTCTAAACTCGCGCCCTGGGCTTGGATCTTATTGATTGCTCCCTCGTGTCTTGACTGGAAGAAGTGTCTGTTGAATTTTGTCAATATTCAAAGTTTAGAGACGAAATTCGAAGGTCCAACTCTCTAAGATGTAACCAATCTATCCAATATATGGATGAAGAGCAATATACGTAACAATAGACAAATGTTCCCATCTTCCACAATGGAAGGTTGAATTGCTGACTAGTGGGTAGTTTAGATCAGGTTGACGAACACTAGTATCCCTTTTTTCGGGGAACTAGCAAAGAACATGGATGTGACGGAAAGTTAGATCCAAGATTGTAGGAGAAAGTGTTGTGTCCAGTGTTTAAATGTTTTTGTTGTGACTGATCTGATAAGCAGCGGTTATGTACTACCTTAATCAACTTGCAAGTTAAACTACACAATGTTTTTACTCACTCAGCTGAATCTTCTCCACGATCAGCGGGTAGAACTCCTTGGCTGCGGCGTTGTCCGGCTCATACTGCAAGACTGCAACACAAGGAAAGTACCAGGTTATCAGTACGTCACTCATGAGGAGTGTTATTTTCAGGTGTCAATGGATCTTCACTCCCCAGTTTAGTCATGCTTGTTAAATCTAAGCTGTTTTGGAGTAAGGAAGATAAAACGGACCTAGTTTTAGGTATGGGGTCTGGCTGACTATTCGACTAACAACGTTTTTGGCGGTTTTCCACGATTAGGTACCTATGCGAATGCTCGGATTGTACCCTTGCTCCGACTCAAAAATTAGAAAGTACATACACAAGTTAATACTTATCACATAGAATATACACTGAAGAGCCAGAGAAACTGGGCATGCATATGCAATTACAGAGATATGTAAACACTCAGAGCACGGCGCTGCAGTCAGCAATGCCTTTATAAGACAACAGGTGTCTGGCGCAGGCGTTAGGTCGGTTACTGCTGCTACAATGACGGGTTATCACGATTTAAGTGAGTTTGAACGTGGTGCTATAGTCGGCGCACGAGAGATGGGACACACCATCTCCGAGGTAGTGATGAGGTGGGGATTTTCCCATATGACCATTTCACCAGTGTACCGTGAATACCGGGAATCTGGTAAAACATTATATCTCCGACATCGCTGCGGCCGGATAAAGATCTTGCAAGAAAGGGCCCACTCGTGTACCTTTGCTGAGTGCAACACAAAGCTTTACGCCTCGCCTGGTCCTGTCAACACGACATTGGACTGTTGATGATTGGAAACATGCTGCCTGGTCTGACGAGTCTCGTTTCCAATTGTATGAAACGGATGGACGTGTACAGATATGGAAACAACCTCTTGAATTCATGGACCCTGTATATCAGCAGGGGACTGTTCAAGCTGGTGGAGGCTGTATAATGTTGTGGGGCGTGTGCAATTGGAGTGAAATGGGACCCCTCATAAGTCTAGATAAAATCCTGACAGGTGACACGTACATACGCATCCTGGCTGATATCTGTATCCATTCATGTCAATTGTGCATTCTGACGGACTTGGACAATTCCAGCACGACAATGCAACACCCCACACGTCCAGAATTGCTACAGAGTGGCTCCAGGAACAATCTTCTGAGTTTAAACACCTCCGCTGGCCACCAAACTCCCGAGACATGAACATTATTGAGCATATCTGGGATGCCTTGCAACGTGCCTTTCAGAAGAGTTCTCCACCCCTTCGTACTCTTGTGGATTTATGGACAGCCCTGCAGGTTGCATGGTGTCAATTCAGACATTAGTCGAGTCCATGCCACGTCGTGTTGCGGCACTGCTGCGTGCTCGCGGGGGCCCTACACGATATTAGGCAGGTGTACCAGTTTCTTTGGCTCTTCAGTATAGCTTATACTAGTCACAAACAAATATGACAATATACACGTTACACTAACAGTTGTAATCATAGAAGGAAAAGATGAAAATATACGGGTATTTATACCCTATGATACCACTGTGGGTTGTACTTTTCATGTTGCCATAAATATTACATGAATCTTTTCTTCCCTTCCTCGGATTCGGCCACCAAAGAACACGAATCGTGAACATGAATCATGATAGATGAGGTAGTGAGGAATTGAGTTCGTGCCCGAAGTCTAACCAGGCCTGTTAGTCCTGCGTGCGTATGTAATCCATTAGAGGAAAGTCTTGTGATACCATTTGTCTTCAAAACTTTTAACTTTGTGTGTTCTTTATGATAAGTGTATTTTTTGTTTATGGAATATGTAGTTTTTGACGTGAACACTGGTGATCGTTCCAGCATTCGCCTATATGATTATAGGAAACCGACTAAAATCTGCATGGAGGAAGGCTGGTATGCGGTCCCGTTCCACTTAAGTGCACTGAGCCACTCTGACAGATCACATGAATAATGTTTCAATAAAGTGTTTGTGCTTATGATTCTAAACAAAAGTTTTATTAAATTTATAAATGCGACTTTTATATTTATTTTTCCTGTGTGCCTCATAGCCCAGCTCATAGTAACTAATCTAGGCACTTATTTCTGTTATTTTGCATGCAAATTTGCAATTAATGTAAAAACTTATATAAAATACTATCTCAAGATAATTAGTATTATCTGAATAGTGTAAAAAGAAGTACCTCTGACAAAGATATTTTTACTATTGCTACTTGCTATGTCTACTACTATTACTAATGTTACCACCACCAAGTTTTAGTAAAATATTCATCTAGTGTTCCTTTGGTCACAATGAGGAATGCGTTCCGAAAGCAGACTTCTTTAGAATTGCCGAGGTAACCAAGAGTTGACCTCCTGGAATACCAAGAGGTCACCATCGGTCACTTAAAGGACGGCCCCTCAGCGATACGCAAATGTTTCTCTGACGTTGATGGCATTCGTTGTTCTCTCATGTTAGCACCTCGTATTGTTGAAAGTCTGACTTCCAACTTCAATGATCATTAAAGTTCTTCATTTCCAAATTTACTATTTTTTATTGGGGCGTTCAGGAAGCTCCGCGTTTCGTATTGTTCATCTCAATTGTTTTTCAAGCCTTGTGGGAGAATTATGCGGAAAGGAAGCTCGGAGCTTTGCCTAAACTGTGAAAATTTGAGCTTATGACCTGTATAGCCTTCTGGTACCTTAATATTTAATAAAACGGTCGCCACACATTCGTATTATAAACCCCAAATAAGTCCATTTGAGACAGGTTTAAGATCACAAAATACTTATATTCTATTGTTGATAAAGTTCACTCTTACACTGTCGGTACCAGAATTGTGAAGAATAAGACAGCGGACAACAGTTCCATAAAAGATTGACAGGCTAAACACATTCAGACGAGAAGACAAACTCACTAAGTCCCCGGCCCTAACTTTAGTGAGAATAAGGTTACGGCATGTTACAATGTGCTGCAACAACTAACGCTTGGAGCAGTTTGCTCCGCTAACTAATGCTAAGTTAGTAGTTTGAAAATCATTGAAGGACTAGGCAATTTCAAGATGGCTGCAGGTACTTTATCAACTTTTCCGTTCCTATGACGTCAGCAAATTATTTAAAAATTTCAATATCTCCCAATATACTAAATGGATTAACTGGCAATTACTACAAGGGCTTCTTGATATCATATTCTATCTATCTGAATATAATTCAACATTCAAAAGTATTTCTATACGATTAACCTTTAAGTCTCTTACGTCATCAGCTTGGCGCGATTTGCCGCACTTCAACAACAATTAACGCCAATCTATCTTCAAAATCTTAATCATCTTACTGATGCTTAAACTTTTTACCGAAATCATTATATATACGTAATCTTCTTAATTTAGGCTATCTTCTGATATAAATTTCTCAGTTGTATTCCTTTTAGTTAAAAACTTATTTTTTCTCTTAATTAAAACCACTAATTAAACATTTCCAAATTAGTAATTTTACTTTCAACATATGCTAGACCGTGCTGACTAGAGCTGGTGATATAAGATCAGGTATGAATTTACTCAATTCAAAGTTATTTCGAATCTTAAATTCTAGCCTTCCTAACCGCGTATGTTAAAACGTAAACAAACCAACTTATTTCTTAAACTAAATTTTTCCGGACTTAATGAATACACTTAAAAATGGTTCTTATGGTGAGCTTTAGTCGTGAAAATGAATGCAGGAAAATCCATTCAAGTTGAAAATTACTTTACGTGTAATTTCTATGTTATGTATAAGCGACTTCAAAATCGAATTGTAGAATATATTACTACTGAGGATTGGTAGTGGGAATGCTTTTGGCGAGCTAATAGGTATCTGACAAACTACATATTACGGGCACGTCACTCAACTAAAGCCACCCGTGTCCTTATCCAGATTCGAATTATGCATAATTTTTTTTCCCCAAAATTTTGAGTTTGTATCTGCAGCCTCGTTCACTGAGTGCCATAATATCTCATTCTGAAGTATGTCGAATATTTCTTCTCTTGCAACAGATTTCGTTGTTAAACTCTCATACTGGCTGCCATTTCAAATTTTCATACTACGTATCTCAGTGCACAATATTCCGACTGAGAAGTAAGCTATTGCACTGTACGTGGCCCGTACGTATTGCATTAATCCCGAAGCGGGAGAAAACGGCTGGTGGATATAAGATTAAGTCTACCTTCACTACGGTAGAAGACTACACAGCCGCCACAGGGATGTTGCAGGACAGCAATGTCCCATACTACACGTTTCCCATTGGAGCAGTCCCACTACTCAAGGTAGTCTTCAGGGGCATCCCTAGAACCTTGCCCACTGAGGATCTTAAAGAAGAACTATCAGAGATGGGTTTTACTGTTCAAACGGTGGCCCAACTTCGCCGCCCAGGCAGCAACATTTTAATGCCTCTATTCTTGGTGACCCTTGCGGATTGCCAGGAAAACAGAACTATCTTTGGGGTGGAAAGAATCTGTCACCTCAAAGTAAAAGTCGAAAAACTCAGGGCCACTACCGGACCTCCGCAATGTTACAATTGCCAACGTTTCGGTCACGTGTCCAAGAACTGCAAAATGCCCCCGGTCTGCGTGAAGTGCGCCGGTCAGCACGACTCAACCAAATATACAACCCAGAAGGGACGAGACACCGCCAAGTGCTCTAACTGTGGAGGAGGACACGTGGCCAGTTACAAGGGCTGTCCGGCTTTCAAGAGAGCTAGAGACCGCCTCAAAGGAATTTCAGCCACACAGGAAAAGCCCTCAAACCATACTCTATGAGCTGAAGGTATAGAGAGGCAAGAACAGGCTCTATCCTCAGTACATCAGGACAACCTTCATACAACACGGAAGGAACAAACCTTCAGTAGCGAGTTGAGGAAGAAGTCCCAGTCGCGCCGCAGAAGGAAGAGAAAAGTTGGGTCTAACAACACAAATAGTCAACAACCACCGACGGGAGAGGACGGCCACAGCTCAGGCAAAGAACATATTGCCTCTACTGAGTGCAATTACCCGCCTGCCACAACGACTTCAGAGCGGCTAACCTCGTCCGCCGAGCCACCTCCCAGTCACCTCTCCGCCTCCCAACAGAGAAGAACCTCAGGCGAAACTGACCGTGATGCTCAAGACAAACTGGACAGACTTACAAATATGCTGGAGTCTGCCCTAAAGATGATAAACCTCCTTTCTGAGCAGCTGGAGAAAATGACCGGTGCAATTACTACCGCTCTCGCTGTCCCTAAGTGCACTCAATGCAACCAAAATGGATAGGCAGCCACAAATCTACTCTCTGTCATTCTGCGTTTGGAACGCAAACAGCATGTTCAGTCAACTACTAGAGTTCAGACAATTTCTCCGAGACCAAGATATTGACGTATGTATGGTATTAGAAACCTTTCTGAAACCTGGGCTGCGAGCAGCGGTAGCAAATTACAGATGTTACCGCAGAGACAGACCCACTGCAGGTGGCGGAGTCGCGGTTTACATCAAACAGAGTACTCCACACCAGGAAGTATTACTACCACCTCTTCAGCAGATGGAAGCCGTCGGGGTCGAATTGGCTACTGCCAGCGAGAAGCTAACTGTCATCTCGCGCTACCGGCCTCCTCGACGATACCTAGAAGAAGCAGACTTCATGGCCCTGACAGACATCAGCGGCAAACTCCTGATTGGCGGTGACCTCAATGCTAAACATTCTGTCTGGAACAGTAGGCATAAATACACGGCGGGTTTAGCATTGAGGCGTCTGACAAACAGACTCAATATGTGCGTTTGGGCACCAGAGGAGCCCACACACTACCCGAGAAATGGCAACACACCCGATGTACTCGACGTATTTATTACAAAGGGCATCCAGGGGTACGTCGCCACCTCAGCCATAAACAGGCTCTCTTCTGATCATTGCCCGGTCATGGCCGAGGTTGAGGTCGGACCCTGGCAAAATCATGACGACCCATCTCCTGACTACCACAAAACTAACTGGAGGCGCTACCAGGAGATTCTCCAGGATAAACTAGCTGACCCAACTGAAATCTATCGACGACGCCCTACAATCCTTCGAGACTGCAGTCAAAGAAGCAACCACAGCCTCTACACCAGTCAGGGTACCCAGACCAGCACCCACTCTGCAACTTCCCCCTCACTTACTAGCGCAAATCCGGCATAAAAACCGGATTGCTAAAGAGTGGAAACTAACTAGAAGACCAGAAACTAGAAAACTGCTAAATCGTTTACAAAGAGAGGTCAAAGCTTCCCTGATACTGCACCGGAATCAGCAGTGGGAGGCAAGAATATCCATGCTCTGCCCGGAGGACGGGACTCTGTGGCAGCAAACAAGAAAACTAACCAGGCGAAGGCAGCAAATCCCTCCTCTGCAAGGTGAAAGAGGCCTAGCTGTCACCCCAGAGGAAAAGGCCAATGCATTAGCTGACGTCTTTGAGAAAAACTTCAGACCATCACAAGCCAACGCGGATCCCATCCACTTGGAAGCAGTCCAGCGACGCCTGAGAGTTTTCCTCGACGCTGCAGACGAACATCAAATAGGCGATATCACCCCGGAAGAAGTAACCGGATGCCTGTCAAAGCTGCACCCACGAAAAGCACCAGGGCGTGATGACATCTGCAACCTTCTCCTCAGGCACTTACCGCCGGAGGCCTCTGTCCACCTTGCCGCCATATTCAACGCCATCCTGAGACGACAACACTACCCTCGCCTGTGGAAACATGCAATAATAGTGGGTATACACAAGACCGGTAAAGACCCACTACTGCCGCAGAACTACAGGTCCATTAGTTTTACTCCCTGCCATAAGTAAAGTTTTCGAACGGCTGTTCCTAAAACGATTGTCCGTCTTCATCGAAGACACCAACGTCATCCCTAACCACCAGCTGGGATTTCGACGTGGTCACTCCACCACCCAGCAGTTGATGCGGGTAACTGAAGCAGTGACCCGTGCCTTTAACTTCAAGCACTACAGTGCCATGGTTCTTCTCGATATCTCGCGTGCCTTCGACTCCGTTTGGCACTCAGGACTGCTGCTTAAGCTCTTCGAGCATGGCATCCCGGGTCCATTTGTGAAGCTGCTGAAATCATACCTAAATGGAAGGACTTTTAGCGTGAAGGTGGATAAGGCACACTCCTCTAACAGAAGCATTGAAGCAGGTGTCCCACAGGGCTCCGTGCTAGGACCAGTGCTATACTCCCTGTACACTGCAGATGTTCCGACTTCTAACGGTGTCCTTACTGCAACCTACGCCGATGACACCGCGTACCTGGCATCTAGCCGCAGTAGAGTGCTGGCCACCCGGCGCCTACAGGAAGTCTTGCAGGTTACTGAGGCGTGGGCAAGGAGATGGCGAATAGACATAAATCCAACCAAGACACAAGCCATCATAATCACCAAGAGACTCGGGGCTCGTCGACCAACACATCCGGACCCAACACTTCACCTGTACGGTAGTGATATTCCATGGTCCCCCACAGCACGCTATCTAGGGGTGACCCTCGATAAAAGACTAAATTGGATCAGCCACATTAACGACATCAGACGGAAAACAAGCATCAGATTGCAGAACCTATATCCAATACTGAATAGAGACAGCAAACTTGCTCCAGCTACAGGAGTCAAATTATATACCTCTCTCGTACGTCCCATAATGGAATATGCATGTCCAGTGTGGGCATACGCTACAGACCGTCAAATAGGAAAGCTCCAAATAATTCAAAACAGGGCATTGAAGAGAGCCCTTCATCTTCCGCACCGGTTCCCCACGGAGGCACTCCATGAGGCAGCCGGAATACCAAAACTGAGGGACAGATTCCGACAATTGGCGGAAACATTCTATAAAAGCACAAGGCAATGCAACAACCCAGTGGTAAACACAATCGGCCGCTATGATACTAGCGTCGACATACACAGATGACCACTTAGCCTACTAAGTAATTGACACCATAAAGCAGACGCACCAACTGTAATGCATTGCAACCCCATAATTCCGATGGAGTAAATGTCTTCGGACAAAAACTCTGCCATCCACCTGCCTGTAAAACTAAGGCAGTGAAGGTGCCACGGCGCGCTAGAAAGTACTTCATCAGTAGCCCCGCCTCTACGCAAGAAAACATTTCGCATGCTCGTCTACCCGTTGCGCTGCTATTTCTCTCTTGTTACGATTCAATTAAAAATTACTTTCGAATATTTCTCTCCGATATTGCTTCGCAAACAAAAATTCCTGCTACCTTTTCTTAAAAAAAAAAAAAAATAAGGGTGTATTCTCGAGTCAGAACTGCGACAAGAAGTGTTAAAGTGAATACGTCTATCTTCAGCCATAGTGCCAGTGAAACAACATCTAGCTTACATTTTATTTAGGCACACATGAGCAACTACTGCTCGGTACTTAATAACTACAACGCGTGTTTCATAGAAGGTTAACAGAAGTAAAACAGCCCGGCCTGTTAATTAATTTAATTTAATTGCAATGCAGCGCACACTCCGGTGGTAAATTCCCTCCACACCAATTTCCCCTCTTTGCTGTACTCTCCTATTTTTGCCCTCTACAAATTTCAACTTTAAATTGTTTCAACCTTTTTGGTAAATTATTCATCAATTCTCTTGGTAACTTATTTCAATCCCCGACCCCCTTATCTACGAAAGAAAATCTTCCCACACCCTTGTGCATGAAAACAGTGCCAGCTTTTCCCTTCCATGTATTACTTTCAATTCTTACACCAATACTTTTCCATGCCTCATCACCAATATACGCCTTATACACTCCCATGACTGTCTTCAGCCTCCTCCTGTTTTCCAATGAATCCCATTCCAGCTCTTTTATTATATCGGTTACTGATTGTGCTCTACGGTAGTTTCCAGAGACAAATCTAGCAGCCCTTCTTTGAACCTTCTCCAGCTCCTGTATTTCATACCCAAAATGTGGGTCCCTTACTACACCACTATATTCTAGCAATGGTCTGGCCAAAGTTTTATAACTCAATTTCTTTACTTCTGTCCTACATCTCCTCATGATTCTCTCCAACAAGTGAAGGATTTTGAAACCTTTTCTTACTGCCTGTCCAGTGTGTCCTGAGCTTGTTATCAAATGTTGTGCCAAGATATTTACATTTCAAGCCTTCAACAGTCCTTTGCTGTTTTGATCCTGTTATATAGCACTATGTCATCTGCAAACAAGCTATAGTAAACCATACCATGACAACAATCATTCTTTAGAATAATGAATAGCAATGGTCTCAATACGCTACATCTACATCTACATCTACATCTATACTCTGCAAATCACAAATACTGTGGGTGGCAGAGGGTGCTAAGCACCAATCCTAATTCTGCGCATTCCAATCCCGAACAGATCGAGGAAAGAAGGAATACATAAATGAATCAGTACGGCATCTTATTTCTCTAATCTTATCCCTCCTGTCATTGCGACCTAAATAGGTTGGCGGAAGAAGTATTTCGTTGCACTCGTAACTTAAAGATTTTCGCATATTATCCAGCAAATTCAAACGAAAACGACGTCGTCTGTCCGCCAAACAATCCCAGCCCAACCCACGAATCAGGTCTGTGACACGTAATGACTGTAACTAGCAGTCACGAATCGAGCGGCTCTTCTCTGTACTTTCTCTAACGTGTCAATCAATCCCTTGTGATACGGATCCCAAATTCCAAATGCGGACGCACTAGTGTTTTGTACGCTATTTCCTTTGTATGAGCATTACAACTTCTCAAAATACGTCCTATGAATCGTAGTTTGGAATCAGCTTTGCCGACAACGGAAGTTATGTGCAAGTCCCATTTCATGTTGCTTTGTACTGTTACGCCTAGATACTTCAGGGAATCCACAGTGTCAACAACTGAATTGTTAACTTTGTACTCCTAAGCAAGCGGGGTCTTTTTATTACTTATGTGCATTGCCTTGCACTTTTTACAGTTAAGTGTAAGCTGCCATTCACGGCACCATTCCGAAATAACATCCAGATCGCGCTGAATTTCTAAGCAATCGTCGGAGCACCTCACGTCCCTATAAATAAGTGCATCATCAGCAAAAAACCGCATCCTGCAATTAACGTTGTCACCGAGATCATTTATAAAAATTAAGAAAAGAAGTGGTCCTATTACACTTCCTTGAGGAACGCCCGAAGTAACATCTACCATGTGGCACTCCCATTTTTTCTTCTATTGATACTGCTGTTTGACTTTAGGGTAGTCCACGGTCATCACATGAGGTTCTATGGCCTTAACTCCCTCCTTCGCACCGTTGGTTCCCACTGAACTAAGAAACTTCTCCTCAACGAATTAAATACGGATTGCAGTAAATTTCAGGCTTACGCTAGTGGTCCAGCTGTATAATTCTCCACTTAAGAGGAACAATACTTGAAGTGAACTACACTTAATGGTTCCTTGAGGTTTATTACTATGTACACAAAACACTGGTAAACAATAACAAATGTGGTACAGTTAGCGGATGACCGTCGAGAAATTTAGCCCGGTCCTGATCCGGGGTAGAGAGAGACGGCTTCTACTTCTCGCGAACTTCCGGTGGTCTTCTGTATTTGAAGCTGGTTCCGCGGTCAGGCCGGAACTGGCGGTGGAGCGGCCGGCTACGCTTATATAGGCGGCCTGGCGCAGGAATTCCGTGGTGTGGTAGTACGGCGACCTCTGTAAGAAATAGTCCCACTTAGCTTCTAGATGATTCTATTTGTTTTCCTGGTTTGTTTTGATGTCTCTGCGCCTGTTTGGAGTCGTATATGTATCCCGGCGTGCAGGCGCGTTGTGTGTGAGGTCTGCCTGGCAGGGGCCTTTACTGGCAGACTGAACATACCTCCCTCCCGGGGGGGGAGGGGGGGGAAGCGATGTCTGCGACGTCTGCGAGGTCGTCTGCCGCGGCGCCCTGGAGCAGACTATGAAGGCTACCTCCAGGGGAGTACGGAGCTGTTCCCCTGGCGATGCGTGCCGACCTGCGTCGTGGTGCAGGTTGTGGTGGAGGTACTTGTGGAGCTAACGGCATCGGTTCGTCGGCGTCGATGGCCGGGGGCTGTACGGGGGGCGCTGAAGATGGTCCCCGCAGGTGGTCGAGAGGCTGCGGCTGAAGGGTGTCGGAGCGACCGACAGGTTGTGGCGTCGTTGGTGGCGCTGTAACTGTCCCTGAGCAACGGTTAGACGGCAGGAGTGGTGGAGGTGGCAGGGAAGGAGAGGAAGAAGTGGATGGCCGTGCCGTGGTGGAAGAGGACGGTGCCGTGGGGTAGCGGGGACGTAGTTGGTTTCGATGGCGTCGCACTATCCGGCCATCCAGGCTGACGTCGAACAGTTGGCGGCCCCGGGGCCGCTGGATGACCCCCGGAAGCCAACCGGCCCGGGAGCCAAACCCGCGGGCCCAGACTAGGGAGCCCGGGGTGAAACGGAATGGGCCCGAAGGTACCTGTACTTTGGGCGGGGGTAAGAGGAGATGGAGGAGAGTGCGAGGTTGGCGGCCATGTAGCAATTCCGCCGGGCTTTTGGCCCCCACTGGAGTGGTTCGATAGGAACTGAGGAAGAGTGTCAATGCCTCTTCGAGTTTGTGACTTGTGGTGTATTTGGTCATTTGGGTTTTGAATGTTCTGACTAGCCGTTCCGCCTCCCCGTTAGATTGGGGGTGGAAGGGCGGGGTGAGGAGGTGTTGGATATTGTTGGCGGTACAGAAGGATAGGAATTCCCGACTTCGAAATTGCGGTCCGTTATCTGTGACGATAGCGTATGGTAATCCTTCGATGGAAAAGATCTTCGTGAGGGCTGAAATGGTGACCTCTGTAGTGATTGTGGAGCAACGGACGACATATGGGAAGTGGGAAAAGGCATCCGTCACTAGGAGCCACTGGTGGCCTAGGAATGGGCCAGCGAAGTCGAGGTGAATGCGTTCCCAGGGTCCGGACGGTGCCGGCCAGGAAAGGAACTTTTGAGGGGGGCGGGGCAGTTGTTGGGCACAGATGGTACAGCGCCGCACCATCTTCGTGACATCCGTGGTAAGGCCGATCCAGAATACATGGCGTCTGGCAAGGGATTTGGTGCGGGCAATTCCCCAGTGTCCTTGGTGGAGAGTTTGGAGGATTGTCGGTTGTAGGGATCTCGGAACGACGACCCTCGGGGTGGAATTTGGTTCTGTGCGGAGGAGCACTCCCTCTACTACTGAGAGCTGGTGGCGGATGGAGTAGTAGAACTTGAGGTCTTGATGATGGCGTGGAGGGGAACGTGTTTGCCACCCGTGTTGGATGTGGTGTCGGATGACACGGAGGAGGGGGTCCTCCCCTGTGGCTGCCGCGACTTTTGAGGCCGTGACTGGAAATGTCTTCAGTGCTTCTTGTATGTCATCGTCGATCTGGAACACCAGAAGTTCCGACTTGTCGAAGGCAAGGTCTGGTCCCTGCGGTAGTCTGGATAAGGCGTCTGCATTGGCATGCCTGGAGGTGGTACGGAAATGCATGGTATATCTGAACTGGGACAGGAATAGTGCCCAACGCTGGATGCGGTGGGATGTTTTGGTAGGCAGACGTGTGGACGGATCAAATAGTGATAGGAGTGGCTTGTGGTCGGTAATGAGATGAAAAGAAATTCCATATAAAAGGGAATAGAATTTGGAGCAGGCAAAAACAATAGCTAGCGCCTCTTTCTCGATTTGAGAATATTTAAGCTGAGCAGCCGATAGGGCTTTGGAGATGTAGGCTACGGGGCGTTCCGTGCCATCTGGTAATTTATGAGACAGAACTGCCCCCACACCGTAATCGGATGCATCTGTGGCAAGTATCAAGGGGAGGTTTGGAGTGTATGGCATGAGGCATGCTGCGGACTTAAGCTGCTGTTTAAGGGTGTGGAATGCGGTCTCGCAAGCTGGGGTCCAACGGAACGGGACATTCTTGCGACAGAGGTGGTACAGGGGTGCTGCCACTTGTGCTGCTGAGGGTATAAATTTTCTGTAGTATGAAATCTTGCCTAAAAAAGATTTCAACTGATGTAGATCCTGAGGCCGAGGTAAGTTGGAAATAGCGTCCACATAGGAAAATGCTGGGGAGATGCCTTCCTGAGCGATGATGTGACCCAGGTAGGAAATGGATTGTTGAAAAAATTGGCACTTGGAAAGGTTGCATTTTAATCCTGCTGCACGGAGGCGGAGGAAGAGTAGGCGGAGGTTGGTCATGTGTTCGGCAGCGGAGGGTCCCGTGACGACTATGTCGTCGAGATAGTTGATGCATCCCGGAATATCCTGGAGAAGTTGTTCGAGATACCGTTGAAAAATCGCTGGAGCACTGGCCAAGCCGAACACGAGCCGGTTGAGTTGGAAGAGGCCAGAGGGAGTGTTGATGACTGTGTATTGTCGGGACTGGATATCCAAAGGGATTTGAAGGTATGCTTCTGCCAGGTCAATTTTTGTAAAGTAGGTACCTCCTGCTAGTTTACGGAAGAGGTCGTCCGGTCTCGGAAGTGGATAGTCGTCTACCAGCAGATGCGGGTTGACGGTGGTCTTAAAGTCACCACAGAGACGTAAGCGGCGTCCTGGCTTCTGAACTATGACCAACGGCGTGGCCCAGGGGCTGAACCGCACCGGCTGGAGGATCCCTTCGTCTTGGAGACGTTGAAGTTCTTCCTGAAGTGGTTGTTGAAGCGCTACGGGTACCTGGCGTGCCCGGAAGTATCGAGGCCGTACGTCCGGCCGGAGTTGGAGTGATGCTTCGAAGTCCTTTGCACAGCCGACGCCTGGTGAGAACAGGTCCTGAAACTCGGTGCAAAGGGCGTCCACTTCAGGAAAAGGAACATGCTGAGATACGAGGTGTATGTTATCCTCAATTGAAAATCCGAATAAGCGGAAAGCGTCCAGTCTAAATAAGTCTGCTGTGAGAGAACTGTTAACTACTAAAAAGGGGACTGAACGATGTACAGACTTATACATGACGTTTGCTGTGAACTGTCCCAGGAGTGCTATTTCCTGTTTGTTGTATGTCAGGAGGCGCTTGGGGGCCGGCGAGAGGGGGGGCGAGCCAATTTGCACATAAGTAGTATAATTAAGCAATGAGACTGCTGCTCCTGTGTCGACTTGTAGGCGCAGGGGCTTGCCATTGACCGTAACGTCAATAAAAAGTTTGGATGCTGTGGAAGTGTCTACCTGATTGATATCCATAGGTGCGCCGCTCAACCTGTCTTGGTAAGACCCTGGGCGGCGAGAGCCGGGATTGGCATTGGTGGTGTTGGTGCGGCAGACGGACGCCAGGTGTCCTTTCTTGCCGCAACGTGAGCATTCAGCCCAACGATCCGGACAATTTTCCCTCTCATGTGCTGAATAACAGGCGGGGCAGGAGGGTAGGCGGAGCGGGCTGCGGCGTCGGCGCTGCGGGATCCGCTGCTGCTGCCGAGACTTGGTGCCCCTGCCGGAACGGGCCGGTTCGATGTCCTTCTGAGGAAGCGGTCCCCGGTTGTGGTGTCGGGAGGAGCGCGACTGGGAGCTCTGGATGGCGGCGACGTCCTGTGTGTCCTCTACGTCGGTTCGGATTGCGGCCACATCCGCCCAGGACTCCAGGCGGCGATCTGCGGCCGTAGATATTTCGAATTTGTAGGCAAGTTCGATGACCTGCTCCAGGGATGGGTCCTCTAACTTGAGGGCGTCATGCCGGAGTGCGGCATCTGGTGCAGCCTGTATGATGTGATCACGCACCATGTCGTCGGCGTAGGATTCGTGGGAACAACGAGTTTGAAACTTACATTTTCTGCTAAGGCCTTGGAGTTCGGCCGCCCACTGGCGATACGTCTGATCGGGCTTCTTCCGGCATTGATAGAATTCGACGCGGGCCGCGACGACATGGTACCGGCGTCTGTAGTATGCATTCAGTGTCGTACAGATGGTCGTGAAGGTGAGGGTGTCGGGGTCTTGTGGCTGAAGTTTGGTGAGCAAGACATACATCTTTGATTGGTTCCAGGAAAGGAAATATGCACGCTGGTCTTCTTCTTTGGATATGTGATGAATTGCGAAGTGTTGTTTTATGCGCTTCTCGTAGGTCTCCCATTCTTCGACGTCGTCGTTGAATGCTGGGAACGGAGGCGGGGCCGTGGGTTGGCGGAGATTCCTGACTTCCGCAATCAGTTGTCTCTGAGATTCGAAGAACTGATGTAGAAGTCCTTGGAGGAACTGTTGCCATTCCGTAGGTGCTGCTGGCGTAGCCATGATGGTCGAGAGTTCTTATCCCAACCTTGTCGCCACTGAAGTGAACTACACTTAATGGTTTCCTTGAGGTTTATTACTATGTACACAAAACACTGGTAAACAATAACAAATGTGGTACAGTTAGCGGATGACCGTCGAGAAATTTAGCCCGGTCCTGATCCGGGGTAGAGAGAGACGGCTTCTACTTCTCGCGAACTTCCGGTGGTCTTCTGTATTTGAAGCTGGTTCCGCGGTCAGGCCGGAACTGGCGGTGGAGCGGCCGGCTACGCTTATATAGGCGGCCTGGCGCAGGAATTCCGTGGTGTGGTAGTACGGCGACCTCTGTAAGAAATAGTCCCACTTAGCTTCTAGATGATTCTATTTGTTTTCCTGGTTTGTTTTGATGTCTCTGCGCCTGTTTGGAGTCGTATATGTATCCCGGCGTGCAGGCGCGTTGTGTGTGAGGTCTGCCTGGCAGGGGCCTTTACTGGCAGACTGAACAATACTATATTCCATTTATTTTGTTTAAACAATTTATGCTTCAGAGAAATATTTTCTGTAAACAACCTTCTACTATAGCTTTTAAGTTACTTTTGAAAGTAGATTATGAAAAATATATGTAGGCAATGATTATTACCATAACTATTACCAAGATTTTTATTTTCCGTGGGCGGAAATGCATTTTGACATGTCCCACGGCATACCATATCGCCCGTGCACGGTAGCTTGTGCCAGAGAGTGTAGCGGGAAGTGGAAAAGACACCAGCTACAGGCACAAGTGGCGCTGCCGCGACCGCCTCCAGGGAGTGCGATGTTTCCCCGCTTCCCCGTTGCCTTCGGTAATCAGACAGTAGTCGGAACTGAGTACTAGCGATTGGACTAAATACAAAAGTTGTGTATGATGACCTGGTGATTGTATTTGATTTATATTGTAACTGTGGTTATGTCGATTAAAGTTTTTTTTTGTGAAACTGAATTTAGCTGATGACTGCTTCGTTCTTGTGAGGCAACCTGCTCTGTGTGCGTTCGAAACATTTGTTCTGAGAGTTATAACTTTTAAAAACTAAGATTAATTTTTTTTTTATTTTTTTTTTTTTTTTTTTTTTTTTGCCTAGGATTTTGCGGCTTATCAATGTCGATGTCATTAGATCTGGGAGAGGAACGGTGGTCAAGGAACGGAATGGATTTCAGTCGTGGTCGTTTGAAGGAATCATCTCATTGTTCGCCTAGAGTTATTCTGAGAAACTGAAAATCGATATCTGGATACTCGCACTGGGCATCAAAATCGCGTCTTCCCGAATGTCAGGCTCGAACATTAACCACTCACCCAATGGGCTCAGTGATTTTGAAATCATTAATTTTTCTTTCATTACTAGGCTAGGAACTTTTGCAACTATTGAACATCATCAGATAATGATGTTTTAGGTGTGTTTTAAATTACACCTTATCACATGATTGTTTTTCACTGGATGGTTTGTGTTGTTTAAGGAGCCTCTCTGATGGAGATCCCTAGTGCTGTGTATAATAGCGGACACATTCATGGTACTGCGCGTTAACGTTCCCGATGGTGAGAAAAGTCTTATATTAAAATAGGAATAAAAATTATGAGCTAGGCTGGCGCTAAAGTGAATAAAAGGCCTTAAGCAGTAATGAATCTTGCTAACTGGTACACACGTTTCTCGTCACAATTATTCTTTTTAAGAAATCTTGAAAGGATGATTTCGACCTCAAGTATTAAAAATAATTTTAATATAGATATTGACTCGTAATAAATGAATCAAGAGCGGCGATATTGTGCAAGCATTCATATTTGTACTGACCACATATTTGGCAGGGGATAAAGTTTCCTCGAGAAATTCTTTTAGCTTGTTGATGATATTACTAACGGATTTATTTCGAGTGTTTGTCTGAAAGTAATATCGTAATTAATATTATACCAACATCGATTTCAGTAGTTGTATACTATTTAATGTGAAAGTCTTTACAAAAGTATCATTTTTCACAGCCGCAGAAGTTTTTGCTATTGGTATACTTGAAATATGATAACCGTTTTCATGTGCGTACATACGTGTGTGCGTATACTTGACGAGGACTTATACCTAATTTTGTGGAAACGACACGTAAAACGTCGCTCTTTACACTGCATGTTGAAAGTGTCTCTGCATGTACTCTGTATTTCAGAATGCTCTCAACCGGGGGAAAACTCGAGGCCAAACTTCCTTTGGCCACAAAGCCCTGGAGACGGCGGTAACAAGCGCTCTTGTTGTGGGTTGGCGGCACGTGTCGTTGGCATTTAGCCGGCGACATTTTTTCCCCTTTCTGGTCAGCACTTTGTACTGGAGTCAACCTTTCAGTTGACCTTTCCACACTCGGCGCCTAATGGCTTCCGTCTCCATGAACCCTTTCCTACCGGCTATTGGAAAAAAAGGGAAATTTATAATTTCAATTATATATTTGTATAAAGGTACTTGAAATTAAACACACATGTTTTATTCAAATTTTTTTTGGAACTCTAAGTGCTAATTACTAAGCCGGTACTTATAAGTACCGTCAGGGACTTTGTGTATCACATGATGTACAGAAATAGCAATTGAAATCAATTACGTTCATATTGGTATGAAATATTTGCCCCCGATATTAAAAAAAAAAAAATAAATAAATAAAAAAAAAAAAAAAAAAAATGTTTTTGCTCATTCAGACACAAAAGACATTGTAGTGCAACATTTGGAATGATGTTTTTACTGTATTTTCTTCGTTCTACATACTTCACATCTTCATCAGATTTTTACAATTTAGGGACAGTTTCCAAATCTTACATTGTATTCATTGTAATGTACCACTTGTTTTTTTGGTCTGTATGCTGAAAACTTAGAAAATTAATTTTTCGGCAATTTCACGCAGAAATTTAAAAATAAATGTTGTCATTGTCTGACGTAATGATACAACAATACATCAACAGGCTTATCAATGCAGTGGACACTGGTATCGTCGAATTATATGGTGGTAAATACAGTGGTACTTATAAGTATCGTCAGGGAGGAAAGGGTTAACAGCACAGCTCTCTCCGCGTTGGATGATTAGAGTATATAATTTAGATATATTTATTAGAAAAGTAATAGCAATTTATTGTTATTGGTAAATAAAAACATGTATATATTAATAATAGCATTGGTCCGCGCGTACCAAGGTGTGTGGAATTACGCGTTTATCGTTTTATATTTAAATTATTTTTAAGAAGCAATTATTATCTCGGCGAAGGAAAAAACCTAAATGTCAAGCAATAAGTTTTATTTTTTTCGTATTTATACTGTGTTTTAGTATATTAAACGTTATTATTTATCTATCGTATGGTTAAGGTACTAATGTGAAATATAAAAATATAGACAAGGGAAAAAATGCTGGAAGCATCCACAAAACTATGTCCAGTTGTTGCAGCCAGTCTAATGGTGGCTTTCTATGGCCCGTGGTTTTACAGAGGCGGCCCCCTTCCTACGGCCCGTTGTTGATAGCTGCACCGGCGCGGCCGGAAGATTCCTAGGCCATGGGAAGCCTTAAGGTGTCGTCCCACGGCCCGTGCATTTGCCGGCCGCGTGGGGCCAGCTCTCAACAACGCGCCGTAGGAAGAGAGCTATCTGTTGCAGCCGTTGCTGGCAGAGATGGCGCGGCTCTGTCCCTCGCCCTATCGGTAACATCAAAGGCCGAGTAGTGGTCATGGAGGAAGGAAATATATGGAGGAGAAGTGACGTTAAATTGGTGAAGCAGGCACGCGCATGCGCAGTGGCGGCAGCGGCGATATTGCGCTTCCAAACAATTCCGATGTTCCCAGTATATCCTGAAAAATAAGCAAGATATCGAAAAATTTTGTTCTTTATTTTCGATTTGTCTCGTCGTGTTACATAAGAATCGATCATTAAATTTGACTTTTGCGAAATTTTTCTTCTCAATTTCAACTCAAGACACCTCACTTTTAATACAGTATATCTCTACAACTAGGTGACATATCGAAAAATTTTATTTTTCATTTGTCTCGTCTTTTTAAATAAGAATCCATCATCAAATTTGACTTTGACCAATTTTTTCTTCTGAATTTCAACCAAAATCATTTCACATTTGGGACAGAATATCTCGAAAACTAAGCAGGATATCAAAAAATTTTATTCTTCATTTTTTATTTGTCATATCGAGTTACATAATAATCCATCACCAGATTGCGGCGTCACGTTTATCCTAGAGTCCCCTTGAGGTTTTTGTACATATTCCCCGTGTCTGTATGGAAGCGGCCATGCCCCCTCCACTCCCGCCATGCCCCACCACTCCTCCTCCGCCCTGCTTCACTTCAATGCGTGGTGAAGGTCTCTTGCGTCGTCTCCATACATTTCCTTCCTCCATGGTAGTGGTGCGTTGTTGCGATCTGTTTGCAGCAGATGTGCACACCCTTCCTCTCCTGGACACTACATGACACTAGAAACGTGGTGGTGAGGTGAGGACTCACCTGTGGCGCGTGGCGATCCGTACAATGCGGCTGAATGGCTCGGCCTACAAAACCACTCACCGCGAGAAGCCACATTTGCAGGGCGTTCCTAGATGATGTGTTTCACAGTCTGGGAAGGAGCTCCACAGACACGAGTCAAGTCCCCACCTACAGAGCATGGCGTTGCATTTGGTGCGGTATGTTCTTAGGCGTTTTAGTTTAATTTACTGATCTCTTTTCAGATGGAATCCCAGAAGTCCAATTCTTTTTGATTATTTTGGTGTGTCACAGGTGCAAAGTTCCAGCTTTGCTACCATTTTCTCGTGACATTGAATGTCAAATACATCATGCATCAAACACTCGTTCAAACGAACGCCGATTTTTCTAGTATGGACATTATGTTACCACACTGGAGCGCTGTACTCAGCTAAGGTAAAACATTGTAAGGCCGCATCAGCTCCTCATGAAGTGCCGGCTACCAGTGACGGATCCAGGGAGGGGAAGGGAGGGGGTGTGTGTGTGCTAGGGGGATCAAGCCCCACCCAAAAGTATTCAGGGTCCAACCCCCAAAATCGTAATTTTGCAGATTTGGAGACCTTTATTTTTTAAGCTCTACAGATCTTTTATTGGCGTCACGACTATAAAGCCTACCTTTACCCTGACTCAGCCCCCCAAACGAAATCCCCCAAACCCAAATCCGCTCAAGCCTCCCCCAAACCAAAATCTACTCATGCTCCCCCCCCCCCAAACCAAAATGCTGGATCCGCCACTGCCGGCTACCATCTTGATCCGTGTTTTAAGTTTCTGACTTAGGGGGCGTCCATTAATTACGTTAGGTGCTATTCAGGACCCCCCCGCCCGGTCTGGTGAGCATTCTACAAGAATTTCAAAACTTCGCGTGAGATTTCGCCTGACCCTCCGCACCCTATTTCACCTCACGTAATTAATGGACGCCCCATTATGTTTTCAAGGTGTTTTTTTAACTTTAAAGAACTTTAAGTTATTTTAACGTTGTATTACTTAGAAAAAATTAAGATATTAACTATTAAAATGTTCATAAAACTCGTGAAAACTGGTATTTTAATCAAAGAGGAAATACTATATTAATATTATTTCAACCACGGAGAACGTAATGTAATATAAACAGATTAAGAAATTATCTAGTCAAACATTTATAATTCTCTGCGGAAATTAGACATTTCAATACGAGGAGAAAACATTCAACATAAATGCGATCAAGTTTTAATATGGATAGAATCTTTGGTGAGGATTGATGCCTGGAATAGGGAATGACAGACTCTAATCTTTTATAGATATGTGTGTGTGTGTATTTTTATTGAACTAGTGACAGATTACGTTCTATTGACTGAGCTATCTGCGATCTTATTTAACATCGTGGTGAGCGTCGTTTGATTACAGACTTATCACTAATTCATACCATTGGAAATATTAATAATAAGAAAGGTCGTTTATTAAAGAGTTCCGAGTCGGAGAGTGAAAACAAGAGGAATGTAGTCAGAATATGGAACGTTCTGTGTCAACAAATGTTGGGCCGAAGGAAACTCTACTATTTTTCTTGGTAATAATGAAAGAGATGGGGTTGCGTTATTGAAGCGACCCGAAAGCACGAAATCCATTATCATAATTAATGGAAGACTCCCAGAGGAACAGATTTCTGCGAGAGTTGCTTCACGTCAAGATATTGGAAAGAGAAAATGAAAACAAGTTCGAAGGAAAAATTCGCCAAACTTCTTTCCGATAATTCACAAGTAAGGTTTATTGTAGTTTAGGCCAGTACACCTAGATCTTCTACCAGTCACTTTTAAAACTGATTTCTTAAGATTTACAACAATATGTTACTAATTAGAAAGCAAATAAAAATTCAAGTAAACGCGAAAAATTATAATAGGAAACTATTAATGATACGAGACAAAGTAAATTTCCGACACTTGTGGTAAAATACTTAGTATCTTGGTAGTCTCAACGTCAGTGCCGCATCTACGGAGGGAAAAGGGAGGGGGTCAAACCGGGATACAGCCAAACGAGAGAACATCTGTAAATATAGAAAAGCCGTAACTGGGAAAAGATCTGAACATTTTATGCGAATATGAGATTGGGGCTCTGTGGAAAGAAATCTACTATTTTTAAAATTTGTGTCAGTGTTTGACTGAACGAAATGCATGCAAAAGCTAATCGTGGGATTTTTATGGTATTTTGAGCAAAGTACAGCCGATAGTTCATTTTCATGTGAACTTGAAAAGTTGCGAAATTTTTAAATAAATATATTAGTAGGCCTAGATATTTTTCGATGAATACGTTTCATGCAAAAGTTACTTGTTTATTTTGATGAAGTTTTGAATAATGTAAAGCCCATGGTTCCGGGGGTGTGTTTCATGTCGCAAAAGTGAGAAATTAAGATAAAACTGTCTGCAAAATGGTGTCCATTTTTCGCTGAGTGCGACTAACGCGAAAACTTCTGGTCGGAGTTTGATTCGGTTTCGATGTATGTACCGTTAATGGTACATAATGGCCAAATATTTAAATAATATATTTATACTAAGAACGCCTAAGTTTGTACGCCACGTTCTATATAACTGTCATGAATGTTAATATTTACATTTATAATGCTTCGTGCTTACGTTGGGTGTTCTGTATTTCCAGGTAAGGCAAATTATAATGGCTGCCTTTGAAAGATGATGTTCGAAGTTAACTGCTATTCCAGTTTGTTAATCTCAATTTTTAAGTCCCACAGAATAGTTCGGTATACATTCAAAGCCTTTGTGCAAGACTTCTTCGCTAAGGAATCCAAGATCCATCGCGGTAGATAATACGGAAGTATAGACGCATATTCTTTATAATTTTCAGGTATCCTCTGCCGTCCTTGTTAATAATATCTGGATTTTCCTGGAATGCCGCGTTATTTGTTGGCCTACAAAGCTTCCGGCTGACATGTTGGAACCTTTGTCAGAAATACTATGTTTGTTTACTTAGCAAACAGCGCGAAGAATACGAGCAATTTCAAACAGCGTCTTAGTACTCTGTGATGATTGGCGCGCTTTTCCATGCAAACAAACATAGTATCTCTGACGAAGGCTGCACCATGTAAGCCAAAAGCTTAGAAAGGCAAATAAATAACGTGGCATTCCCGCAAAATGTTGATATTGATATTCAGGCAGCACTATCATAATCGTGGCGCCACAGTATGATGATGATTTAATATGTAATCTACGAAACAGATCGAAGCTAAGGAATATTTTTTTTATATATATCTCGCTTAGTTCCAGATATATCGAATGTAAAAAATCAGACATAGGTGTAGTTCCTTGTCCTTTGGTAACGTTTTTATTCTGGTCCAGGCTGGATTTCAACTTAATCACAACCGCTAAGGAGAAAATAAAACACCTATTGTGCTTGTCCAGCGTGTAGTTCCTTGTGGCTTTGACTTTTTTTTCTGGTTCAGGTAGTATTCAACCAAACTACCCTAATTTCGGGATACGATATCTCGTGATCTAAGCAAGATTTATTCTTTCGATTTGTATCGTAGAGTTACAGAAGAATCCATCATCGAATTTGGCTTTGTCGAAATTTTTCTTCTGGTCCAGGCCACATTTCGACCTAACCACCTCACTTTTGGGACTATCTCGAAAACTAAGAGAGATATAAAAAAAATTTACTCTTCACTTTCGATTTGTCTCATCGAGTTACACTAGAATCTATCATCATATTGCGACGCCACGGTTATCGTAGAATCCCCAATATTCATTATGGCTGTCTTCCTCACAAGAATGTGTTGGGCAGATATACCGAGTGAAATGACAGAAGCACGGTTTAAATTAAGACGACCTCATTATAAGATTCTTGAGTCTCGGTTAAAATCTCTAAAACGTTGTTACTGTGCCAGCATAGGCGGGAAGTCCCGGGGAGACTATTCGTTACCCGTCTATAAAGATCTCGCTGTTAAGAGACGTTAAGCAATTAAAAAAAAAAAAAAAAACTATTCGTTACAGTTTGTTTAATTTCACGTATTCCGTATTTTTGACTTGTCTGTTAAATGATTACTTAATATTAGTCCACTTACTGAGTTTGCAGTACTTGAGCGCAGCCTCGTAGTCCTTCAGCATCAGCGCAGACAGGAACTGAAACGAAAAGAGCTGGTCAGAGCAGAATGGGCAACCACCAAAACTTATCAAACAGGATATTAGCCACCACCCTCACCCTTCGCAAAATTAAAGAAGCCCCAGTGCACACCTCGACTATAACAAGCAGATGATCAGTGCAACAAGATAAGTCTTCAGTGGACATTTAAAAGATTACATGCCTTCGGTGCTCCCTCGAGCGGTTCGGAACATGTTTATGAAATTCAACTATTTGGTATATTTGGGTTGAAGTATTCGGTTATGACTTGTCTTGACGTTTGCCTACCATATGAGAGAATATGAGAGAAGTCTTTCTCAGCGTTATATATAAATGTATTATTCTCGAGAAGACTGTAGTGTATTGCTACAATACTTCGAAATATATTTGCGAGAATCTGGACCGGTAGCTCGCACATATGGACGGTGCGAACAACAAAGGTAACGGTAACTGCCCGTATGTGTTCCGGAATGTGACCTTTGGCTGGGAAGTCCTCAGTGAGAGAACGCAGCGTACCGCTAGGGTGCCGTGGTGGGGATGGTACAGTGTATTGCAAGCTGTTTGGTGGGTGCGTGGCCAGCCTGCAGAAAGAGATGTGCGGCGACTAACGCCGGTGTGGTGTGTGGCTGTTGTGTTCCATGTCGTATCCGATTGGACGTGGGTCTACGACGGCAGATAGAAAATAGAATCATCATCGCATCGGACGACTGCAGGCAGAAGACACGGCGCTTTATGCTAAATGGTAACCCCGCGGATATGGTGATCATATTGCTCAACTCAATATCACCTTAGAGAAAACCTCATTGACCCGCTGAGCTTAGTCAGTGGACGTATAGAAAACCCTGAGAACATATGTAAAATGTTGTATTTCAAGATGTTTGTTTAATTATGCGATAACATTTGATGAAGAATTATTTTCTAGTAAATGTATATTAATGGCAAATTTAGGCACAAAGCGATATCCCGACTTTTCATATCAGCAATTTCTATCATTAATAATATTGTTATTGATTGTTTATGCAAACAAAACTTAATTTAATTCATAACGAGAGGGAGTATTTCTCAAAATTATCCTGGTAAATATGTGTTTTCACAAAAGATTTCGGGGATAAAAATCTCCTTCAGGTGAACTGCTGACCAAGTTGGTAAGTTGGCTAGTGTCCAGTTATTGAATTTGCTTGGCATCAGTGTTCCGTTTTGTGTTCTCCACAGGATGGTATTGTCAACTGAGACTGCCACGTCAGACAATCAACAGTGCAAGGTATTGGCAAGCGATAATGTTCATGTCACCTGAAGATGGTGACTGAGCGTTTGATCGCCGAAATACTGTCTGAAGATATCACGTATATTCGGATAGTTTTTCGAGAGAACAATTTAACACCCCTGTCACTTAGTAGCGTCACTAAGGTACCATTTGCAGAAACAGTAGACTATAACTAGAATGTTCGTTGCTTGTAGAAAATTGATATTCAATTTCGTTTGATTTCGATTCCCTGTTGAACTGTTGCCACAGTTTTGTCGCTAGTTATTACTAAACGAATATCATTGACTTCTTCAGTGTGGATTTCTCCAGTTTCCAGCAACGAATAGTGTTGAAGACAATTTTCATTCGGTTCGGTTTGCTACTCCGTCGGTTCTTCTCATGTACCTAACCATAAGGCTCGGTCAAACGGGGCGATTTTTGTCGCTGCTACTAATCGCTGAGCGACTAGGTTGTGGCTAGCGAAGTAATGTATCAACCTCAACCGTTGGTTATGATATCGTAAAAATCATGACGATTGATTCTTTCGGCTAATCCTGAGTTGAGTAAACATTTGTTAAATTAAATTTAAAAAGAAAAGGAAATGGGTCCGCGACTGGATTAGACGAATAGAAAAAGCTGAGGACTGCGTTTTTTCTGATAGAACTATGATCCTCCAACCTACAGAAATATTCTGCGGTTAACTGAACGATAAGAGGTGCGATTATATGTAGGGGGCGTCCATTAATTATGTAAGGTAAAACGGGGGAGGGGGGGGGGGGTCCGGCGAAATTTCACCAAATCTCACCAAGGGGGAGAGGGTGGTCAACGGAAATCTCACGTGAGGTTTTGGAAAATTTTGTTGGACTGTAGAGCTAAAAAAGAAAGGGCTGACGCGAATCTCGATTTTTAGGGGGGTATTTCGTCGAAAAGTGGGGGTGTAACCGGCTTTGATAGGGTGAAACCTAAAAAAATAAAAAAAAATAAGGTCTCAAAAAGTTGTGAGAGCGATTTGAAAGTTGCGAGGGCGATTTGTAACACCTCACGACCACGACGTAATTTATGGATGCCCCTAAGACCAAAAGACCAAACTAGAAATTAACTTGTGTTACATGACAAGTGGTGATAGCTTGAAGTTTGTGGAGTATTTATTCATACCTAAACTACTTTCTACATGCATCTTTAATGTTCTTATTTTTTTTCTGAGATGTCCGTCAGATTGGAATTATCAATCCAGTTTCATTCAATTAAATAAATAACCTACTCAAAGGACTTTTTTCGCGCATTCTTGTTAATTTATTTATTGTTATTGGTGTGCAACAGTCCTTCCGATAAACATAAAAGAACACAAAAAATCAATCATTTGGTCAGATTTCCTTCACCATTTTCCATGATGACAAAAAATTTAAAAATGGAATAAAATTGAAAAAAAGGTGAACGCTACTTCTGAAAACAATAAAAAGACTAGCGGTTGAGCTGTCAGACGAGGCGACAACAGCGCTGTGTAGCGGCGATTGGGTCATGTGACCGCCACAATCGCGCGCTACTAGCGATGAGAATCGAACATGTTCAAATCAAATCGCTGCGATTTTTTATCGCTGCTAGTCGGGTCAATCGCAGCGATTACATTGTCACACGAAGCGATTAATCGCTGCTATTCAAGTCGCAGCGATAAAAATCGCCCCGTGTGACCGAGCCTTTACTGTGTTTGTGCGACAGTTCATGACTAGTGGTACACATCCACATTGAAAATTCATACACTCGGTACCTGGAGAGATCAACCGCGAGAGCTGAATATTACGAGGACCGATCAGACGCAAACGGGTCTTTTGAAACAGGCATGGGATAAAGCTAACGCTCGGAGCGCCGTTTGTATGCACATTAAAAGCTACGCGCTTGTTTCTATAGTCGTTGTTTGTTTATTAACATAATGAGTGGACATTAATTTCTTGTGCAATGCACAACTTTTAAGTTTTTGGTACAATGAGGTAATAGGTCATCAGAAATATTGTGCAGGCTGCATGTACACTTCGGCAGTGACACATAAATAATAATAATAATAATCTTTAATTAAATTGCGATGGAGCGCATGCTCCGTTGGCAATGTCCTTCAACGCCCATCTTCCCCCTTTCCTGCACCCACCTACATTTGCCCTTTACAAATTTTAATTTTAAATTATTTCAACGTTTTATTAAATTATTCATCATTTCCCTTGGTAACTTATTCCAATCCCAGACACCCTTACCTAAAAAAGAGACTCTTTCCACATCCTTATGTCTGAAATCGATTTCCAGCTTGTGGTCATGGTCATCTTTTCCCTTCCATGCACTACTTTTCATACCTACACCAATATCTTTCCATGCCTCATCACCAATATTATCCTTGTACACTCCTATGACCCTCTTCACCCTCCTCCTGTCTTGCAATGAATCTCATTCCAGCTCTTTTATCATATCTGTTATTGATTGCATTGTGCGATAATTTCCAGAAACAAATCTAGCAGTCCTTTTTTGCACCCTCTCACACTCCTGTATTTGATACTTAAAATGTGGGTCCCATACTACACTACCAT
>CM061918.1:74734393-74798232 GCA_031002005.1 Vandiemenella viatica
TAAAGTTGCGTATACACTAAGCCAATGAAAGAAAAACAATGTATTGGGATGAATGTTTGTCGCCAGTGCATTGTTGTTCGGCCTCTCATCCTCATTAAATCAAAGGCTTGACTCCAACGACTTGGGCCAACTGGAATCACAGTTGGCTCTGAAAACTCGTTGAAGTTCCTAGCGTTTTATATTATAAAGTAATATGTGACCTTTGAATTACAATTTATCAGGCCGATATTATCAGGGAAGAAAAGGACTTGTTAGTTGTCACATTTGCAGCATTTATTTTACAGTAAGAACATGGTAAGAAAGAAAAAAAAACACTGATGGATAGCCTCTCTTCCAAAGTAAGAGGAGGTGTGATGGGACAGAATCAATTTTTAAATTAAATTAAATTAAATTGCAATGGTGCATACGCTCCGGTGGCAATTTCCCTACACACCCATCTTTCCCTTTTCTGCATCCACCTACAATTACCCTTTACAAATTTTAACTTTAAATTCTTTCAACGATTTTGGCAAATTATTCATCATTTCTCTTGGTAACTCATTACAATCCCTGACACCCTTACCTAAAAAAAAGAATCTTCCTACACCCTTGTGCATAAAATCGAGTGCCAGCTTGTGGTCATGGTTATCTTTTCCCTTCCATGCATTACTTTCAATTCTTACATCAATTTCTTTCCATGCCTCATCAGCAACATATGTATTGTACACTCCCATGACCCTCTTCACCCTCCTTCTGTCATCCAATGAGTCCCCTTCCAGCTCTTTTATCATATCTGTTACTGATTGCGTTCTGTGATAATTTCCAGAAACAAATCTAGCAGCCCTTCTTTGCACCTTCTCCAACTCCTGTATTTGATACTCAAAATGTGGGTCCCATACTACACTACCATATTCAAGCAATGTCCTGACCAAAGTTTTGTAACCCAATTCCTTTACTTCTCTCCTACATCCCCTCATCACCCTCTCCAACAAATGCAGAATTTTGAAACCTTTTCCTACTACCTGTCCAATGTGATCTGACCAGTTAAGCTTGTTATCAAATATAATGCCAAGATATTTACATTTCAAGTCTTCAATAAGCAATTCTTTCCCCACCTTATAATCATAATAAACCTTTAGTTTTTTATTTATGTATCTAATAAGCTGACTCTTCTTTGCATTTAATGTCTAACATTAAAGCTGAATTTGAATATAAGTTCTCTAATTTTTTTTTCGAATGTAAGATACATATTTCGATTTTTTATTGAATTGTGCCAGGCCCAAAATTTTCAATGATGATACCTCATTGAAGAGCTGAATCTTCAGTAGAAAACTTAATGGTCACTCTGAGATGTGTAGCTCCTGAGATTCATATACCAGAACTCAACAAAGATTCCACTTTCATCTTCACATCTCGCAAATTGAATTCTAATAGCTCACTTATTTTCCTCCGAAGCGTCTAATCTCTTCAATTTATTTTATATTCACAGTTCGTAGGGTCACACAAATGTTTCCCCTCACAATAAAAATCAACCAGTTTTAATGCAGTCACATTATTGTTTTTCAACAAATAATAAGAAATTCACAAACACAAACCTGGGCAATAATTAACCAATGTTGGTTTGGCATATACACCAAGAGGATGTCCCAAAACCAATCCAGCGCCAACCCTATGATGCTACCACCAGTTATCCATACCTCAACCTAGTCCAACCATTTTGTTGGCTCCAATTTGCTTTCTGTACACACAAAGCGAATCTCTGCCGAGGAAGCAGGTGGTCGTTGCTTAGTGTGTACGCGCCTCAAGAGAGAGCCTGCTGATTGACTCCAACTAGTTCAGAATGTTTGGAACGGCCATGTTGTTGAAGGTGAAAGGTCTTGTAGTGAGACGTCAATAAGCTGGAACCTTCAAGAAATATCTTATCGGCCTCAAATGGTACTGTTATAGAAAAAGTGTAGGAGGAAGCCACTAAGTATATAAAAATGAAGTAAATGTGGGAAGATGCTAGCAAGTTATTACACACAAAAACATGGTATTACCTGTTGATGTTTATTTCTAAGCTTTTTTCTCCCTTAATTCTTTGTACAGATTGTATTTTAATCACAACTGCATGTAGCAAACATTAAACGAGCTTAAATTCTCTATACCAACTATTAGTTAAGGGACAATCCATCTTTCCCTGTAAAATATTTGCTGCCATGCGATATATGTCAGTATATTTGTATCTCAAGAAATCGTAAATATTACTGATTTCGCACTTCTTAACAACCTGAAATAACTTGTACACATCTACCTGCATTTCGAGTGATTTTACCCATTTCTATACAATTGGTGGTTTGCTCTTACACTTTTTCTCAAATATCCTAAAGAACTGGGGTAAATTTCAGACCAATAGAACTACTTTTAGGTTCCGGTTAATTGATCCAGAGCCGGTCTTTTATTCATATTCCCTGAAATTGCTAAAAAGGAAACTACAAACTATCAAAGATCACAATTTCCTAATAGGCATAGAAGTAGTGTGGCCTTTTATGTATAACGGGTCTTTGGTTATGGCTGCAACCAAACACAGGGTGCACTGGTTAAACTATTTGCAATATTCCACCACCTAATTTACATCAGTAGAGAAACATTGTTGAACGCATCGCCTCTCGGTTTAATAACGAGTGGACCAGACAACATTTCTAGTTACACTCAGCCGCTACGGTACAAACTAGCTACATTATTAACGTGCTGTGCTGAAAAGATACGTCCAACAATGTTACAAATCAACTATATCGTGCAGCCATGTGAACATTCACATTTATCAGTTTCTCACTGCCTCGCCATTCTAGACTGCCTTCTTCAATGGTAACACTCTTGAGAAACAAAATAATATGGACAATACTAAATCAACACTGCAATTGAGCTCTTATGCAGCACCATCCATTAGTTTAATGAACATACAATCGTGTACTTGTAGTGCCATCGATATACGCTATATATAGGCATGTGTATGCAAACACAGTGATATGTAAACAGTCAGAGTATGGTGCTGCAGTCGGTAATGCCTATATAAGACAACAGGTGTCTGGTGCAGGTGTTAGATCAGTTACTGCTGCTGTGTTATAGTTGGCGCACGAGAGATGGCACACAGCATTGCCAAGGTAGCGATGAGGTGGAGATTTTCCCATACGGCCATATCACTAGTGCACCGTGAATCCAGTAAAACATCAAATCTCTGACATCGCTGCGGCCAGAAAAAGATCCTGCAAGTACGGGACCAATGACGAATGAAGAGAAACGTTCAATGTGACAAAAATGCAACCCTTCCGCAAATTCCTGCGGATTTCAATGCTGGAGCATCAACAAATGTTAGCGTGCGAACCATTCAATGAAACATGAAGGCCCACTAGTGTACCTTTGCTGAGTGCACGACACAAAGCTTTACGCCTCGCCTGGTCCCGTTGATGATTGGAAACATGTTGCCTGGTCTGACGAGTCTCGTTTCCAGTTGTATTGAGCAGATGAACGTGTACAGGTATGGAGACAACCTCATGAATTCATGGATGCTGCATGTAAGCAGGGGACTGTTCAAGCTGGTGGAGACTCTAATGGTGTGGGGCGTGTGCAATTGGAATGAAATGGGACCCCTGATACGTCTAGATACGACTCTGACTGGTGACATGTATGCATCCTGTCTGATCACCTGCAATTTGGGAAATTCCAGCAGGATAATACGACACCCCACGCATCCAGAATTGCTACAGAGTGGCTCCAGAAACACTCTTCTGAGTTTAAACACCTCCGTGGCCACCTAACTCCCCAGACATGAACATTATTGAGCATATCAGGGATGCATTGTAACGTGCCGTTCAGAAGAGATCTCCACTCCCTCATCCTCTTACGAATTTATGGACATCCGTGCAGGATGCATGGTGTCAATTCTCCCCAGCACTACTTCATATATTAGTCGAGTTCATGCCACGTCTTGTTGCGGCACTTCTGCGTGCTCGCAGGGACCCTACACAATATTAGGCAGGTGTATGAGTTTCTTTGGCTCTTCAGTGTATATCTCTAGTCTATAACGATATTCTACTGTCAAACGCCCACGATTTATGGTCCACATTTAACTATTATGCAGGCGCAACATATCAAGGGTTCAGCAGCAAGATATTCGAAAATTCATGGTGACTTTTCAGGCAAATGAACATGCATAGATATTAATCCCACTATTTTGTTAAATAGATGCCTGTATCATTCACTATTACATCGAGCTACTCTGCATACAGCAGTAGTCACACAATTAACTGCCATTCGTGTCATTGGCAGAGTATATTGAAGTTTGTTGTCTTTCGATCGTAAGGGTGTGGGAAAATTTTCTTTTATAGGAAAGGGTGTAAGGGATTGGAATAAGTTGCCAGGAGAGGTGATGAAAAATTTACCGAAAACACTGAAAGAATTTAAAGTAAAAATTGGCTGTGGGCAAGAGTGGGTTGGAGGAGGAAGGGAGAAGGATGGATATGTAGGGAGATTGCCACCGGAGCATACACTCCATCGCAATTTATCAGTTATTATTATTATAATAATATCCACAATGTACTTGACAAGCGTGCTGACCACCGCATTTTGGATCTTCTGGGCTTACTCATAGAAAGATGCCTGAAACTCTTTTTTAACAAGTGTGTTAGTTATTTCGTGCAAGACTGCTGTCGGGAATCTGCTGGTAGGTGGAGGGCCCACTTTAATGCCCTGTTTTGTGCAACTTGGAGGCGGTGCAGGTGCGTTGCTGCCGCGTAGCCCCAAACGGGGCATGGATGATCCTTGACAGGCCTGAACAGCAAGATGCATATGTTAACACCCGTAGCAAGCTTCAGCTGGCTGTTTGGGTTCAGCACAGAGTATAGGGCGTGAAATCTCTAGCAGCAGCCCTCTTCCTGGTGTCTTCATGGGCTCTCCATATTGATTGTTGGTCAAGCGTCACTCCAAGGTACTTCACTTCGTCAGACCGTGGAATTTTCATGTTGTGTAGTAGTTTGGTATTTGGTTAGATCTGGTTGAATTTCTTGCGTATTCTCGAGACATGTCTGATTTCTTGTAATTTGTAACTCTCCTTGCAATGGCCTTTAAGGGTAACATGTAAACATAGCTGAAAAACTCTTCACTAAACTTCGATTCACACAATAAAATTTTTAAATCGGTGCTGTTTGCGTGCAGTAGCTAGAGAATGTGAGGAAACAAACAGCGAATTTTTAATCAATTTTTGATAATTTAGTTATTGTGCTAGAATCTTTACTTCTAATTGGCTTTTAAGATTTAAGTCATATTATTAAGTTTAAATTACATTTTACTCAAGAAGCAATAAAAAGCTGTTAAAAAATATCGAATACCTCACAATTTGAGAAGGCGTAGGCATTGTGTGATAATTAGACGAATCTGGAACTTATCAGACCGCTGTAATGAAGCTTAGGAGTGTATAAGTTTTGACATTTTGTTGATACATTCATTTAAACTATAAATATTTTACTTGAAACACTGACTGAAGACAGTACCAGTTATGTAATAAATACTGTGAACAAGGAAGCAAAAATAATATCCGAATGCCGCACTGTAGCCGACCACTTAGTACAAAGCTCAATGTGCACACAGCATTATTTCCAATTATCCTGTAAACTATTATACAAACCCTATTAGTCCCGTATCAACCCACCTTTGTAGATACAGATCATTAATTTTATTTATTTATCCCAACAGAAAAAAAATTGCATTGAAATATCACATGATAACTATGAACTAAACATAATGATCACCATATCAATCAAATAATTACAGTGATTTCGGTTAGAATGAAACGTTCTTGTATTGAATGTGAAAAAAATTATACTACAATACCAGTGCCACATAATGTAGTAGGTTTTAATAGTTAGTTGCAGTATTTTAGTGTGGTACAAGCCAGCCAGCCTCCTTGAGCAGCCATCCTTGTGGGAAGGCATTGAACATGAAACCGAGTACTCAGCAACTCGAATCCCACATTCAAGGGCACTAAAACAGCAGTCCAGTGTGGGAGACGCAGTCTGTAATGTTCTGGAACCTTCTAGAAAAACTGTCTCCAGCTGGCCAATTAGAACCCTGCATGCACCCCATCTGATGAGGGCTAGCCAATAGGAATGAATCATCCTACCTATGTGACACAGCAGAGTGCAGTTCTGAACCAATGTTCGTTATAGTGCTCTCCGGGAAATTACACAATAACTTACAACTTCTTCAGCCTATGACTTAGGCAGAATTAGTAAAATACTTCACCACCCCTTCATAAGGTCAAGAGCAAGGCTCGTACTAAATCTCCCATTATTTTATTTGGCTGTAGTAAGAAAACAAAAATTGCTTCTGCATAGATCTATGCTGCACCAGCTATCTGTGTCATTCCAATTGTCGTTTCACCAAGATCAGGAATAAATACCTGTCAATCTCATCTCTGGAGTTTATTAGTCAGAATGTTCTTAAGCTGACGGCAAGAAGGAGGGGGTGAATCCATGTGCACAAAGGATTAGTCAATCTTTGCTTGGCTTTACCACACGACAATAAATGTATTCATAAGTTATTTAAGGCATTTTTAGGCTTTAAATTGAAGCTGATTGCAGATATATTGAATGGAATAAAGGAAAAAGTTGTATGAAATTCACTATAAGGCATGACATATGGGAACAAATCAAGTACCGAAACTTACTCAAATTTTTTTCTTCCTGGTTTAAAGAAGTGGTATTTCGTACTACTGCTAGTTGTGTCAATTAGAAATATCCAACCAGTTATCGATACTCATTCGTCATCAATGTTCAGTGACAGCATAACATTAGCTACACACAAATAGTGCATTTGATCATTCTCTGCAAATTTGAGACGAAAAAATTTACGATTCTCGAATTTACATTTTTACCCGTTTATTTCTCCTTTTGGTCTTCACTGCCTGTACTCTATTTGAATGATCCTATTTTGACAGACCATTCCATACACAGTATCTCTTAACTGTTAGGATAGGTTCTGATGCATTAGGATTGTAGAGTCAAAAACAATTTTCACATTTATTTCCTTTGCCTGTACTTATTGAGCTTTTCTTCCTCTACAGTATAAAGTACGATTAAGTTCACTGCTTAAAACTAAGCATGGATAATAAATTAATTTGACTGTATTAATGAACTCACCCAACCAGTTTCTGGAGAAAATTTTATTAAAATACAATGTTAATAAAGAGTTCACTCATATCGTCGTCGTCGGCCATACTCGTTTCCGAGTTCACTCATATATAGATACCGTAATTAACAATATACTTTCACATTTCATTTTTACCAGGGCTCTCAACTTTCCTCATAAAATAATAATATACCTACAATTTAAACTTTTTGGAAATTAAGATTGATTAGCAGTAAAAATATAACTTTAACTGATTAAATTAAGATTTAACTAAAGCTTCTAGTTAGTGAAGGACTGTGGGAGCATTTTAAATTTTTTTCGATTTATCTGCATGGTTAGTTGCATAATTATGTTGGAATAATTGGCTCTATTCTATTAGATGATCAGAATTTCTCAGTAAGCTGTACAGTGTAAACCATTGATCTAGTTTAAAGTTCAGCAGGTGGCACCTTTTCTTGCAAACCAAGGAATTTACATGTCATGTGTTAATATTCTCTCCAACTTTACAGCAATAGTGACACTGATAGCTAGATACCAGATTATATGCGTTTGCATGTTTGCATATTAAGCCCATTTTTGCCGATTATTGCATATTTTACATAAAACCTAGTGATGATGCATATTTACAATATTTTTTGGTAGTGTACAGTTAATAAATAAAATCTTACGTTGTAGCCAGCAAAACCTACCAGCAGCACAGCTCTTAGTCTACAATGACTCGCTGAAGAACTATGTCCCACGTTTGGGAATGTAAATAAACTGATTCAATCAACAAACAAAGTGTTTCTTCAGGTATGTTATTGTAATAATGCCTATAAAAAACGGCCAAATGTGCCATTACCTTCAGAACCAGTGGTAACTCGATGGGCGATGTGGGTTGAAGCTGTACTTTTTTACAATGACCATTCCGATGCCATTAAAGGTGTAGTAAACGACTTTGATAGTGGAGAGACAATGACAGTTTGTCACTACAAAGAAGTATTTGACAATTCTAGTATTAAAAGTAGTCAGTGTAGTCAGAGATATGGTGCAACAGCGTTTCACGATTATGAATGGTAATAATGTAACAGGTAAAGGAATTAGTTACAGGAAATAAAACTTACGCCTGGAGGAAGCATACATTTTGGAATATTTATAAAATCCTGCAGGTATATTTTGAAGAAAAAGATTAAATATTTGAAGAATATGTTGAAAGCAGATCCTATAACATGGAGCTGCAAGGTCAGTGAAAAATGTCAGCATTTTGAAGATTTTATGAAGCTCTTTCTAGAAAGGTACCGGTCTATAAAAAATCAAAGGAAGGTAAAAAGTGATTTTCGAAACAGCAGACTATACAGTAAACGTAAGGGCACTGTGAGATACTATTGTGAGTCACTATTCCGAAAATTAGCACGGCTGGAAGAACCTCTTGCAAATAATTACCAAACACACAAAGTGATGACGAGAAAATGAACAGAATGGCAGGGTAAAGCTGACAATATTCTGACAGAAGGGAGCAAATTCGAATCGTTTGGGTGAGCAAAACGGAGAAGAAAATCAACACTCAGGAAATTAAACATCAATGTTCAGGAGAAGCGAACAAGAAATGGAAAGGAACTGGAAAAGAAGAAACAAAAGGAAAACATGATAGAAGTTTGGAGTTTTAACAATCCCAATTATTATTATTTTTTTTTTTTTTTTGGCGGGGACACACGAACCTTGAGTGCTGAGGTAATATGAAATAAAGAGCAAATAATAATAAAAAGATACCTGCAAATAGTGACAAGTAGAAATTTATTAGTTGATTAAAGTGAGAATTTATAATGAAGCCAATGGAAAAAAAAATGAATGCAGCAAATGTAAGTTTGATAACAGAAAATAAAGTAGCATCAGGTGTTCATAATGAAGATTAGCAGAAGATGAGAAGAAAATTACAGTACGGCAGTTTCTACGACAAAGAAAAAGAAGAGTTGCTGGGTGGCAACAGTGAAAGAAAATCATGTAGTGGCAATATTAGCATGGATAAAGGAATTGATAATGAAGAAGGATTACAAAGGTATTTAAAAGTGGACATGTGTGGCGACAGCAAAGGATAGCCATTTAGTGGCAATGTTAGAATTGATGAAGGATTTAATAATGAAGATGAGGAAGTGTAATGTATTTTCTACTGTAGAAAGGAAGCACACTTAGCAAGAATATGAATTTTCCCATGGTAACCTAATTTAGGTTAGCTGGAGCTAGGATAATAAATGCTGCACGTGAGGCTATTAGATGCACAAATGTTTAAAAAAATTTAATATATATATTTACCTTGCGTGCTTCAAGCCCAAATAGTGATTGAAACTACACTGAATCTGAATTTAAATGTTTTCGAGTGTTAAGCTATTGATCATATGGACAAAGAAAAACATTTAAATGTGGATATGTGTGCCATCGATGTGGACATTTTGTCGTTCCTGTTTTTTATTGTGAAAAAAATCTATAACGCCAAAATGGGGGGCATGTATGATGGCAAATATTATTAAAGAAATGTAATTTAGTTTATCTATTTTTATAACAACTGGGGCTTATGCCACAGAGGTGATAAGTGCAGTAGTTTGTAGTAATATTGTTGATGTTAATATACAAGAATGTGTTTAAAATAATTATTATTAAGAAGAAGAAGAGTTCAGTTGTTTAGTTTTGTGATCTGGTATGACATGAAAAAGAATTTATCTATCTGTAAAAGAAAAAGGAAATATGTTAAAATACATGACGTTCAAAAAAAGAAGTGTGGATATTTATTATTATAATATAAAACTATTATTACCACGCAAGAATTTCCAGATGTATTCCCATGCAATCTTAAAGTGAAGTTTGAAAATATCTGAAGAATAACCCAGGTTTTGAATCTTTGTGTCAAACTAATAGTTTTAATAATAGGATGAGTGAACCTGTTCCAAAAACAATGACTCCTAACACAGCAACCAATATCTGATACTGTTAATGTTGCTTCAAATACAACATTTGGTGAAAATAACAATAAAAACACATTGGAGAAAAATTTACAAATTTCATCCAATTGTATTTATAGGTGTTTCCTCCCTGGGAAACACAAGACCTGGATGGAAATTTAGCAAAGAATTGGCAGTAGTAGCTTGCAAGGAACAATAAATGGGCCACTAGCACTTGCTTTCAGATGAAAAAACAGTGGAAAAGTTTTCTTCTGAAAGGGTCTGAAATAAAAGCATTATTGAGGGAAGTGTCATGAACACTATCATACGGAAAATGAAAATTAAACACTTCCCAGGAACCAATAACATAAGAAAGTAGCTAGGACTGAGCAACTTCTTTAAAAATCTGGGTTTATTTGTTGCTTGGGGTTAATAACGGAGGCAAAGTTGTGGACAAAAGCTAGTTTCTGAATAAAAAAAAAAGATTGTGGTTTCAGTAATCTCATTTAATACTTAAAACTATCATAGTAAAATTAGAATCAAGTAAACACAACAAAATTTGGTATGGTGGTGAAATGAATAAAATGCATACATTGTAGCAGACATTACCTTTATTGGTCAATTATTAAACAAATCCTTGAGAGAACTGCACAAGACACAAAATGTCAAGAGTATTATCAAATGTTAAAAAGAATTTCTCTCTCTCATTTGTCAAAATGCTACAGCTACATTATTTTTCTTTACAACATTTAAAACCAGCTCGACTCAACCTTTCGACCAATCAGAGTGCCACGGCGACCTCGACGACGATTCCCGTCCGTACTTCACTTCTATTTTATTGTTGTACTTTTTTCAGGTGAGAATTTCATCAAGGCTGGCACCAGGGACTGCCACCGGCCACTCCAAACTTCCACAAACAGAAAATTCCTCTAAACCACTATCTAGTACATTTAGGTTAACGTAAGGAATAGCTCTCCCCTTTCTTCAAACAAATGTTTGAAAAATCAGGGCTATAATTCTATGCTACCATACAATACAAGCTGCTGAGGAAATTTCCAACTTCACTGATTGCAATAGTTGTCAGGAAAGAACAGTAATACAGTGAAAATGATTATTTTTATATTTTTAGAAACCAAAACTCCGCTGTTATCATGTAAACAGGGACTAATTTACACAAATGCTTAATGAAACCTGTTATATATGAAACCCTCAAAAACTTATAATACATTACAGTCAAGCTAGAAAGATTACAAAAGATCTTCATTTTAGAAGTAATTTGATTAAAAACTTTTACATACTGACAGGGAACGTGAATAAAAGACCTAAAAGAAGATTGAAGCACAGGTTTATTAAAGTTGTCAAGAAGAGAGCCAAGAGAAAACGAGTGAATTTGACAACAATGCAGAAGAGAGGTGGCAGATAGACAGAACGACAGAAAGGCTTATGTTCCAAGCAGACACGACACAAGGTCGGAAACTGTTTAGAAGATGACGATGGCACAAAATCAATTAAAATTGAGAGACATTATGCAGTTAAAAAATCAATTAAAAGATATTAGAAAGACTGTATGTAACAAGTTAAACCAATTAAAAATAATAAAAAACTGAGATCTGTACATTTCAATTTAAAAAAAATATGTATAAACAATTTTTTTCACCATTTAAGTTCAGTATGCAGGCTACATCAAGTTACACCACAAAAATTGCTTGTAAAAGATACTCAACATTACATTAAAAATGGTAGTTTATGTTAAAAAATATTTTGTTAAAGTATAAAAACACATTACATAGTGCTGCTTTTGCTTTATGGAATCCTACAGCATGTTCAGCTAAGTACAAGCGATAGTATATACTGAAGGAACAGTGAAGGAGAAGGCTTGGAAGTGCAGACACACTAAGGATGTTATGAAGTGGTAACTATTAGGACAGTAAAAGACAAAAGCCATCGTCTGTTCTAAAGCACACTTCATCCAATTTGAACCTAACCAAACAAGTCTGTAATATTTTAAAATCTAATGGTCATTTCAGCATAAGTAATGATCTCTGCTTTTTCCTTTCCTTTTTTGTAGGCTGGTACATTATTCCAAATGTAATGAAGGATAAATTTACAAATAATGAGGTAAAAGAGAGGAACCATTTTTTTAATACAGCACAGAAACAGAATAAAAAAATCACAAAATGGACGGTACAGAAATTTTTGGGCTTAAGCCCTTGTTCAGCAGTATAACATGGTCTATACTAGTTGGAAATCGGAGAGAAAATAAATTTACATAATATCACAGGAAACTCGTATTTGTAGAAGGCGATAATATCAAAATTTGCATGGAATTATGTTTCACTGAAATAATGTACCAACATAAAACTGGTGAAGAAAAATACCAAGACAGCTTTTTGTCTATACCTGTACGTTCTTTACGAAAAGCAAATTTAGAATTAACTAATTACTCACTTGTACATCATATAAGAAAACCAAAACCAAATGTAGAATAAACTAATAGTTCAATAGTTTCTTGACTAATTTAGGAAAGAAAAATGCAAGTATATTCATGAAGCAGTAACTAACCATTCTAATTTTATCATCTCTTTTTGTAACAGGCTTTAAAACTGATGGCTTAAAATATTTATCCAAGAACAATTCAACTACTCTGAAACTGACTAGGAAAAATGTTTAATACAGGCAAATTAAGTCAAACCTGACCTAGATTGAAATCAAACAGGAATACTGAAAATAGGCTGTCTTGCTTACATCTGTTCAAAATCAAGCAGCAAAATCAAACAGACTTCATTTGCAGGTAAAGGAGGAGGGAAGATAATATTGTTGTTGCAAGTATGTGTTTTTTCTGGCAACTATCACAAAGTGACATCTAATACTACCACAGTCTCTCAACCATAAAAAAAAAGACTACAAATTACACTTTAGTACTACATTAAACTTAACTATATTCAATATTATTTAAAATAGGAATATGTGTATATTTCATATATGTATATATTATACATTTAATAGGTATTTCACATTTGTTCAAAGCTGTATGCAGACATTCAAAGACAATAAAACTGGTTCAAGGTAGGACAAGTGCAGGGAGGACCACACAGTTGTTATAATAAACTTGTACAATTATATTGAAACATTAACAAAAATATGTAGGGCATACACCTCAAATGCCCTGAAAAACTGTCAAGTGTTCTCAGAACATAGCAATCTGTACAAGACAAATGCTGATAATGATGTAAACATTGAATAGTATGTAAAAAAAAAGCACTCTTAGTTTATTATTGAATGAGAAGAAAGGTGTATTTTCTATGCTCCCAAAATATCAGTTCCGAGTATGCCATCAGTGGAGCAGCTATGAAAATATATACACAAACTACACTAATTTTCACTATCTACAACCATGTAACATTTAGCTCATTAAGAAATATTTATTCAAACTTCAGCTTTTAATTTGAATTACCACAAATGTGGAAATCAATAACAATATTAACAATCTTTCGATACGTGGGTATAATAATTTTACTCACTTAAAAAAATATGGCAGTTGCTATGTTCAAGGAACCCAATTACAAAATAAATGCACCACTCACATAGATGTGCATACATATCTGCAAATACAACCAACAAATAAACTTACAAGGACACATGTAAGTGTTCACAAGAACAAACAAATTGTGATATTAGTTACTAAATAATCTTAACCACATGCTCCAGCATGATTCAATTCTTTCAAATACAACACATCGGAAAATCCAACAAAGTTAAAAAAAATATAATGTCAAGAAACAGGAAATTATTTTAAAGTTCTATTACATCAAGTACTCTGGGCATGTTCTTACTTGCCCACAATCTAAGTAATTTTCAAATCTTTTCTTACAAATTTCAAAGCTAAGACAATATCTACTCTCTTAAGTCTAACACAATTTAAATATGTTGAAAATTTTAATCATGAAAATAAATTAAAGTAGTTCTGTATTGACCCTTTGTAAGACACAAAATACATTTTGACATATCAAAAATTTCTTTTATATACATTCATATGCTACACAACTTATCCAAGATTTCTTGAGCAAGACAATGAAACGTACTTACACTCTTTCTTTATTATAAAATGTTCTCTAGGCTGCTAGTAAAACAGACCACAACATAGTTCCAGCCTATAACGAATTACAAGAGATGAAAAAATGCGTGCGCACAAACTCACTCTCACAAAAGGTATGAAATTCCAAAGCAACACCATAAACATATGAGAAAAAAGTTAGTAGAAAGTAAGGTTTGAAATAAAATAGCTGAACATTTATACTTACACATATCAGCAAATGGGTGAAACTTTACATGTGTGTTACAGATTTTAAAGATAAACACTGACTTGAGGTAGTTAGAACATAATTCTTAAATAAACTTTGTTACATCTAACAATTATCTAGACCATCACATAGTGAGGAAGAAAACTCATATGAGATGAAAAGTTCGATAATCTAACATCACAAAGAAAATTATTATTCCACAATACTGGCATGTCTTTCAATGCTATGCATCAACTGTGGAAAGTAAGATTTTCAAAAGCGGCTTTTGGAGATTCTATGAGACAGATTTCCTTCATATGTCAATTACCACAAAGTTCTCATACTTTTGAAATTACATGATCTGTGCCTTATGTTAAGGCTTAGCATTATAGTTTTATTACCTAAATACAGTATTGTTGTGTTGCAATATGTGCTGAAGATGAAGTGAATGTATCAGACAGTAAACATTTAACAAGTGAAGTAAGTATTATGTATCAGGATTAAACTAAAAAATGGAACATGGATAGGATGGATCTTAAAGGTAGGCAAGTTTGTTTAAGATAATGAAGAAGGGATAGGGGAAGAGTGAATGAAGGTCAGAATCAAAACGATTACAAGAGCAAGTTGAGCCATTCATAATTAGGGTTCTGTACTCTAATGACTTTAACACATATGCTGCGTGTGTTGACTTGGACAGAACTTTGCTTGGCACAAAAATCAGTGCCTAACACATTTTCAAGTAAGGTAGCAGACTATTCCACGGCTCTCCAATGCCATATCACATTGTTATCATTCCAATCAAATTTATAAAAGGTACATTAGGAATCTGAATCAAGAGCACTTTCAAAACACGCCAAATTAACCTCAAAACAAAAACTTTTGCTTGTTTTGCTCACAACTTACATGCTATATTAGATGTTTTTCTAATATTTGTCATTTTAATACAGGATTTGGTCAACAAAGGGGACAAATTTCAACCCCACATGTGACACCATTTTTAAGATAGACCTAGTAACAAAAATGATCTACAATTGATTAATTTTACAGACATGGGGTGGAGAACTGAAAAAAATATGATAGTACTATTTGATGAGCTGTAAACATATACATCCCACACACATGAAGTCGAAGGAAAAAACTGACCTCTTTACTTCTGCGGTAACGCTCTGGCCTCGCATTCGGGATGACATGGGATCGAATCCCTGTCCATTAATGACCTCAACATAAATGAGGCATAAGAAGTGATAAGAAATAAAAATAGGGAACACTCCTTCCCCTCCCCCCCAGAACATAATTTTACAACAATTTAAATTCAATATTCCATTTTGGGTCAACAAAACACATAATATCTGCAAACTTATATATAGTCCAGGACCAATGAAGCAGGAAGAACTGCCATGAGGCAATATTTATATACAGTTATATATTTACATATAGACTCACACTTATGTTGTTATGAGCTACAGGCCTGTAACTGATAAGACAATAGTTACCGAGTTCAGTTTCACTTTGAGTACAGAACACTAATAAGGACACAACAATTGGATTTATCAGCAATCTATTTTTCTCCATAATGGAACAGTCAGTATCTATCTATGCTCCGAACTTTTCCGGTGGTCCAGGGTTCAAAGCTGTAGCACACTCTGAACAGAGAAATTTGAATCATCCAACTAATTTAATTATACATGTAAAACAAAACAATATGAAAATTTGTTATAAGCTTGCAATATCACTATTGGTGGAGAGTTAAAAATCACTCATTCCCAATTCACTCATAATGACAGCAAATCCACCAAAGGAGATGCTTTGATATTTGTACAGAGTATGTTGACATTTAAGCTAAGCTACAACTATAAACTCTTTTCTATCCAAACAAGTAACTATTAATCCCTGACACTGTAATTTAACCTGAATGAATGCATGCACTTAAGACATTGATAAAGGAACAAAACATTTGCCAAATGAGGCAGAATACCTCGTCTGAAATGGACAGTAATGGTTAACACTAAGGCTTTTGTGGTTCATCCACACGGTAGTCTTTAAAGCTGATATCTAGAGAAATAGAGCACTCCACAAAGTTTTAATTATTATTAGACACATTTAATATAAAATTCTGAAACAGGTCAATTCACTCAGCAGTTTTTTCACAGGCAAAACTGAGACAGATATCTAACAGCAATACAAAACATCAAGACCTGTCATGGAGGTAGGGAAGAAACTAGATAATGACATAGTCCTTTCATATATTGAAAATTAATCCATCAGCATAAGCACAAAACCACTGAGAAATTTTATTTAAAAAAATAATTAATTCACTGCTCTCTTTAAAAATTACTAGAATTGTGAGGTGCGAGTGAACACAAAAAGGGAAGTCAGAAAGTACAACTGTTACATTAGATATCAATTACATAGAACTTAAGTTTCATAATTCCTATACTTGAGCAATGTCTCTGTACAGAGGAACAAAGGTATTTTATTCCTTTTATAAAAAAGAATCTGGTGGTGGAAAATGTACGTTACTCTGAACCGATCAGTGTTACCTGTCAGATGACAATCACTTAAGGCAACCCTAGGCCTATTTTTATGCTTAAATTCCTGAGATATAACTTTGAAAACTGCAATATTTAAATGGAGGCTTTTCTTAAAAATGCAATCTGCAGTTAGTCAAATTCAAAATCTGCAGTAATGGTCAAACACGATTTGTAATTATGTACAAGTATAATGGATATGACAACAAAAGCAGATAAATAACTGGCTCAAGTGAAAGCAAATGACAACAGGACTTCCTTGAAAAATCGCTAAACGTCCACTAGCATGGTGGATTTAAAAACTGGTGAACAACGAATCTGAAAAAATTCTAAGCAGACAGCACAGATTTTATAACTAAACTGTACACACATGGACACAAGTTATGATATCTGCACCTGTTAAACAAATCATGCAAAGAATATCCTTGCAAGAAGATAATTCAGGTGTTCTTGGCGTTAAAGTCATTTTCTGCCATTTAAGCACTTGCACACTGACATAGGCTGACACTTGCTGAGATACTTCTCCATGACACATATACAAGGAAAACTCACAAGATGTAGGCCACAGTTCCTCACACAACAACTGAAGCACGGGGGCCAGCCCCGCTATGTCGAGGCAAGACGACTGCCATCACGGAGTGGAGACCCTGCTGTCTCAAGACGGAGATCTGTCCTCGATTAAGCTCACCAGCTGCAATTACAATACAATAAAAGAGTTTAATATGTTTATAAATGATAAAAAAGGTGTTAGCTTTTGGGTTTAAAAATGCACTATAATTATAATCACAGGCAGGGAGGGGAGATTGTTATAGCCAGAAAGTTTCATGGAAAATTAAAATATAAATCGAATTCTTTGGAAGAAAGATTTGAACTAGAATATTCCCATTTCCAAATATTCATATTGGCATCCAAATATACTTCAAAACACACCTTATTAATAAAAATAGGATTTCTCAACTGCTTCTATTTATCACACCTTTTATTTTAGCCACATACAATATCAAACAATTTGATTCTAAGAGTTAAAAAGTGGTTTTTCCTTTTTTTTGCGCACCTAGCCAACATCAAGGTCATTACAGGTGGGAAAGGGCTGGGTTCAAGGAACAGGAAGGAATTTGGCCTTTTGAAGTAACCATCCTGGAATTTTGGTGTAAACTATGTAAAACCCAAATCTGGATGACTGGACAATGATTCGAGCCCACATCCTCCCAAATGCAAGGCCAAGGTGTTACAATTACTACGTGAGGCGGTGTCTTACAACACTCACCCTTTGCAATGGTCTACTTTTTGATGAAGGACTAAGGTCTGAAAATTTCAATGTATTTTGTGTTTTTATCAGTTATGTGTGTTCACACCATACGGCTATCATCTAAGGTAAGCAGTGGTTCCTTTCCCTATTGTAATAAGTATATAAGATATGGACACGAGATTAACCACCGCTCAGCACAGCTGAAGGCAGGACAGTGTGGGAAAGGACATACAAGTATACAAACTGAGCATTGAAATATTCAGGTTTATGTCCTTTCATCAACAACGGAGTGAGATAGCTGAATGATGGTGGCTGGCAGCTGACCACCATATTTCCTAATGGGAAGTGATGAAAAATTTGAAAGCAAAAATTTTATATCCCCCCCTTTTCCATTATGTAATATTAAATTAGACACACTGTTCAATTCTGAGTTGTTGTACACATTTAAATCTGCAGGATTTGCTCTAACCTGTGTGTCCACGGACTGCTAGACATGTTCCCTCATGCAAGATATGGTCCGCGAGTGTTGAGACAACCGTTCCACCACACAGCTGGCTGACAACCGTGCTTCTGCATCATGATCCCAGCACTCCTCTATGGTGTCACACAGCATCAGCATCCCCTGTGCAGGATAATTAATTACTATGAATATGCTGTAGCAATAAACAGGAAATCATATAAGTAGGCAGAATATTATCATTAGCATAATTAATCAATAAAACAACATTTATATTACTATATCAAGAGACATGAACTAATAATTCAATAGTCCCATCACTTATCGAAGTTGGAGAAGGAGACTATGACACTAAAAAGGGAACTCAATACACCATCTTTCCTGTGACCCCTATTCCTGTAAGAGAGAAATAAAGCATGTTTCAAGGTGCATTCAGTTATATTTAACACTGCCACAGACTTCATTTCTATCTTACAGATATAATGGATAACCAAAAATCTAGTGCTTTGTGTTGCTGGAACACTCATAGCTGGTCCTATTAGCTTGTGTCATTGCAGAACCATTATGTTGCCCAGGATATGCCATAGGATTAGTTGGTTTGAGGCAAGGTCATCATCAGTTTTCTCCCCTCAGGCCTGGTGGTGTAAGAAATTTTAACCATTTGGGGCTTGGCAAGAACAGTAGGAGAGGTGGTGGTTCACGATTCCTAATATCCGTTTTTTGCCTTTACTCCTCAGTGACATCAATCAAGTTAATATATGTGGGAAAATACTGTGGGCAAGGAAAGGGGAGGAATTTGACCACAGCTTTTAGAAGGAACAATCCTGGCATTCACCTGGAGTAATTTCAGGACACCATAGTAAACCAAAATCTAAATGGGGATTTGAACCAGGAGCAAGTGTTAGCGCTCACACACTTGGCTCAGTCATCACTCTGCATAGCAACATCCACTGTTAACTTCAAAACCTCTTTGCAGTGTGTAAGGAGTGAGGGAATATGAAATTTTGGTGATGTTTTGTCTGTCAGATATGGATATAAAATTAGGCAACCTTTAGAGAAAAAAAAATTGTCTGGACCGTTTTTCAACCTCTCCATTCCTTCATACTCATATCCACACTTAAAAACAGCTGTCTACACACATACAACACCACTTACACATGCAAGTAAGGAACTGGCCATTCCAACAATGTAACAAGGTTTAGTTCACCACCTGATAAGATGGTTGAACTAACATTCAGGTTGTGGACCATCCAAATAAAAAAACCACCTGCCTCCTCCTTTAGTAAGTTATCGATTTACTTCCCCAGCTTTGTTCCCCTCTCCCCCTCCAATTTCACTAACAGCAGAGTATCATCTCCTTCCCCAAGTCCTATAAGTTAAATTTTATCCTAAGGCTGGAAATGTTTCAACATGGCTTGTGAATTTCAACAATTTATTTTCAATTAATGAAATTAAAGTTTCGACAAGAAAACTGGAACAGGAGTGGACAATCAACAGGATTTATGTAGATAAAAACCAATTTATCTGACATTACTATAGCTATTTGAGACGATTTTTAAACGGTTTTATTCTTGCTGAATTTAAGACTTTACGAATATAATACAAAACACATGACTGTGAAACCTGAGAAAAATCAATGTCTGCAGGTCCTTTCTCAACTTATGCAACACCACTTTAAAGAGTTTCCAATTTTGAACATCAATCACAATGTTCAGTCTTCAAATCTACAATATTTCTTAATTACCGAATGTTTGCGCCAGTGCTCTCGCAGGCAGGGCCGAACCTTCTTCTGGACTACACATTCCTGCATGTCTTCCAGTGTAGGATGCTGGCCAACTTCTTCTTCAAAAGGAAGCAGATATTCCGGAACAGGACCCTGAAAAAGTCACGAGAAGCAGATTTTTTTTTAACTGTAATTTCTGTTTATGGGAAAGCTGAAATTCAAGTTATTAATTAGCTGAAAACAGTATACAACATTATAGAGAGTAAAAATCTTGAATCAAAGGTGACAGAGAGAAAATTATCACAAATATTAATAACTGTTTCACAGTATCCAGTGATGCCAACAAGTATTAAACATTACTACTAATTTGAAGCATGGTATCTTAAAACATCTTACTGCTTAAGACATTCAAATTTTTCTTTTAGTTACACTAAAAAAAAGAATAAGCATATGTCAACATCGTAGAATATAATAAATGCATCAAAAAAGATAAAAAGGCACCTTCCACAAACAAGGTGACCCTAACGACGATGTATGTTTAGATTTCTGGAAAATCTATGCCAAACACAGGGTTAAAATTGCAATTAAATAATAAACCACTGAAGACAACAGATTGCACCCATGAATGACGAAATTGCTATATTCTAAGTGGTGAATAGCATTTCAAAAAATAGCTCTTCGAGAAAGTATCACTCACTGTCAATGTCACACTCTTTGGTGTAACAAATGAATCAAAGAAAAGAAAGAATATATTTAAGCTCTTGATTATGCACAAAAAAACTATGTTAAAAGACCAAAAAATTTGGTACATGGAAACCAATACAGTGACGTTGTAGAGAAATCCCTACAGGATCAGTTCAGTGGGCTTCAAGTAAGCAACCCTTTCATCTAACTACTTTGCTGATAACCCATAATTAATTAAATTTAATTACAGACTGGTATATGCAACACAATTATAGCTCAGATTCTTCCGGCAAACAGAAAGTGGTAGATTATACTAACCAACTTAGTTTTGCAAAAAGATTATGGCTTGGTACCACCTTGACTGAACCAAAAACTGCCATGTTTAGAGTTTAGGAATTTAAGAAGAGGGGCTGCAAAATGAATTCAGCCCTAAATCAAAATGAGATAAAACAAATGCTAAGAAATATTCAGCAAACGTTGTAATAGTATTATAGACAACCACATTCATAGGATGCAGCAATTTATCTGGAAGTACTAACACAGGCAGACAAGTATCGAATAAATTATGAAATTACAGAGATGATAAGGAAGTATCCATTGATGAAACATTATGAACATATGCAGTTCAAAAGTGGAAAGATAAGGGAAAAGGAACAATTGACTCTGAATGAATACACAACAAGAAATGATGACACTGATATCATCATCAGCCAGTTAACCGTTAAATGATGTGGCCTCTTTGAGTAATGAGTACAAACAGAACTTCAACAGTTTTCTCCAGGTGGAAGTGACAAGCTGCACAGCGATCTCCTGTTTCCAAGGGTAGCTGAACTTCTGTCTATTTAGTTTTTGACTCAATCTGATCAAGCTGTGAAACCTTATATGTTCCCCAATATGTAAATGAGAAAATCACTAAGCAGTATTCATACCATTGAATATGATAGTAAGGTTTCAGACCTAACTCAATGGAAATTATAACTGCTCTCAATGGAAGGTGACAATGTAATCATCAACACATACAGCCAAACTATTTGAATTAAGAAAACAAGATGTTTGTACAATTCTACACGGGACGTAGAGATCACAACACTCACATCAGGTGCAGTACATCGTGAGGCGAGTTCCCACAGCACCAAGCCACACGCATACATGTCAATACGCAGGAACGAGTCCCTCGAGAAGTTGATAGCTCCTTCCAAAACTTCTGGGGCCATATACCGCCTGGTGCCAACTTGTCCGTGAGTGTCCCCACATGGCTTGCCTGGCACAAAGATCTTTAAAAAGAAAAAGAAAACTCATTAGTCACAATTTTTAATGCGGATGTTTTGTTTACATTGCAATATTTATTATTCTTTTCATTTTATACGAGATTCTGCTCATCGTTGCTTAACTGACAACAAAGTAGTAGTTTTTTTTCTGATGATCTTGCAATAAAGGTAACAATGAACTGAACGGTGTTATTAACTAAGTGATTAAAGGGTTTGAACTTGCATGTAAAGTAAAGTGGTCTATTCATGGTCCACTTATAGCACAACCGTGTTGAACAACCATAGGATGCACTCACCTATTCACACTAATAGAAGGGATCCAACAAAATGTTCCAAGCAATCCTTTCCACTCATACTTTCACCACCAATAACCATAGCTTGCTGGACAGCAAGGACCTGTTTTGGTTGCCTGGGAGTCCAACAAAGTCAAACATATCCTACATGTAGTATTGCAACCCCTTTCACGGCCCATCAAGAGTTCTTTATCGAAAATTGGATCATCGTAGGTCCTAAAAGTTGTACTGTACTGGGCCACTAGAGCAGTGAGAAGCAGGTGGCGAGCACGGAACCGAGCATGTTGGGCAAGTAGTAATGCTCTGGCCTCGCATTCATGAGATTGCGGGTTTGAATCCCCGTCTGGGCATCAAGATTTGGGTTTTCCATGGTTTCCCCAAATCACTCCAGACGAATGCTTCTTTTAAAAGGCCATGGCCGAATTCCTCTGCGTTCCTAGCCCACATCCTTTCCCGCCTTTAATGATCAACAAGCCACGAACTCCGCAAAGCTCATATGACAAAGATTGGTTTTTAGACGCTTGCGCAGTGATGTAAATAACTTAATTCACTTTTTTTTGCTAAAACACGAGGCAAAAAATAAATCAGTATGGCAGTATTATATGGAAATGGACATTACATATGAAAAAAGATAAAATTTTGCATAAAATGAATATTTATTTTGATTTAAAATTTATTTTACCAACTGCGCATCCGCTCAAAAAAAAAAAACAAAAAACAACTGAACATCTGCATCAGCATCCGCAAAGATCACTTCCATTACAACCCTAGTTACAAATATCCATTAACATACCATACAACAATGTGTGTAACCAGTAAATTTCAACTATTGCTACATGCTCTTTATTACTAGGGTCCATCTGAAGATTTCTGCTTCATAACTAATTTGATGAATTTCAGTGTTACCAACACGTAGTAGATAGAAACACTACGACAGTTAGCAACAACTTTTAATATGACCTTTTCCTCCTCCTATCTCATAACTCCAGGAAGACAACTTGATCCTTAAATCAACAGAGCAACAAGAGCATTGTTGTTGTTGTTGTTAATATTATTATTATTTAGGAACGAAGTCTTTCTCGGCGTTGAGAATGGATGTAGTCTTCTCAGGAGACTAGCCGAGTAAACAAGGTGTTTCCACATTATATTTCGGCGATCTCAGGCTCCGTTGCCATCTTCTGGTGTATATGTCATAAAAGGCTACTTTGATCATCCTGTCTATAACACCATTACCAGAGATGTTGCTACAAAATCAAGGCAATGATCATTATTTATAACAATCCTGTTTAGCTAAGCACCTGCCAAGAAATGAATTGCTAGAACATATTAATTATTTGTAGCTGTTTGCTTATTTATATTCATTTGCCTAGATGTTTTTGTTATATTGTGTGTCCATAGAAATGTAAGATAAAAGCTTACATTTTCAAGCAGCAATGTTAACAGATGTTTTGATTTGACTGAGCCAGAATGACAACCAGTATTTGTCATTACAGAAGAGGGCAAAAAAAAAAAAAAAAAAAAAAAATAATAATAATAATAATAATAATTTTCTTTCATCTGCACCATGTTACTAAAATCATTAATCCATGCAAATGAAAGTAGTTCCACATTTATCTTAGTCTATGTGGCTTGGAACAGGATTACTTAATTTAAGTTATTAAGGTTTATATTTAATTTGCTTCATTTTCATTGAAACCATGTTACTGAGATCATTACTTCAGATATATGTCAGTAGACCCAAATCATATTAAGATTTAAAATAAAATCAAATTATGAACAACACTGAGTATTATTTTACAACAATCTTATTTAGTAAATCAAATGTGAAGAAATGACTCGCCCGAACATTTCATTCATTATTTTTGTTTGGCTTAGAAGCTATTTATATTAAATGCTGTTGTTTTGGTTACATTCTTTTTCCACACACATCAGAAGGCTCGAAGAAATGAACTGCCAGAACACTACATTCAACCCGCCATTCTGACAGGCTTAGAATCTTGTTTAATAATAAAATTGAGGGGGGGGGGGGGAAAGTAAACCCATCATGTACCGAAGGCAGAAGACAAAAAATATGGGGAAAACCACAATATTTTGGAGGACTCGCAATTAATGTAGGGAACCTATAAAATGCATAACAGGTCAAAGAGTGCACAAAAGGTTATTACAGGCAGTAACCTTTGGTGCAAGCACACGCACAGACTTTTATTGGTCTCCTACATGCGTTAGGTTTCTGCTAAAATATGGTAAATCCTGATCTTTTTAGTCACCACCGTCTTCTTGCCTCCAATCGATGAGTTTAATTTCCTTATATTTTTAAAATTTCATATTGGCTCAAAACATTATCCTTTGATTGATAGCATTAATATTTCTCCATTGTTTTGAAAATATTATTATACTGGATACCAGCCTCATTCCTTAATAATTCCAGTCTTAAACAAGAATTTTTAAAGGAATGACGAGGATTGTTTGTGTTTATACATTTAGGTGCCGCCAATACAATCTCCTGTCACCCCAGGCAATCAAATATAAATGTGGTAATCGTAACTGTTGTATCTCACACCTCGCCCAAAATGTAGCTGGCCATTTTGCTGAAATATTCTGTTTCTTTAACCACTAAAATGTGATTAGAAGTTGCAGTTATGTCAGTTGTGTTATTGGTTTTCTTAGTGTAGCTATAAACAACAAAACACATTTATTTTCATTTTATCACCATTATTATTATTTTGTTTAAGGTATTGTGATAGTTTCCTAATCATGGTTAATAAAGAACTGCCTTGTCCTAAAAGCTGTACCACCCAGGAATGTTTTTCATTACAATCACAGTATTTGCTATAGTGTATGATAGCTTATTTTTTTACAATTAATTTTAAATTCATACACAAAATCATGAAACCAGAAATACTAGAAATTGGGCCACAGTTGACCAGTCACAGACACGTCACCACACCAACAGTCAGCTGAGTGACAGCTCTCTCTCACTCATACCCCCACGTAGTTCGTTCTTTAGCATTTTCATCTAGTTGTTTCATGGAATCAAAGGTAAAAAAACACCATCTATAACAGTGAGTGGGGAATTTTAGAATGATGCAATCTAGATTTCATGATCTAATGAAGCTAGGAGTGAAGTTGAAGAACATAGACACTTTTTTAGGCAATCTATAACACGCATAACAATGATTTATAGCTTTACGGGTTATGCCGCGTCGTTTATTGGATTATCTAAGCTTTCGGCTGTTATACTCTAGCCTTCTTCAGAGATACTGTTTATATTTATGTTCACATAGCTACAGTCACCAAGCATCGCAGAGGAAAAGGCTGCTATCTTCATTGATGTTGGAATTCCTTAAGATTTCTGCTGCCTCTTTCACAAGTCGAGGCCACCATTGGTCTTCTCTCCACAATAGCCTCGTGTTTTGAAATTTTATTTACAAAAATATTCCGAGCCAACACCTATAGTGAATCAGACATCAGAAGGGTTTTCAGACTTAAAAAAACCCATAGAAGATGTCAACTTATCTTATGATACCAATGTGCCAAGAATATTCGCCTGTCTTCCATACATACGTGGTATCACTGACCGGATTGGGAAACTGTTAAAGCGGGTGGAGGTGCGAATCATGTATAAAGCTCATTGCAAACTTGGCCAGTCATTATCCAGGGTAAAAGACAGATTACATCCACACCAGCTAATGGGTGTTTAAGAAATCCCCTGCAGCTGTGGCACTGTATACATCGGCGAGACAGGTCGCACAGTGGCGGAGAGACTTAAAGAACATATCCGCCACTACAAATATAACAACAGCGACAAATCTGCCGTCGTTCGCCATGCTATTAACACCGGGCATAAAATAAAATTTCAAGACACGAGGCTACTATGGAGAGAAGACCAGTGGTGGTCTCAACGTGTGAAAGAGGCAGCAGAAATGGTAAGGAATTCCAACAACATCAATGAAGATAGCGGCCTTTTCCTCTGCGATGCTTGGCGACTTTTGCTATGTGAACATAAATATAAACAGTATCTCTGAAGAAGGCTGGAGTATAACAGCCGAAAGCTTAGATAATACAATAAAAGATGCGGCATAGCCCGTAAAGCTATAAATCATGCAAAAAGAGGGCCACGGAAGTCTTAAGAATCACGCATAACAATGTTTGATTGTATAAAAGCTTCTCTGCATCCACCAGGCTGGCACCGCACCATCACCATCAAAAATTAAAACAAACTAACTGGCCTTGATGTCGGTGGGGTGTTGGAGGGTGATGCTGTGTTGTTTAAACTAGCTTCAATCGGGTGAGCACCAAATAGGCAAACTGTTGATGTAGTGACATCGGTCAAGTGTGCCATGACCTTAACAAGTACAGAAAGTAATTTCAAGAAACCAGCCAAGCATCATTATCAGCTCATTTTTAATAATTAGAAGATTTTGATTATTTATGTTTATTTCAAAATTTAAGGATTATTAACACATTTTGCACACTGCCATCTGATCAAATTCTTTTGTGATCACTTTTTACACTGGAACTCCTATAAAGCACCTTTCATGGGTGTACTTCATATTTTAAACATCACATAAAAATTAAACATTACTTTAAAAATTAATGTTCCCCAGTATATTAAGATATTATCACAGTTCTTAAAAGAAAATTAATGAGTTAAAGAAAATTCAATATGACAAGTAACAAATGCCAAATAAATGCAGTTTACTGATCAAATCTGTTTTATGCTGTTACTAACCAGAGCCAATCCGAAGTCTGCTATGCAAGCAGAGAGATCTGACCGCAACAACACATTCTTTGATTTGAAATCTCGGTGTGCCACTGCTGGTTTGTGAAACTCTCCCTTTGCAGATGGAATTTCTTCATGAAGATGCATCAGGCCCCTAAGAACAATTACAAAATCTTAATCAACAGTTACTTAAAAGTTAATATAAAGAGAAAAAATACTTCTTAGTAATGTCTGACCCGACGGCTATCGTCTTATACACGTCTGGCTCCACCTGGTGTCTCACTTCTGCAAGAGTAAGGCTATACGCCAAAATGCTGCGCGTTTCTTTTGTTTGCTCTTTTTTGTTCGTCGTTCCCAGCCGCCTTCATCTGTGGTAGGTGTTGGGTCAATTTCCCTACCCTTCCTTAGTTTTATATGTATACATTGAGTAAAAAATGGAACAAAGTACTTAAACTGTTACACTAGCATTTTGGTGACGAGTTTATTTTGAAGGTGGGGGTTTACGAGTCACACAAATGTTTCCAACAAGACTCTGCTCATGTTAAAAATGAAAAGAGGTCTGAATGTCGTAGCACAGCAACCATTTATGAAACTGCACAAAAGCTGAAGATGTTAATCTTATTAATACTAGCAAATCAATAAAGGGAGGCCACCGAAAAAACTGTTGTTTTTTTATGGCTTTATGCCTCATTGATGGCGAGGTCATTAGAGGTGGAAAAGGAATGGGAAGGAAGCATCCCAGCATTTGCCTGGACTGATTTGGGGAAACCATGGAAAACCCAAATCTGGATGCCCGGACGAGGATTCAAACCCACGTCCTCCCGAATACGAGGCCAGAGCATTACTGCTAACCCACCATGCTAAGTAACTGGAATTATATAGCAAACACAAAGCAATTTTTACTAGCCATTTCAGGAAAAAAACAAGCAGAAGCCATTTTTTTTTTTTAATTTTCAACAAAAACACAAGCACAAAACATTACTAGCTTCAACAGTGTCTCAGAAATAATTAAGAATTAGATAGGGCTCACTGCAACTTTTTCCTGTTCTAAATATAAAGAAAAAAATAAGACTATTAGAGTTGTGTACCCTCTCTTAAATGATTAACTGCTAACCCAAAATATTTTTATTTGATGGGGCCACTTTACTTTGATTTTCGGTGTTGATGGCTTTACTTTAAGTATCTTCAAAATTACGATTCGTTGTTTCCTACGCTTATTATGGGGACAGTCAATTTCAAAGATACATTATTAAAATGAGGGGGCATGGGAGGATGACTTCGGTGATTATTATAAAGTACAGTGTGTAATCTTAGTAAATTTTCTTCTTGCCTGGATATGATGCCAGTTTTCTTCATGTTTCAGATCAAAACAAATGTTGACAGGCCTAGAATTTACTGAAATGGGAACCTCTTACCAGAAAATAAAATTTAAATGCAGCAACAATTGAAAAAGTTTTCATGTGGCACATAGTGGACAAAGTTGCATTCAAACTCACACATTCAATAAACAGTGCACCACTGTTTTGTTACCGCACCCTTTTGTCCATGAGAAGTTACCAGTGTGACAACTCTACCAAACCCATCCAACCCATGCATCTTTCTGTTTGAAAAAAAGGAACAGTCTAATCAATCTTTAAAAAAAGAAACCAAATTATTATAGTTCTAAGACTTGGCAGCAATAATTAAACTAAGGAAAAAGGAAACTGCTTTAGGCAATATAATTGCAAGGAAAGGGAAAATGACTCATCACTCACCAAAGTTGAAGGCAGCGACGAGAGACGAACATATATAACGAACACACAAATAAATAAACTCAATATTTCGGTAGTTAACCTTATTCATGACATAGAAAATGAGTCATGCACCTCGGGAGGTGTGCACACACCGGGGGTTGCTGCATGACTCTCTTTTTTTTTTTTTTTTTTTGTGCACACCTCCCGAGGTGCATGACTCATTTTCTATGTGAGTCATGCAGCAACCCCCGGTGTGTGCACACCTCCCGAGGTGCATGACTCATTTTCTATGTCATGAATAAGGTTAACTACCAAAATATTGAGTTTATTTATTAGTGTGTTCGTTATATATGTTCGTCACTTGTCGCTGCCTTCAACTTTGGTGAGTGATGAGTCATTTTCCCTTTCCTTGCAATTATAGTTCTAAGACTTGTTAACGTTTGACTTTTTTAAAAAGTCTTATGGCTTGTCAAAATAATTAAAATGGGGAGAAATCAGCCATGACCAATTGAAGGATAAATTCGGGCATACGCCTGCAGTAATACCGAGAAATCACAGAATACCAAAACCTGCATAACCACCACGCAGTGAGATCCCCTGTTCTCCCGATTGCTAGGCCCAAAAGTTTAACCACTCAGGGGGACACAATAGGAAGATTAATGATAAATAAGGTGAAAGCAGGCATCACATCCTGTGTCCAAGGCATCTGCTTCGTGGAGGGCAACAATAATTTCAAAAAGTTGGATTTTTCTTGGCTTCCTCAGCTCTGACAGCATTGCTATTAGTATATGACTTGTTTGTGTACGTGTTCTGGATAGAAGATGACAGTAGGGAGACTACTCACAGATGAATCAGCGTTTAATGCATTGCTTGCAAGATTTGAATTGAACCCAAGACTTTAGTATACATCTACCATGGTGTGCAATCAAGCAGCGAACCCACCAAGATTATACAAACAAACAATCAGAGGAAAAGTTTGGAAGAAGTTCATCCTGTTTTTGAATGAATAACGCTAAGACACAGGTAACTTAACAGTATATTATAGATCACAAGGATACAATTTTTGTCATTTTTAAAAGCAGAGAACATACCTTGCCATGGACTCAGCAATGCGGCCCAATTCAGCCCAGGTGATCAGATTGCTCTTTAGGAAGTCACACAATGATCCCCGTTCGTGGAAGGCTGTGATGAGCCAGTACTCTGCCTGCAAATTGTCCCCACGCTTTTCCACACCCACAAAGGACAAAATCGCCTCGTGGGAAATACGAGGTAGACGGTACACGTCGTATTCTGCAATCCACGAGTCCTTGTCCTTAACAAACAGTAAAACAACAGACATTTGATTTAATTACTCTCAACCTATCTACAATAATTAAATAATATGAAATTAAAAAAACAGTTAATGGGTTACAGTGAAGCCAGCCAAAAGAAGTTTTTGACATGATTAATTGCATAGCATGAAAATTGTATATACTTAGCACACTTGACCTGTTGATTGTGTTAGATTAGGATCTGTGTCAGTCTGCAGTTAGTAGGGAGTGTTTGATGTGGATCTGCACCAGGTGCATATTAACATACTGTGCATTCAAATTTAGGTATCGCATGACTAAACCATCAAGCTTGCCATCTTTGGCTGCCATTTTGTATTTGTTGTAATTTTTGTGTTTATTGGAAATGAAAATGTATTATTTTATGCCAAGTGGTGTTTAAAAGCTTAAACAAAAATTAGCTGATTAAGAAATATTATCTATTCTAATAAATTCATAAAGTGAGGAAGAAGATGCTGGCAAATTTGATGAGTGTAATCCAACCAACATTTGAACTGTTGCAGTTTTTAAATGTCTCGTGTTTTAAATCGCTGCAAGAGACAACAGATGGCAATACAGAATAAATATATTAATGAGCGGATAAAGGAAACAAAGAAACTGCCGCGAGGCACTGAAAATAAGATAGGATAGGGAAAATAAACAGTTACCCGTCACTTACCACAGATGAAGGCAGGAGGGCGAGACACGTAAAAACACAAAAAACAAAAGAATTACACAATATTTCGACTTTAGTCTTACTCATGTAGGAGGCGAGACATATGGCAGGGGGAAGGATGTGGTCACATCCGAGCCCGCCACATGAATCATGTGACCACATCCTTCCCCCTGCCATATGTCTCGCCTCCTACATGAGTAAGACTAAAGTCGAATACGTGTCTCGCCCTCCTGCCTTCATCTGAGGTAAGTGACGGGTAACTGTTTATTTTCCCTATCCTAAACATATTAATGAGAAATTCATAACCACATGAATAAATGGAAAAGAGCTTTGTTGCCTATTGAATGTAAATATTTATTCCTTATTAATTGTTTCTTCATGCGATTAGATCCAACAGTCTGTGTGTTGCCTTGAGAGATTACCTCTGCTTTACTGTCATCTGCTATTCTTTGACATCAGTCTAAACGACCCATTTACTGAAGATCTTTGGATACACAGAAAATCCACAGTACATTTGGCCTTTCAACATGTCTTGTACTGGTGAACTGTTATAGCCTGTGCCAAGGACTGGATTTGGACAAAAGATTGTTTGATACGACTTTTATAGCAAATATTGATTTGTGAAATACTGTGATAGCTTTCACATTCGACTAGGTTCTTCTTTTTGTGCAGACTATCAATCTGTGAATTCTCACGATTCAGATTTCACCTTCTCTTTGGATTATTCAACTTTAATGACTTTCCACACTGATGCCATCATCTGTATAACTTTTGTTCTAATGAATGACTTTTAAACAAAAATATGCGTGCTAAGATTCTGCAATAGCTGGTAGTTATTGCAGAAATACTAATTTTGGGTAAAATTTATATCTTTAAGAATTAAAATCATTGTATCAGTGTTGAAGTGAATGAAACAAGGAGTAAAATGTCAGGAAAGCAAACTATAGGTCTGTTGCAGAATGTAAGCATTATAAAATGTAGTAAAATTACTGCAGAACTATAAAATGGGATATAACAAACACATTGTTGGTTACTAAAATAAGTCAGGGAAAATATGGAGATATATTATTATTAACGTAAAAAGCAATTTAAGCATACAACAGAAAATGTCAGTAGATATTCACACAACATGTCAAAATTTAACATTTGGTAATAACAGATGACTCATGGTGCAAAAACAGTACTTACTGTTTGATTTTCATTCAATGTTCACATTGTGACAAAAGAAAACAAGAAGCTAACAAATATATGACATAAATACCTGTGGAGGAAAAATTTTGACAGCAACAGTGTCATTCTTATACTGAGCCTTCCAGACGGCACCAAAACGACCCCGAGCCTTAATCTCCAGCAACTGTATCTGACGACAATTCACCATTGGGGATGGTGGCCGTACAGGATGTGGGTCAGAAGTTGGCAGCTGAAATAGTTCCAAAATCATTATATGTTTCGACAAACACAAAGGACATGCAGAACACGAAAGAATTTCAAAACAGTATATTACCTCTTATATTTATATGAACTGGAAAAGATCTAAGCAATGGCAACCAAAAAGAAAAAATAAAGGAAAAAAGTTACACCATTTCAACAGGTTTGCATTCATCTGCTTTGAAAACAATTTTCTATTAACTTGTACATGGAAAAGAAAGGGAAAACACACCCTACACTCACCATAGTTGAAGGGAGGAGGGCAGCAGCAACACAGCACAATACACAAACAAAGAAAAAAAAACAATATTTCCGGTGAAAATCCCCTTTTCAAGTTAACAGAGAGGTGGCTGGTCTTGCGCAAGACTTCTATGAGTGGCTGCGTCCAACGCAAGTCTTGCGCAAGACCAGCCACCTCTCTGTTAACTTGAAAAGGGGAGTTTCACCCAAAATATTGGTTTTTTTTTCTTTGTTTGTGTATTGTGCTGTGTTGCTGCTGCCCTCCTCCCTTCAACTTTGGTGAGTGTTGGGTGTGTTTTCCCTTTCTTTTCCATGTAAATGTTGCCTCGCGGCATTTCTTTCCTTTCATTGTTACCTATTTTCTATTAACTTGGTATTTTATGAGAAATAATCAATGCATGTTTATGGTAAATGTAGACACTAGGAGTTATAATCATTCAGTTAAAATAATAAGCAAGTGCTATAGAAAAAGGATTTTACCAGAAAATATGTTTGGAAATACAAGTACACTACACAACACTGAGCCAATGCAGGTTTATGGTAAATGTAAACACTAAGAGTTCCAATCATTCAGTTAAAATAAACAAACACTATAGAAAAAGAATGTTTCAAAAAATCTATTTTGCCAGGTAATCAGTTCAATATATAATTATCATGAGTATGTACCAAAAGTAATGAGATTGGTTCATTTAAAATCGATTTATTGAACATTTTTGAAAATACGCTTAAAAATCTTCAAAATAGGCATCTATACACCACTTTTAGTGTGATAATGGCATTGTTCAAAGCATTTCTTAAAGTCCTCCTCCGGAATGTAAGACTCTTGTCACAGTCATTTGAATCTCTGAAATTTACTCATAATGTCGACCTTTTAGAACACTCTTTATCTTTGGAAACAAAAAGAAGTCTGAAAGTGACCTATCAGGGCAGTCTGATGGCTGTGACAGCATTGCCACATTTTTCTTTGCCAGGAAATCCCTCATCAATAGTTCTGTGTGAGATGGAGCATTGTCATGATGAAGCCAACAGAAATCGACAATGTCCGCACTAGTTTCGGCAACTCTTTTTCACTGATTGCACATCACTTTTTGGATATCTTACCCTGTAAGCCATTAATCTTTCACTTACCCTTCTGTCACAGTACAGAACAGACTTCACATGCAGAACATTTTCATCAATTTTTTTCATGTCCATGGCCTCCTTCAGCACTCCTCATCTTCCATGTGTTCCTGACCATCTTTGAATGCCTTGTGCCACCTAACACGTTGAGCACTTGATGGAGCACCATTCCTTTAAGTATCTGCCAGCATTTTGAATGTGTCCGCAGCAGATTAGTAGAGTTTGAAGCAATGTTACACCATCAAATTTTGTGTCAAACTTCACTGCATCTTGAATCGTGCCGCGATACAGAAACAGCCTTTGGTTCGTGTATAATTTCGACCATTTCAGAGCTCAGAGGGGACTAAGCCAAGTCTAATTTTATTCCGAAGACTCCACACAGCCAATCCTACCCAGTTAGCGTTGTGAGGAACAAGCTTATGCTGGGGTTACGCAAAAGCTTTGTCTCAGCTGTGACCGTAGATAACAGTGCATAATGTTCAGTTCTGGTTTTGCTATACTGAAATCAGTCATTACTTAGTTTAAATAAACCCAAACTAAGAAAAGGTATTTGCAAATAAAGTTCATAAGCCTATTGTTGGTAAAAAAAAATATATTCTTGAAAGATTTGCAAAGTCATAAACCGAACTGGCATCAGACACATTCTCAGAAGATGTGATTGCAAGTTCAATTAACTGATTAGAGCCAGACCACACCCCAAAGTTCCAAGCAAAACTAATTATCACATAAAAGTATTTCAAGTTCATCACATGCTTCTAAATTTAAACTAGTTTGTCAATGACCCACACGTAGGTTACCCCTACGCACCACTTGGCGAAAGTACTGTTTCAAAGCTACATATTACATTCAGACAGAAACTTTAAAACTTTACGATGCCTACATTATGATGCTGAGCAGCATAGTTGCGCTCTAACTGGAATTGCCCACTCGATTCCCACTATCATATTTAATTATTTGACAAAACCTAGCAAATGTCAGACTCTTCTGTCAACTAAACTCCAGAAGGAGCTGGGTAGAGAATCACTGGAATACAAGATGTGGATGAACAGAGTACTGGGAGTGTATAAGACATACATTGACACTAAGGCTTTGATAAATATTGGTAGAATAATCAGCAGCATTTCAGGCTTAAGGCAGAGGGAAAATTTTCTATTGTGAGTAAGGGAGTAAGCGGTTTGAAAGAATTCATCATTGGCAAAAATAGGTGGGTGGTGAAATTTTGTTCAAAGAATTCAGATTAAAAAACATGCCATAAGGTTATTACTGATCTTTTTGCTTCTTATTTGCTACAAAAAGAATTAACAGCATCACATTCGGAATGGGCAATGCAGAAAGAAAAAGTCTTGGAATATTATAGAACTTCTAACCATTTGGTTTTATTCAGTCCAGGAACAGTAATCTTTTTTCATCCATTAAATTTCTGATTTTGGATAAAGGAAACAAAGAAAATGCCGCGAGGCACTGAAAATAAGATAGGATAGGGAAAATAAACAGTTACCCGTCACTTACCACAGATGAAGGCAGGAGGGCGAGACACGTAAAAACACAAAAACAAAAGAATTACACAATAAATGGACTTGTGTAATTCTTTTGTTTTTGTGTTTTTACGTGTCTCGCCCTCCTGCCTTCATCTGTGGTAAGTGACGGGTAACTGTTTATTTTCCCTATCCTATCTTATTTTAAATTTCTGATTTTGAAATATGATACTTATCTGCAATCTAACAACTCAAAAATACTAAACTAACAATAGTAACCATATACTGCAAAAAATACTAACATCATGCTTCAAAATAACAATGAACTTACCCACTAGAAAAACCAATGGAATAAGAGAGCATGAAAGATTTAAAACATATAGATTATCAACCACACTACAGGCACATAACATAAAACGAAAGACTATGGCATATAAAAGCAAGTTTAAACTTAACAGTTGCCCATAAAAATTAATTGGATAGGGAATTTGACCTTTCACACATCAATGGGAGAGAAATTGCAAGAGAGCAGTCCACAGGACAAAAATGGAGTGTGAAATTTGCCAGCAGAGAGATTAAAGCATACGCTTTTCACAACTCTAAATAGGTGACAATCAGTTAATCTTGTTGGTCCAATTTTATGATACAAAGTTATGAATAAATCTTAGAAAATTAAAAGTTACGTACAAATCTTAGAAAATCAAAATTACACAAACTAATAGGGACCTGCCTATCTTATATTGCCTAATAAAGATGAAAACTGGGATTGTCTCTGTGGATATCTTAAGAGCTCACAGTACATAAATATTTATTACTATAATTTTACTTTGTTATTATATTATCTAATTTACTTTTTAATCTGCACTCTGTAACCAAGCGAAAATGTTTTGATATAGTATGTTAACCTCAAGGCGTCTTCCAAAGACCATTTCTGAAAATATGATAGCTTGCGGGGGGAGGGACTGATACCCATCACTTACTACATATTAAGGCAGAAGGGCGAGACGAACACGTAAAAACACAAATTGCACAATATTTCGAAATGAGTCTTAATCATGTGAGAGCGAGACATATGGCAGGGGGAAAGATGTGGTCACATCCCAACCTGCCACATGAATGACCATTTCTGAAAATTCTATTTCAAATTAAAACAATCAACACAGGAGGGAATCATCAATTATGAACAACGAAGGCATAATGCATACTATCATATCACACCCAATGCTGGTGAAGGATTAGTTTACACTCAAAAATATCAGTGTTTTGTGTCTTTGTACATATATGCAGTCATATTGAATCCTCTTGAAGGTAATGGTTCCTTCCATTGCCCTTTTTCTTTTTTAATTTACTAATCAGCACATTGTTTCCTCATTAAAACCTAGTATGACATTTAACTTACACTGGAATTAGAGTAGTTTTAAATACACATTGGCAGCCAGGTAAAATACCGTATGTCAACATTTCTAATATTAACCAAATTACTGCTATCAAATTCAAGAGTTGGAAGAGGTGAAGAGGGCAGCTAGATTTATTTCCAGAAATTAAAATAGAATTTAAATTGTAAATGATGAAATGATAAAGGAGCTGGGCTGTGTGTTACTGGATAGGATAGTGAGTCATTATCATTGGGGACCATCTCCAGTTTCCCGGTTGAGGTTTACGAGCCTTGGTTGTTGCAGACAATCGTCTTCCGCTGTCTCCTATCCAGAAAAGTTTCTCTGTCCGTGATATATTTCCAGTTCCAGCCTCTTCTCTCTCTGTCTTCCTTCAGTTGGTCTGTAAATCTTCTTCTTGGTCTTCCCACTGGTCTTTTGGTCACCATCCTTTTTTCCAAATAAGTTTTTGATAGTCTTGTACTAGTCATTCTCTTGACATGCCCAAACCACTTAAGTCTTGATGACCTAAGTCTCTCTTCCAATGATTCCCTTAGCTCTAGGTTTGATCTAATTTCAATTATCTTGTACAAATCATATCTCATTCCTACTCACACATATGCTTTGGAAACATGCACACTAACATCAAGGGACCTTAGCAAGATCCAAGCATGTGAAATGAAGTTTCTTAGAACGGCCCTCCGGAAAACTAGATTTGACCACATAAATGATAGTGAGTATATGTAAGGAATACATTAACAATGGAACATGGATGGATACCCAGTGAAGAATTAGCAGTAGTGTGCAGTCGGGAAGAAATGACTGTGGAAATAAATTAGAACTCTATCTCATGTATGAGAGAGTAAACAAGTTTTGAAATGTATGTAAGGGAGTTAGAGACTGGACTACAATAGAGGTGCTCAACTACACATCCAAACAGTGAAAGATTTTAAAGTAAATGCTTGCATAATGGAATCATAGGTTTGTTAACATTTTTTTTTTTTTTTGTAACTGCTTTACGTCTCTTTTTAACATCGAGGTCTTTAGAGACGGGAAAGGATAGGGGGGCAAGGAATGGGAAGGAATTCAGTCATGGCCTTTTGAAGGAAGCATCCCGGCATTTGCCTGGAGTGATTTGGGGAAACCATGGAAAACCCAAATCTGGATGCCCGGACGGGGATTCGAACCGCCGTCCTCCCGAATGCGAGGCGAGAAGTTTGTTAACAAATTGTCACCGGTCTATGAGCTTCAACACAATTAATAACAATTGAAGTTTTGACATTTACTTTATTAAGGAACTGATGACTACCCAGAAACAGTTATGAACTTTCACAATTAGTAAACAGTGAGAAACTGACAAAGCGTGTACCAGGGACTGAAATGGAAGGAGACTGTGGTAATGTTCATGACCAGCCAGTCAAATTTCGTAGATGTTGTTTGACTATTCTTTTATATCTCAATTTATTGATGAGGTAGATATTTATCTAGTATAATTAGTACAATTAACTTCCAATTAAAAAGTTTGATATAATTCAAGATAAATAATTATAATATTAATAACTAGAGCCCTAATTTCACTAACTATTCATATAGCAGCATTAATTATTGCTGCAATTGTATCAAAAAAATGATAAATAATCGTTAAAAACTGACAGTTCTCAATAATCTCAATGGGGTGACAAAAGACAGTCGTTGCTGCGGGTGTAAACTGTTTGCCAATGGAAAGATTAGGCATTGATAAAAAGCTGTGCAGTTGGTAAATGAAACATGAACAAAAATTCTCAGGATTCAAAATCAGTTACATTTTTCCTTTACTGCCAGAAATACTTTTTTTGAACAACTTGTATAGACATGACTGCATTATGATTACTAGTGAAGAAATAGTGCCTGGCAACTAATAATAATTCTTCTTTGTCTACAAATAATTTTATAAACAAATGAAGATGGCTGGATACCATATTAAGGGTTTTGGAGATGGTACCCACCTCATTGAAGTCAGCCAATTTTCGCTGACGGTAGACGTAGTAGAGTATGGCAATTACAGCTCCAAGCACCAATATTGGCACCAGAATACAGACCATGATGTTTACTGTACTGGTAGTTGGTGAGGATGTCACTGCTGCAACAAAGAACATTCACATTCTCTGCACTACAAACACCAATTCAAACAAACAGTACAAGTCTAACTCTATGACAAACATATCACCTCCTTCCTAACCCCTTCATTCCTCACAGATGAAGGCAGGAGAGCAGAAACGAATAAATAAACACATACACACTTTACGATATTTCAGTATAAATTTTAATCAAATTCATAGGACAGATTATTGAAGCTAGAGATTTAAAATGAGGGAAGGGTGTAGATGGTAATTATGGAAGGAGAAGTGACATTCTATAACCATTGAAAATAATAATCTACGGAAAGGCCGTACAAAATAATAATAGTAAAAAAAGAAAAAGAAAATGGTGCTAGTAAGAATTTTGATATACTCATTATACAATTAAAATTCATTTACACAGTTTCCTTGTGTGCCATTCACATTCAATACAACCTTCTATGGGGCTTAAAGACTAAAAAATCAAAATTTAAGGAAGGAATCAGTACAAGCAGTAATAGGGTTATTATTTTTTACAAAGTATGGCATATCAACATTGCATTTTTGGTATTTTCTATATAGGATATTGCACAATTCACCGAAAATGTACGCCATATAAGCCAAAAAAGTGGGAGATCTATGGGTTATATTATTTATTACAAGAAGGGAGTCAGTGTGGTTTTTTTATGAAAAGGGGGTGGTTAATATTTTTTTCCAAAATGTAGGTGGTAGACCAAAAAAAGTTGTCATAAAACAAGATTCCTATGAAAAAAAAATAACTTCCAGTTACAAATCCAAAGCGTGAGGCTTATATGGAGAAAATGTATGAAGAATTATGCATTTGTAAGAAGTATGAAATAAAGAACAATTTTTTTAAAAAAATTTACATAACATTTAGTAAGAACTATAAGCTTAGTAATCAATCAAACAAACAAATAGAAGAACTATTTCAGATTGTAGTCTGGATGGAATTTTCTGTTGCAGGGTTTCATACAGAACATGGTGTACTTTCCCTTGCACTCCCAAATTTGAAAAACTATAGCCAATACATCTGCAGGATATGAAGACACTGGGAAGCATTCAGATACAACATCTGCTGTGCCAACAAAGGTATAAAACAATTGCATTTACAAAATTAAAGAATCTGCACCTACTATATGCTTCACTGACTACTTTTGAATCGTACTGTCCCTTCTTTAAAATCACTGAGCAGTTCACTAACAGTTTTTAGAAATTATTTATTTCCTTTCTGAATATCACCCACACAGTCATTTATGAGCCTTAGTCTAGTACTAGACATAATTTAATCAATAAACAAAGGATCTTCAAAGTTAGGAACTCTACAAACTTCATTCTATTATGTGTTTGTATTCCATTACTTCAGCTAAATATGAAAATAGAGTATCCATACCAAAGTAGTTTGAATTGCTTTAAATAAATTTGCAATATACCCATCTAATGTAATCATATACAACAGCATTCACTGATCATCACAATTCAAACAACAGTGGAGACTTTAACATACAGTTTTCTATAATATTTCTTGCCGATCTACTGTGCAGAACAGCTCTACAGGAAAACAAAAACACTTATTATTTTTAAAATATGCTGCATTTCTTTTCTAAGATGCAATGGAGAGTGCGTTATATCTTGCTATGTGATCATTGTTAGGTAAACCAAGGATGCTTGGGGGAGGATACAAAGTGAACAATCAGAAACCATGGAAAATATAAGCTTTGGTGGTAAATAGTAATAATAACAATAATAATATACATAAACAAATAAAATATTACAATACATAATTACTATTACAAAGATAAACAAAAATGTATTATTATTATTATAATTATTAAATGCAATGGAGCTAACACTCCGGTGGTTACCCTAGTCATCTAATTACCCCTTTTTATTTTATTTTTTGCTTCTAATTGGAGTGTTAATTCCTCCCCCATTTACTTTTCCAATTTATAAATTTTAAATTTAAACTCGTTAAGCATTTTTGGTATATTATTCATCACTTCACTTGGAACAACAAACCCTTACCAACAAAAGAAAATTTTCCCACTTCCTTATGTATGAAAACAAGTGCCAGCTTGTGGTCATGGTAGTCTTTCCCCTTCCATGAACTATACCTAATTCTTTAACCAATATCCCCCAAGCCCCATCACCAACATATGCCCTGTACATTCCCAGTGATAATTTGCACGTACTACTACTACTACTGCTACTACTAATTATTTCTAATTTCAATGTTAATACTCCCTAACAGCATTTTTCTTTTTCTTTTTACTGTAATTGTATCAAAATTCTAAAGAATCTGAAACCACTATGTAAATAGCAGAAAACTAAAACTTTTAAAATTAAAGAAGGTATTTAAATTATTAAATAATAATCATTTCTAAAATGAGCACGCAACATTTTACATTTGCTACATATATATTCTTCCACTTACTGGGGAAAGGTGTGGGACGAGGGGTTGTTGGTTTGGGCTGCCAACTGAAGTTGCGGTTGCAGAGGTCGCCTTCGCAGCAGCAGAAGAATACTGTGCCCCTGATGGGATTCTCGGTTGTCTCCACACATTCAGTCTTGTTGTAACATACTGCACTATTCAGAAAGCAACCCTGCAGGGACAAAGCATAATTAGGTAAATACTTATAAAAGATATACAGGTTCATTGCTTTTCAATGTTCTTACATACTAATTATCCTTGCAAGTTGAGTATTTTAACAATCAGTGTTACCACAGAAATGTGACCATTCTTATCCTGCCCATGTCATCTCCCACAACATCAATTTCAAATCTAATTCAATATTATGGCTATAACCCAATAAAAACGTAACATTACAATAAATCTTTGCGGCATTTACTACAGTATGTTCAGGGGCGCTATAACTGTGAATGAAATAATAAAGCTAATAATCATTAATAGTGATTACTTATTATTCAATTAACAAACCTTTTAATACAAAATATCAGATGATGTAAAGATTGTAAAAATTTAAAGGCCAACATACCGAAGAATTGAAAGTTCGAAACGTTCTTTCTAAATTGTTTCTGAGAGTGAAGGGAATGTTTAATTCTTCGACTGATAAGCAATGGCTAAGATGTTGCCCGTCATAGTTGTGATGTTGCAACCAAACTCTCAGCAGCAGCCCACAGAATTACAAACTCGAAATTTTTAGTAACAATTTGAAAGAATAGGCCTACATACCAAGATAAATCAAACGATAAATGGTGATTCAGATCACCAAAACACACAATAGAGAAAGATTATAAAAACACAATATTGATTATTAACACACGCGTGTTTACAGGAAGACAGCAACTCAACTGCTTTTAGACAGTGCTCCGATAATCAGAGCCTTCACACCCCACGCGAATGCTTCGAGTTTCTTGAACGTTGAAATATAAAGTTTTAAACAGAAACAAAAAAAGACTAAAACAATAGATTTGATATTGAATTCTAAATATGCCTATTTTAATCATAAAGAATGAAATTCTTATAAATACTTAATTTCAAACATAACACTGAAACCCGAACCACTATTCCACCAGCAATCACTGTTTACATTGTTTAGAAAATGAATTTACTTTACCTAATCTTCCAAACATGAAGGCTAAGGAATTTTAGTTGGTATTTCAGATGTACGACAGTGATTTCAATCTACAGTCATACCCCCAACCGTATACTGCAACCTTATATTACAAGGGTTGCTGTGCTGCAAAGTTGTTATTTTTCAGTATGGCTGTACCAAAATGTAATTATTCAGTATACCCATACTTCAAAGGATTTAAACGTGTATTTGTGAATAGGAGCATTTCAGGATTTTCAGCTATGCTTTATTGCAGACCCGAGTACATTGACTTTAAATCAACAAAACACAAAATTACGAGATGCACGATGGGAGATAAATTATCATCACAGTGATTGTCAGCAACATCCTACATTGAACAGCACACTCAACTGATGACAATAAATCCAATATCCCAGGAAAAAGATATTTTCTTCAGTTATGGAGGAACATTATTTTCGCATCTTATATTTGCCATTAACGTACTGCAGCAGGAACTAAGTAGTTCAAGCTATCCTTTTTCTAATCGACGATGGTCCAAAGCAGGGTTTCTCAAACTACAGCTCCACTTATCACTATTAAATTTCCAAGACAATGGCAAATTCTCTAAAAAATACTGTTGTTTTATTAATGTTTAAACAAGGATTTTTATTTCAAAAAGGTAATACTTTCACAAAAAACAATATGTTATTAATTAATGTGATGGATGGGCTTGTTTCTTCAGTAAATGTAAATTTGAGTTACCATAGTTTTAAAGTTTGTGAACTGGATAATGTTTGAGTGTCTGGACATTTTCTGCATGTTGATCATATTTTTAACCAGTGGTTCATGTTTAAAACCACTATTTGATCAAAATTAACTGGCCACATTATATCACACATCCGAATTAAGTGTTTCTTTCAATTTGACAAATAGCAATAAATGGGCATACAAGATTGTGCATCTGAATCATAAGACACCCCTACTAAACAATGTCACACGCTTTTCAAGCGGCACATGATATTCAGTAATATCGCGTAATGTGACGGCAGAGTGGCCCTGCTATAAGTCGTGCTTCTGGTCTCTGTTGTCGTCAAACCTTCTGTAGTGGCAACAGATAACCGGAATCTATAGTGAAATGTAGAATTTGGTCCTTTGAACGATTTTGGTATTACCAAAATTTTATCTGATATCTACTTGTGTGGCACATTGAGTGAAAGGGGGAATATTTCTATGAACACATTGGATTATTATGCTTATAAGCTTTTTACACCTGATGTATTCACTGTAATGCATTCAGCCACCATAACGTAAATCTTGTCACGAACATCCTACAACCAATTGAATTTTGCTTACCACACTTTTGAGAAATCCTTGTCTGGGGCATACATTATCAATCTGTTTTTCTGCCTTCCTCTCATCAAACATTTTCACACATGCAACATTATCAATTGCTTTTTTCAATATCTATGAAACCTTTTTACCTTTCTCTAGCCTCTTGCCTAACATTAGCCTCAGTGCAAGAACTGCTCCCCGTATACCTCTCCTCTTCCTGAAACCGAATTGGTCTTCTGTTGGAAACTCTTCTATTTGTTTTTCCCATTCGTTGTAGCACTATATTGGTGATATTTTTTGATGCAAGGGCTACTAAGCTTATTGTTTGACACTGCTCACATTTTTTAGCATCTAGCTTATTTGGTAAGGGAATTATTATATTTTTCTCAAAGTCTGAAGATAATTTCCCTTCCTTATAAATATCATGTACTAGTTGGAATAAGCTTTCTTTTATTACAGGATCACTTTTTTCAGGAGTCCTGTTTTAAAATTATCAATACCTGGTGCCTTATCTCCAAAGTGTCATTTCAAATTCCTCTCTTTCTTCTTCCACTTTGTCCTCTCTGCCTAGAATATTTTCATATAATTTTACATCCTTGTATAGATTTTCTACGTATTGTTTCCACCTGTTCACAATTTCACCATGATCGCTAAGGATTTTACCACTTGCAACATTTAATCCGTTGCCTTTTCTGTGTCACTTAATAAAGAAAGTTTTAGCTATTTTATACACAAATTCCATACTACCATTCCGTATTTTTTCTTTTATTTCGGAGCAGTTACTGTTATAATATTTTTCTCTTATAATTTTTTCTCCTATGTTATTAGCATTGGTCAATGATCTATATTTCTTCTTATGCATTTCATTTCTTGATTCCTGTAACAGTCTTTATCTTCCATCATATCCACTATTTCCTTGGCATCCATTCCTTTCTTGGCAAGATTTCTTTTTTTACCTAAAATTTCATCAGCAGCCTCCATTAGGTCCTGCTTAATGTGGGCCCATCTTTCCTCCACAGTTCCTGTCATCTCAATTACTTTATCCATTCTCTGTTGGTATAGCTTAACAGTATTTTCCTCCTTCAAATTTTCTATTTGCCATTTACTGGTAATAGTTCTTTTATCCAGCTTTTTGAACTTTAGTATCCCCTTCATCATTGTGTTCTGTGTCTGCATCAGCACCAGGATAGCTCCTGGTATCTTTAACTTGGTTCATTAATCTTTTATGACTAGTGTGTAATCAATTTGATATCTGCTGATGTCAAGCTTACTGGAGTGTTAATCTTGGATGTAGTGGCTCGATTAACATTTTTCATCTATTCCAACAAGCTACATTTCAGAAAACTGAAGTTATGTATTCATGAAACAAATTGATTCATGTGGCGGGTTGGGATGTGACCACATCTTTCCCCCCTGCCATATGTTTCGCCTCCCACATGAGTAAGACTAAGGTCGAAATATTGTGCAATTCGTGTGTTTCTGTGTTTTTACGTGTCTCGCCCTCCTGCCTTCATCTGTGGTAAGTGACGGGTAACTGTTTATTTTCCCTATCCTATCTTATATTCAGTGCCTCGCGGCAGTTTCTTTGTTTCCTTTATCCAATTGAAACAAATTAACATAATCCAAGGGGTGGAGTGAGATGCAGTGAGGTCTGTGGCAACTGTCTGTTCTCAGTATGAAAAAATTAACATGTCTTGCTATATTCCCTGGTCACATAGAGTCATAAGATATACTACAAATTTTAAATTCCAACCAATTTTTTTTTTAAATGTAGCTATTGCATAATTTCTGAAAAAAAGGGGCAGATTTATAACAGTATAGAAGATAGCTATGAGGGTAGCTATTTATATTTCTGGCCTAATAATGAAAAAACAAATATTTATGATCGAAATTGGTTTTATTGTTTCTCAAAATATTCTCCGTGAAGATCAATACACTTTTGAATGTGTTTGAACCAAGTTTCGAAGCACTTTTTCAACTCCTGATGGAGGTAACTCCAGAGCATGTGTCTTGAATGCATCAACCGCTTCTTCGGGTGTCGAAAATCATTGACCACGTAATTTGTTTTTGATGTGCGGGAATAAAAAGAAGTCATTGGGTGCCAAATCAGGGCTGCACGGCGGATGACCCATCAATTCGATGTTCTGACTGGTCAAAAATTCCTTTGTTTGAGCCGATGTGTGACAACTCGCATTGTCGTGATGAAGAATTATTCGCCTCTTCTTCGACTTTTTCCGAATTTCTTCAAAGACTTCTGGTAAACAAATGGTCATGTACCATTCAGCGTTGACCGTCCTACATTGCTCTAATGCCACTGTCACCACGTGACCGGTAATGTTGAAGAAACAGGCAACCATTTGCTTTGATGTGCTTCTTCCGCGAACAACTTTTGTCAGATTTGGCTCGTCTTGGAAGACCCATACGGTCGATTGCTGTTTTGTTTCGAGCTCATATGCACATATCCATGATTCGTCATTTGTGTAGATGTTATATACAGCCTTTGATGCAACTTGAACGTATTTTTGTAACATTTCCTTGCACCAATCGACATGAGCTTCCTTTGGATTGTTTGTGAGATCATGCAGGATCCAACGCAAACAAATTTTGTTACGGCCAAATGATCATGCAATATTTTATTGATGTTTGTCATAATAATGCCCAAAGTTGAATCAATCTCACGGTATGTCACATGAAGATCTTGCTTTATCAGTTCACTCACAGAATCGATGTTTTCTGGCACAACAACCGATTTTGGACGACCCTGACGGAATTCGTCCTGAAGTGAACTTCGGCCATGATTGAATTCGTTATACCGGTTTTTTTACAGTGCTATATGATGGTGCTTTATTGCCGTATAAAGAATTAAGTTCATCAATGCACTCTTGTCTCGATAATCCACGTTGAATGTTGTGAAAAATAATCACACAAAAATGTTCACGAGTTAATTCCATTTTTCGTCTGAGATGAATTTTTAAAGGTACTGTAAACAAGAAATCATGCTCAAATGACACATTGTTATGAATAAGGCTATGTTCAACAATGTCAATGTTCCCAATCGAAATGTCAGATGGCGCCTGGCAACACTTATTGCACCCAAGGCCAAAAGTATAAATAGCAACCCTCGTATCACCGTTTCTGCTATTGGCTGTGCCTGTGTCATCCTTCCTTCAAATATAGTATACAATGGTTTCCTCTCCCTTTCCTCATTTATCATAACATTTGCTAATCAGCTCTCATTTTTCCTGATAAATTGAGATTTTGTTAACCATGTAATGAAAACCAGGAAGCCTCCCTTAAACCATATTTCAGGAAAAACTCTTGTAATTATAATTTTTTTAAAAAAAATATTAATCTTGAACCCTCTACAATTAATTAGAGCTTCTCCACTTTCATAACAAGTTGGCTTTTATTTTTCATAGTACAAACTGTGGAACCCACCTCCCTGAATGAGGTAACAGTGACAGCATGATGGTATCTGTTGCTTTGCAGTATTAGATAGTTTGAGCCTTGAGGAATGAAAAAAAAAATTTGTCATTTAAGACTCAGCCAGAAGGGTAGCACGGACAGTAGTGCACAATTTCTTAACACCAAATTGTTTTCCAAAGTCCTTACACAGTGCATACCCAGTAAGGGCATATGAAACTGGTGATGGTTACTCCTCTGGCAAATGGAGATGTTAGCCTGGCAGCTCCCATCATGTCCTCTCCCCTGTGCGAGTGTGGAGAGACCTATATCGGTCAAACTATCCGCACTATAGAAAACCAGTGTGAAGAACATAAACACCACCTCTGCCTGGGACAATACAGCAAATCAGTGTTCGCCAAGCATGTGTAGGACCATGGCCTCAGAGTAGAGTTCAATAACGTTAGGATACTAGCTAGAACTTCACATTTTTGGGAATCTGTTATCAAAAAAGTGATCGAAATTCGACTGGGCAACACATTCAATAGAGACAGTGGTCTATGCCTTAGTGAGGCATGGAAACCAGCCTTGGCAAGAATCCACAGAGAACGTTGTAACTCTATCCAGCTGCCAGCATAGAGGGCTCCATATCAGTTCGGGCCACAAAGAGAACTATAGCCACGCCCACTAGCAGCCAGCCGCCGGCCGCGGAAATGTATATACGGAAGTGCGGCACCCGAGCTCTCTCAGTATCTGTGGATCAACTGACCAGTGCAGATGTCTCCACATCTGAAGACGACGGCGGAGCTAGTCAACGAAATATCGTGTTTTCACAACACAATCTGGCGGTACAACCGTGAAGACTTCATTGCAGTCATACGCTGGGAAAGTCTTCGTTCTTACAAAATGAAGACTGCTTGAAACTATAAATTACTGCCTTAAATCAAAGAACCTAAAAAGTTCAGAAGTACAGACAATAATGAAGTAAAATAGACATTTTCCATGTAAAACCAGTTTTGTAAAACTATCACACTACATCAGTGTATAGCAAATAACTTGCAATTTGTATGATAACATCAACAAGCAGTGAGTGTATTAAGCACTTCAAGCAATTACAGCCCCTCAAGTGATATATGAGTTTAGTGAAAACAGTAACACTATATCCATATTACAGTATTTCATAAAAATAATTATCACTGCATTAAATACTCTCACAGGTAATCAGCTGTGAAAAGTACAGTGCTGGATGATGTGGATGCAACATCCAAAAATGGATCTTTCAAGCAGATATTATTAGGTGACAGTTCTGAATCACATAATTCTTTTTTCACAAGACCTTACATTTTTAACCATACCAAATGCAGTCATGATTATGTAACTATTATGAAGAACAGATGGGGAAAAGGGGAGGGGGAGGGGTGATGTGGAACAGACTAACAATTTGCGAGTTTTTTTAAAGTTCACGATTACTGACCTTGAGATTGACGGTAATGACGCCCAGACTGTTGTTATTCCAGACGACATAGCAGTGGTTCCTCTTGTCCACCTCTGCCTCGGGGCACTCCTGCACCGAGCCGCAGCCCACACCTTCTTTCTCACATGATGTTCGATTGTAAAATTCGCACTGCTGTGTCTGTGGCATGTGCACACCCAGAACCCCTGTAAAAGGATGAAAGTCTTATTAAGTAAAACAATTACCCTCACAAAAAAAAAACACTATTTCTACTATACAGAAATTAGTTTTTGCTAAGGTAAGACATGAATCTAATATTTCAGTCAATCTCTATACTTTAAAGAATGGAGAGAAAGGCAATAACTTAACATTGTAGAAGGCACAACGATGTTGATATGTAAATAACCACACTTTATTTTTAAAAAAATTTCCATTACTTCACATTTTCTGCGATGGCCTTCTTCTTCATTCTTAACAGCATTATCCTTTCCTTTCAATGTAACTGACCTCAATACTTTAGAATTTGTGGGAAGTATTGGTAGATATCATTTACAAAAATGTTACCAGATTACATCTTAGTAACTGAATGTTAATTTAAGTCCTTCTGTTCGAGCTCTTTACATTAAACTGCTATTACTAAATAATTCCAACAATGATTTAAAAAAATTATATTATAGAGGCAGTCACAGGAGAAGACATGTTGCTGTCATTTAATACTGAAAGTATCATGAAGATGGCTGAAAATAAGAATAAACATGGAGTTTTAAGTTTAGTTTATACTAATATATGCAGATGCTACACTGGATTATTCACCATGCTTATGTGATTATTAAGTCCACAATGCAGGACTAATATATGCAGATGCTGGAACTGGATAATGCACCAAGCTTAAGTGATTATTAAGTATAAGGAATGTCATATCTGAATGGTTTGGTGATAACATGAAGTTGTGGCAGAAGACAGCACATACAAGTTGGTAATTATTAACCTTCAGTTTAATTTAAAATCCAAACCATTAATTGTTTCTGGCACATTTTACATACTCAATACATCTAGGACTAAGGAATTTACTGGCTGATGTAAAACCTATAATGAAAATTCACTAAATGGGGAAAAAGACAGGAAAAAAAATCTTTTATGATTTAATAAAATATAGCACATAACCCTATTTTCATAATTAATTTTAAAAAATCAAATTCTTTATTGAAATATGTAACAATACATTTTTTAAAGAATACTGAGTGACAGAAATACTTCCCCAAAACAGAATTTAAAAAACTATAAATGAGGGTAATATTTTACTTATATAAGGATTTAAAGCTGCAATATGATTGTAAGCAAGGAATGGGAGAGAAATTATCCAAAGGCTTTAAAATCCAAAATTTTAAACATCATTGTACTTAAAATTGAATTAACAGCTTATATGCTAGAAAAGCTGTCCTCCTAACAGGATGTTATATTAGCGATATACAGGAATCATACTATCACCAACACCACGAATCAAAACAAAAAAATGATTTTCCCATGCTATTCTTAAACAAGTAGATTCTTTTTAAAGCGATTATCCACATGCAGGACTTCAATAATGCAAGTTTAATCAGCTCTGAACTTTAAGTTTCCACTATTTCAACTTGATCTCTGATGAACAAGACATCGCTATAGTACCATACGTTGCATTCTGGAATGTTGTACACCAATCCAACAGACCACTTCTTACATTGTAGTATTTGTTGAAATTGTAATGTAAATTTTTTTTTTTAGTGTAATCAGTTTCTACTGCTTAAACAAGTTCACAATTTGTTGTAGAACAATGATTTTTTTATTTTTGGTTAAACAATTTTTTGATTTAACCTGTCAAAGTTCATGGTAATCACAATATAAAATAATCTATGCTGTTATAAATTCTCATTCACCGAACATCAAGCGAACTGATGCTTCCACCATGCTATGTGAATAGTGAGTGAAGGAAAAATTGAAAAATCCATCAATCACTGATAATCAGCATCAATCTCCTGCTAAACATTCAATACTCACTTTAATCAGCCTCTGCCAATATTACTGATCATCGTGTAGGATACCTTTTAGAGATCCGATCTTTCCTGAAATTTTTCTTTTTTAAATGGGCAAATCTAATTCTGTGGTGGTGACATTGCAAGTCGTCTAAGGACCAGGTGCCGCTGGCCTGCAACTGTATGCAGGTGGCCAGTATGAATCGTGAAAGGAGGGGAGGGGAGGGGGAAGGACTTGTGTCCTGTCAAAATTTAATCTGGGTTTGTTAGACCTGGCGTACTCAACCTATTTGAGGAAGATCTACGTTGCCATCTGCCAGGAAAAAATGTGACTTTTTGATGTTCTGTATGATAAGTATATTGTTGTTTGCGAGGTGAAGAACGGGGACCATTCCCGCATTTGCTTAGATGATTGTGGGAAGACACCTAAAAACCACAAAATTAAAATGGCCAGGACTCCAACTTGCTACCGTCGAACCTCCCCAATCCATTGTGCAATACCTTAATGCACTTAACCTCACTGGTGGATAATTAGCATCTTATTCTTTTTGTTAATATACATGGTGTTTCAAAAAGAATATACGTATTACAAAGTATTCTTTTGTCCAAACTATCGATCGCTGCGCCCCGGCTCGGCTATTGGAGAAACGAATACATAGTCTAGTTTATTTAATAGCCGCTACATGTCTGTCGTCTTGTGTTATTCATGGTAACCGTCATATGTTTAAAATGGCTACTCCACAGCAGAAATCCTTTTCTGTTATTGAGTTTGCGAAGTGCAATTCCGTGATTACAGTGCAAAGACGTTTCAGGTTGAGTTACCAAATGCATCCTCCGAATGGGTGGAACATTCGTAGATGGTATCGACAGTTTGTAGATACTGGATGTGTATGTAAAGGAAAGAGTCCTGGCCGCCCTCGTGTTTCTGAGGCACATGTTGCACGAATTCAAACTGCTTTCCAATGTAGTCCTTCAAAATCAACTCGTCGTGCCAGTCGGGATTTACAACTACCTACAACAACAATTTGGCGTGTTTTGAGACGTCGGTTGGTTATGAAGCCATACAAGTTACAGTTGTTACAAGCTCTGCGTCCTGATGACAAATGGAAACGTGTGGCATTTTGTAATGAGATTAATGATGCTATTGACAATGATAACACTTTCGCACAACGCATCGTTTTCAGTGATGAAGCGACTTTCCATGTTAGTGGTCAGGTAAACAAACACAATTTTCAAATTTGGGGTCTACAGAACCCACATGCAGTCATTGAACATGTACGAGATTCAGCTAAAGTCAATGTGTTTTGTGCGATATCCCGATCATCTGTTTACGGCCCGTTTTTTTTTTTGATGGAAACACGGTTAACGGTCAGCAGTATCTCGCTATGTTACAAAAGTGCTTGTTTCCGAGGCTGCACGAAGACAACTTCATTTTTCAACAAGACGGGGCACCCCTCACTGGAGTCGCCAAGTGCGTGAATATCTGAATGAAACTCTACCGAACCGTTGGATTGGTCGTCAAGGAGCTGGCGACTTAGCATGCATCAGCTGGGCTCCACGGTCACCGGATTTGACACCCTGTGACTTCTTCCTGTGGGGTTTCATTAAAGACAACATTTATGTACCACCACTCCCACAGAACCTTGAGGACTTGAGGAACCGGATCCGTACTGCCGTAACATCAGTGACGGAGGACATGCTTGCCCGAGTATGGGAGGAATTTGAGTATCGATGTGATATTGTTCGTGGCTGATGGAGGACATATTGAACATCTGTAATCTGAACTTAAGAAGTTCGTAAATATGTGTGTAAAGTTTCATATTCGTATGTCTTACAGTTTAATAAATATATGCATTCGAAATACGTATATTCTTTCTGAAACACCCTGTATATATTTTATTTAATATTAGTCCTGGCTGTGCACGAGACACCAGTACCAGTGCACAAACATCCGGTATGTAATTATGAGGGTGGGAGGGTATGTGCCCTATCTGTGATAAAACCAAATTTGTCAGATCCAAAGCATTTGCCACATTGGAAAAATGCTGTGTTACCATATGTCTGCAAAACACATGTTCTATATCCTGTGTTATAACTGTATTTTTTGTTGGTTAAATCTTTAGTTTAACTTTTGAGGTCCAGAGAGGGAAGCATCCCAGAACAATCAGAATGGCCATTACACATAGATAAGGATTGTTCCTAGTCCTGTCATACATCGCTGATTTCTTGTGGAAGCTCCATAATGCTGGGTTAACCTCTTATTATTATTTATATTTTAATTAAAAATACTTTTGACACTAAAGTTTTTTGTTAGTATCATTTTTCAATTCTGAATATTCCTTAATGCAAATGGAAAGACTAGATATAGCTGCAAAAATTAATTAGTTCTAAGCTTATTTGCTGTTTTCTATTAAAATAATCCAATTGTTGGGTAAAACATAAACTGGTCACTCAAGTAGAAAAGGAAATGAATATTCCACCCACCTATTGTGGGGCACCATTAAAAATGTCTTACGATTGGACTTCAACTGTTTAAAATAAATACTTAAACAGTACTTATCTTACAAGCACAAAGAACACTGATTATTATTTGCTATGTATGAAGAATGTTTTGTATGGAATTAATCTCAAATTTTCTGATAGAAAACAGATCTCATTTATATTATAATAAATATTTCTATAGTCTGAAAGGTTTAGAGCAAACTAGTATTTTTTAACAGTTCTGCATGATAGTAGCTATCAGCCAACTCTACCGTCAATCATGCACAGCCACCTTATCCTACTGTTGGCAAAGATTTCATTGCTCAATGTTCGTAATGTGTCTATCCATATTTTGATGCGATTCCAGCCTTCAATTTTGGTATGTGGTGGTTATTCTCCAGTGTTATTCTGTTGGGATATTCCTATTAAAAACTCCTAGGGTTTGTAGAGTGGACTATGTGGATAAGACTTTGATCAGTAACTCATACTGGTCATATATGATATGAAAGTATCACTTCAGTGATAGTAGTACAACAAACAAAATTTTTCTCATCATAGTATATTTATTATTTTCTCTTGCAAAAACATCAGAGAACAAAATATTTTGGAAAAAACACTTTTCTGCATAGTCATCTTCAGGTGTAGACTGAACAAGTCATAAGACTTGAAGTTTGCAGCTTGCTTAGAGCATGTTGTTGAAAGATTAGCATGGCAATGGTAAGTGTTGAAACGTAGTCTAGCAACAGTCTCAGACTATATGTACCCAGCAAAGCACAAAACATGGAACTGTGATGACTAGCAGTTTCAGTAACCAGTGTCCATACATCACTTTCTGGGGCAAATGGAAAACTCTGTGGTAGCGGAACATAGTTTGGAACTAGGGCATGGCTTCAATTTCGAATCAACCAGGTTGCTGGTGTATACAGGAAGATTTTGGGACTGTTGTTACAGAAGTGTTTGAAATTCGCCTCACGTCTGATCTTGCTAACTGTGATTGTGGTTGTGGTTTCCTACTGAGTGATGTATCGATACCAGTCAATGAAGCTGCATGTCATCAATACTCCATGTTTTGTGCTTCGCAGGGTGCTAATTAAGTCTGAGATTGCTGCTAGGCAACGTAACAATGCCTGTCATTACCATGTCAGTCTTTCAACAACACACTATAAGTAAACTGCAAACTTCAAGTCTTATGACTTGTTCAATATACACCTGAAGATGGGAATGTAGAACACTGTTGCTGAAATAATGCATTTAAATAACAATTCAATTCGGTTACTTTTCCTGAGAGAAATTAATAGAAATAAAATTTGTTGTTTTTGCTGGGTTCCAAATCTCTGCATTTGTGTGCTCATGAAACAGATAGTTCCAGCAGGCCAAGTTTTGATCGTGAAACAGTGACTGTATTAACACGTTAAGTGCCGAGGACATCTTCAGCCATCCCAGTGACGGTGGATGGCTTGAGATGCCCTTTCCCTATTGGATTATATAGAAGGTTGGTGATTCCAGTACCTGGCCTATGAGCTCGCCCTTTCTCTCAGTCATTCATTAAAGTCTTAACTTTCCCGAGTGAAGACCGTTTTCAAATCGGACAACTGGTGTTTATTTAATAATTTTTCAAACTTGGTGTTCTTCCTTCCTATAAGCCGCCTGTCCCACGTCCCTCTTCTTCCTCTCAATCATGTTTACCACTTCCCAAAACAATACGACATACCTGACGGGAAGACGAGAGCCCCACAAAAGACATGTTGGCAATGTTCAAAAAATAAATTGGGGAAAGATGCCTATTATTGTCCTGTCTGCCCAGAAAAGCCTCCTTTGTGTCGGGAGCAATGCTTTGAAATTTTTCATCGAGGAAATTAAAATTAATTTTATATTTTTTCATTTTATTTACGTCCTATTTTATCCATTTTTGTATTTTCCAAGACTCAATAAATTTTTTGTGACAAAACTAAATTTAAATATACATAAATAATTAGTATTTATGTAATTCTATATGATTACATGTTTTTTATTTAATAAACTTAATTTATACGATAATTACCGATTTATTTTTTTCCCTAAACTCTTGTGTTTTGTAATTGTATTTTTAATTAAAAATAAAATAAACAGCATTAAAGGGCAGAAAATTAAAATCATCTGCCGTCTCAGGTAAGATGGTCAATAGAATGACGGTGGACATCTAGACGTCCGCGTTATGCAGGTTTGCATTCCGAGTTAGTCACTGACAGGACTCTTCATATCGCTGGTAGCATTCAATGCGTTAATGTGTATGTGATTTTTAAAACGGCAATATTAGCGAATTTTGGGGTTAGGTTGAAACTGGATCAAAATGGCAACTGACACGCATTGTTAAAGCAAGAGGCAATTTTAAAATTTACACATTGTAGCATAAGATATTAATATTCCTAGATAATTTTTAATTTCACTGGTTCCATTTTGCTGTCGTTATTAACTCAATAGCACATAAGATGTTACAAATTTGTGGATGTAAAAACTACAATCAAAAACAAACATCGAGAAATCAGAGTTATGAGCATTATTTAATAAAAACTGTTTATTCTACTGACCATTGTTTGAAAAGCAACCAAAATTTACTAATTGAGTAAAGTCATTCGAAATATGGGCAGTTCAGCACAAGTTAATAAGCAAGAAATACATATTGTTACCTGCTAATGTTTATTATAGGCAGCTTTCGTTGAGAAAAAACTGAATTCCACATCCATATGTGCTTTTTAATACACATTTACAGCATTAAGCGTCGACTGCAAACATGTCGTACAGAGACAAATTGTGTAGCTGTCAAAGATGTTAATAATCTCGGCGATTAAGCTTACAGTAAATTATACTTAACTCATACTTACTAAATTTGTTCAAGCATTCTGATTATTTTTAAGAACTGCAGTCCATAAAATTGAATAGCCAAAGCAAAAAAATAAAACAGAATCCTAAGGTGAGCAGTGTGATCATCTGTCAGTTTTTCCTGAAAGGACTGGAAATCTCAAATACATAGTGATTTAAGGCCCATATTTGTATCCTCTGGAATTAGTTTTAATTACTTGCTCTGTCCCTTGGCACATGTAAGTCATTATCTATTTCCACAGATTTTAATCCCAACTATTACCTCTAAAAATTTGAAAATACCATCCAAACTGCTGCAGTAGTTTCTAAATGATATTGGTTCGAACCTTACAAAACAAGCAGTTTACTTACAGATTTATAACAGTATGGATACTGCACATTTTGCAAAACTCCAGTATTAGCTCCAATCATTACCCCTCTCCGTCTCCTCTATTTGAATTTATCCCCCTCCCCCAATCACGTTTTTGGCTAACAGTCATTCCGTGCGGTAGTCTCCTATAATGTCCACCCTCCATAATATTCTCTTATTGCTAAAGACCTAAAACCCAAAACTTACCGTGTCATCTGTGTTCCCATTCTTTTTATGCATTCACGACACACAACCATCATCTAGGTGGTGGTTCATTTCCTATTTCCTACGCTAATATACATATATAAGGAAGGATTGGGAAATACGATCCAACACTTACCACATATGAAGGCAGCTGGTAATGGTGAACACAAAAGAGATGAACACAAGAAACGCAATATTTCGGCGGTAAGCCTTATTCTTTCCTGGAGTGAGACACCAGGCAGGGCACTACACACACTTGCCGAGGGCTGTCTGGTGGTGGGAGGTTGTGCGGCATGACCAGCATAGCTCATAGTATAGAAATGAGGGGAGGGAGGGGGGCAAATACTAGATCAATAATGCTGAAGGTCTACTATCTTTGGAGGTGGGAGAACATCAACATAACTGATAGATGTAAAAATACAGCCAACGAGTTGCATCAGCCAGGCTATTAGTCTTGACTGGTTTTGACTTTCTAAAGATGGTCTTCTTCAGAAGTACATGTTAATATACTAGTGGGTGGAAATGACTATGTGCTTGCACCAAGCATGCTTCGTCAGTTGATGAAGCGTGCTTGGTGCAAGCACATGAATCCGGTCAAGACTAATAGCCTGACTGATGCAACTGGTTGGCTGTATTTTTACATCTATTTACTGTTGCTGAGAGCAGTATGTTTAAAATCATCAACATAACTACTAATATTATAAAACATATTTTGAGAAACTTTAAGTTGGAAATATAAAATATAAGCAACATGAAATGATAAGTGCTGGGCCTAGTGGGAGGGACTTATTGGAGATCGAGGCCTGAAGGATATCAGGTGTCAAGGAAATATCTCTCCAAAAAGTACAATAAGTTGATGTTCTCCACCTCCAAAGATAGCAGACCTTCAGCACTATTGATTATTGATCCAGTATTTGCCCCCCCTCCCCATTTCCATACTATGATCTATGCCAGCCATGCCACACAACCTCCATTCACCAGACAGCCTTTGGTGCGTGCCTGGCTGTCGAAATATTGCATTTCTTGTGTTTGTCTCATGTGTTCATCATTCCCAGTTGCCTTCATCTGTGGTACGTGTTGGTTTAAATTTCCCTACCCTTCCTTAGTTTTATCGGCTTAAAACATTTTCCTGCTCATTGTTATTATATATATACGCGTTTAACCAGACAGCCATCGATGTGTACACATGTGCCCTGGCTGGTATCTCACTCATGGCAAGAATAAGGATAACCACCGAAATATTGTGTTTCTTGTGTTTGTCTCTTTTATGTCCATCATTCCCAGTATTCAGTTGTATTTCTCTATCCTTCCTTATATATATATATATATATACCGGGTGAGTTTTTTATCTTGAGACAACTAAATATCTCGAAAACTACAAATCCGATCAAAAAAAGTGGGTAATAAAAATTGTTCGTCTCGACGGGGGACATCCGATGATACCAAATTTGACTCCCCACCCCCACCCCCTAGGGGTGGGGGAAGGGGGAGAAAAAAAACTTAAATAGGAACCCCCATTTTTTATTGCAGATTCTGATTCCCCGGAAAAAACTACCCCTATTTGACCCCCAATTCGAGTCATTTTGGTCGATAGATGGCGCTGCATTTCTCAGAGTTTTCTCATTACTTGATGTACTTCCATTGCGTTCATAACATCTCTGATTTATTTACTTCGTTCTGTTGCACGTGTCAATGAGAATGCAGGCTATAACGTTGCAAGAAAAAATTGAAATGGTCTACATTTATGGAGAATGTCGCAAGAATATCGATAATGCTGTTGATCTTTATGCTCATCGTTTTCCAGACCAGCCTCGATCGCGCGCTTCTTTTTACCGTATTATCCAACAGTTCACTCAGGAGGGAAGTGTGCACACAAACAAACGAAAATACCATCCGTTCCATGTTTCGTTGCATCAAGAACTTCACGGCAATGATTTCGATAATCGATTGACATTTTGCCGATGGTCGCTACAGAAAATACAAGAAGAACCCCATTTCTTTGCTCGAGTACTGTTTTCGGATGAATCCACTTTTACTAACCACGGCACCATTAATCGACACAACATGCATTATTGGAGTGTGGAAAACCCGCATTGGTTACGCCAAGTTGAACATCAGCGTCCGTGGAATGTAAATGTTTGGTGTGGGATAATTGGGGACAAACTTATTGGTCCACATTTTATCCATGGACATTTCAATGGGGAGAAATATCAACAACTCTTAGAGGACGTACTGCCAACATTGCTTGAAGACGTACCCTTAGACGTGCGACAAACAATGTGGTTTCAACATGACGGTTGTCCAGCACATTTTGCTGTAAGATCGCGGGAAGTGTTAGATCGTCTGTACAATCGTCGATGGATCGGAAGAGGAGGTCCAGTGCCGTGGCCTGCAAGATCACCAGATCTCACTTCGCCTGATTTTTTTTATGGGGATACTTGAAGAATGAAGTTTACAGTGAAGTGCCAACAACGCCTGAAAACATGATTGAACGAATTACCAACGCTTGTCAAAAAATCACGCCGGATATGCTTCTTAGTTGCGTCGAATCATTCCAAGAGCGGGTAAATAAATGCATCGATGTCGGTGGTGATATTTTCGAGCACTTGCTTTAGAATTGTTGTTAGAAACAAACACGTGAGAGGCGAGGGGACTCACCAAAAACAAGCACCCCGATGGTGAGAGGCGAGGGGACTCACCAAAAACAAGCACCCCGATGGTGAGAGGCGAGGGGACTCACCAAAAACAAGCACCCCGATGGTGAGAGGCGAGGGGACTCACCAAAAACAAGCACCCCGATGGTGAGAGGCGAGGGGACTCACCAAAAACAAGCACCCCGATGGTGAGAGGCGAGGGGACTCACCTAAATCTAGCACCCCAAAGGGAACAGAAAATTACTACGTCCACGTCGTTGTTCCTGGGTAACGCAAAAAGTAATGTTTGACTTTCGCTATCTGCTAAAGAATTTGCATCAGTGCATTTTGAAATAATGTCCATTCCCATCCCTCAAGTTTGGAGGTGGGTGGTGTTATTGAATAGTTTTTGAAAAATATCAATCACATTAACTTGTATTTTGCTGATCTGATGTGTATTTCACGAGATATCCTCATTTTTAAATGAATTTTTGCTTATTTTGATTTTTGTCGATTGCAGCGCCATCTATCGACCAAAATGACTCGAATTGGGGGTGAAATAGGGGTAGTTTTTTCCGGGGAATCAGAATCTGCAATAAAAAATGGGGGTTCCTATTTAAGTTTTTTTTCTCCCCCTTCCCCCACCCCTAGGGGGTGGGGGTGGGGAGTCAAATTTGGTATCATCGGATGTCCCCCGTCGAGACGAACAATTTTTATCACCCACTTTTTTTGATCGGATTTGTAGTTTTCGAGATATTTAGTTGTCTCAAGATAAAAAACTCACCCTGTATATAATTAAACACTATTGTAGGCTGAATAATACTGAATTATAATTGAATTCAACTGAAGAACAATAAAATGAGATTTGTCTTCATGAATTTCCTTAAAACTGCTACATTTCATGTTCAGTATTCTTCAAAAGTAATCATCTAGATATCATGTATCAAGCACATTTCATTAATCCTGAAAATGATTTTTATGTTTTGGATGGGAGAAAAGAACAGAAAGGAATTCAGCTATGGCTTTTTGACGGTACTATCCCAGCATTTACCTGGAGTGATTTGGGGAAACTTCGGAAAACCCAAATCTGGATGGCCAGACAGGGATTCGAACCCGCGTCCTTCCGAATGCCCTGAAAATGAGTACCACTCAGCTTTAGAGGATGAATTACCAGTATTCAGCAATGTCATGACTGCATGGTAAGCAACTACTCCATTAATGCAGGATGCACATGCCCAGAAAAGAAGTATTCAAAAAAAAATATATGAATTTTCGTTTGATTGAATCAACACAGCACTACTTACTATGGTAACAGGAAGACAGATGGATAATTCATCTATTTGTGCTCCCATATTAGCTTTTACATACAGTCAAAAACTGATTCAAAGTAATATAACCTGCTTGGCTAATGCAGTTATTATTCATGAGTCAAAAACAAAGATACACAGTTAAAACTTGTACAAGTAATTGCAAAGTCCAGATTACAGAAGCAACATGAAAAAACAATTTGCAGTGGCTTACAAATGACAAGCAAACCAATTAGCCCAACATGATACCTCAGTTTTTCAGGTAATTATTATTAACAAATAGGGACCAAAAAAAATAAAAAATTCACCACATGGTCATGGTTTTAGTGCATAATTATCAAATTTTCAATATAAAGAAGTATTTTCACTGCACTAGCTATTGGACTCTAAACTTCAGATCTTTTTAATGATACATTCAACTCATTAAACCTACCTCTGAAGCAATTGCTGAAGTCTATCTATATCTGTAGTGAATCATAATAATGAACATGCTGGCAGGAAGTTACTGGAGGAATTAAGGATAAATATTTGTTGAATTGGTACTCAGTATTTTAGATTTTATAAACAGCATCACAGATGATGATGTATTTGAATGTCATGGTTACCCCCCACTTATAGTTAACAATCTAAGTGAGAACTGTATTAAATACAAATACATCGCCTGTCATTAAGGCATGATGCATTTAAATACAAAAAGACAAGCAAAAATTTTGTTTGATATACAATTTGCAACCACAAGGTGTTAATTTTTGTTTATCTCAGAATACAGATAAAAGTGTACTTTTATACATATAGATAGCTAGATGGATAAATTGAAATAAACAGAGCTGCACTGTTTGCTATTTTTTCCCTTTACGGGAAGTTGTTCAAATATATATCATGATTCAGAAGTTCTTTTCGTGTGTGTGAGAGAGAGAAACACATGCTCAATTTCACAAGTGGCCCATTTTTTTTACCCCATATTTAAATTAGCAAATAAAATGTCAGGTGAACATTTCAACATTTATTTTCATTAATAATGGACAAAGAAAGCTGCAATCTGTTGTATACAGCTCAAGAGAACACATAATAAGTAATTACCATTTTGAAAAGAATCTCTTTCTCAACCCAAGAGATATTACAGATTGTTCATATCTTCAAAGACAACATTCAATTCATATATGATTGCATTGAGCTTAAATCAGAATTAAGTACTGTTAATCAAGCCTCTAAAGTCAGTGGGGGAAGAAGGGGTGACAGGGAAGTTCTTACCACTGGGTAACATGGCCACAGTCCCACGGTAACTGCACAGGCAGGCCGCACTTGGCCTTCTGGACGACCCTAATGCAACCTGATTGAGCCCACAAAAGCATCATTGAGATAAGAGATCCCAATAAAGGCCGGTAATGCAGCTCCTTAACAGGCAGACAGTCTGGGGGCGATGGCCTCAGCAGCCTGCTTGCATGTGGCATAACTTCTGAGCACAATTACCATCACCAAGAGGAACAGTTTATAGCAGATAACAATTATTTCAATATTGCAGTGGCAGAACGGAACCAGTATGCAAAAGGACTAATGTCTCATAAAGAAAGAATATTAAACAATCTGATGACTGAGTCAAAATTAAAATCACTTTGAAAAGATGCACTGGATTCTGTATATATTAGAATAAGATGCAGTAATATGATAAATACTCTGAGAGGAAGTCAAAAACATTTCGTAAATGCCGCACTAAAGAATATGGCAGTATAAATCAAGAAATCTCAACCTCAAAAATTTATGGGCTCCCAAGTGTGGAGCTCACTGAACAATAGAAAGGGAATCTAATATAGCAAAAGTTAATTTTATAGCACAAACAGAAAAATTAGAATACTTAATTCTCTAATCATGGTGTAGCATATACTTCGGTAAAAATTTCCCAAAACTCAACTTTCACTCTACAAAGATTTTACCCTTAAATTCTTGTACTGTTTAGTTAAGTTGTACAGAGTATTCCACGATATTTTATTCAAATCTAAGATTTTCTTTAGAATGGATGTTGTGCGCCATTTTCTTCAAATGCAGTTAATAAGTGAAGATGCCAAATTTAATTTTTGGCTATTTTTTTATTTATAGTTTATACCATTTTTACAGGTCTACTGGAACTACCCGAAACTGAATGTTTTTAGCCATTTTCCTCTGTTGCAATTAAGAAAATAATAAATATATAATAACTGATGAACCTGCCAGTGTGGCAACACACATTAAGGAGCCATGACAGTTGTTCGGGGAGGTACAATGGAGCCAGGTTCGGGTAGTGTAGTGTAGTGACTGTCCTGAACACGGTATTCTGCAGTCAGCATGGAGAATGCTGGGATCGTCCCAAATCTCTACCCCATAAACTACACATTACACAACAAAAAATATGCTTAACACACACATAAAATAGTAATACATCTCAAGCACTGATGGAAACACATCTACTTCCGTAGAAAAGTACAGCAGGCCTCCCGAGCCAGTAGTCTGACTGACAATTGTGCTTCCAAAATAATCACAAACCTCTGGAAACTAAAGTTCTACGAATGACTAACGAAAATGAAAAGTCCCCTTTAAAATATGATGGTGAATAAACGATGAGTGCCATATGTTCATTCATTTCTAAATACATAAATGAAAGAAAAATTAATTGTGCTGGCAGTAGTGATTATATATACTCTAGTTGTTTTGAATCCTGGACACAGCAGGATTTTTAAAGCATTTATTTTGTTTTCTACACTATCAAAACTATTGCAGTTTCACAGTTTACCATTATCAGAAACCTATTATATGCACACGATGTATATTGTGGAAGTTAACTTGAGTCTAGATTTGTTTTAAAGCTGTGGGTGCAACCACAATGGGAACAATTTGAGCAAATTGATACTGCACCTTATTCTCAACACAGCAGCTACAAAAACTGCAGCATTAAATTAATCTTCTCCAGGCTTCTGGTGATTGGGCAACAATCTGTTTATCCTTATACTAGCTCTCAATTATGCCTTGTGAACATTAAGATCATTAAGAGTGGGAGGATTGGGGGCAAGGAACAGGAAGCTATTTGGTCATGGTGTTTTGGAGGAACCATCCTAGAATTTGCCTGAATGCCAGGCTTGAGCATTACAGATTACACACCAAGCTAGGTTTCATTACCACAAAAGCAAAAGGTTTAGTGTTAAAAAGTAATGTTAAAACATCTGCTTCACTCAGGGTTGCTAGCAAGATATTAGTTTAAGCTGCGACCATTTGCTGATACTGAATTTACTGAGAAGGAATTGAAGTTGCAGTCTTTTCTATCTTGTTCGCCAATCTATTTAATATCCCCACAACAGACGATGGGTTCAGGTGAATTTAAAATACGAAACAGTTCACAGGTTCATAAAATACTTATATTCTTCATAAAAATTCCTAGTTAAGTACCAACGTGTTGCCAATGGTAGGACATAGATCTTCTGAATCCTTTAAAATGAAGTTTGCAGGTCATCATTACCCACAAGCACATTCACAATCCCGACAATCTTTCACATTTCCCCAAAAATTTGTAAATGATCTATT
>CM061918.1:74799232-74820052 GCA_031002005.1 Vandiemenella viatica
AGGAAACATTGAAGAAGATAAAAACTAACACACATTTTTACTGTGATACAGACACCGAGTCAATTTTCGTGTTACCACCTATGTCTCATCTTTTAGGTGGTGTTTTTAAGAGACTTGAATGTATACACATGGAAGAAGGTCTTCAGAACTGGAATAACAGGTAATATTAATTACAGCTGTTCTAATAACAATATCCTTTAAATGTCACAAATGATTAGTATTAAAATATATTCTCTACTAGATTTGTAAGTGCCCTGCATTCATATTATCATAGATATGCCTATTACAGTCCATACTTTCCATTTTATGCTTACATGTAAGGTGCTAAACAATCACATATGTAAGTACTAAGTCTCTCTCACAAGCACTGTATTCGAAGAAAAGAGACTCTATCATTAGATCATCTGCCTTCTAATAACTTAGTACAAACTATAAGGTCTTCAAGTCCTTTCATTTGGGAGAAAGTATGTTTTAGGTATTTTATCACTGCTACTATTGCTATTTAATAAGACATAGAATTAAGGAATGCTATCAAACAGCAGATAAATATATAACAAAAAAAAAACCTATGAACCCATCAAATGACTTTCTCCAAATTATAACAATGGTTTGTGTTATATATATGAAAAAACTTGAAATTATCATGAAATTGTTAGTTGTAAGTACCAAAAACATGTAGTTTAGGGTGATACAATGAAGAAATGAATGTTCTGTATCACTTGGCAGTGTTAGAAATAATTCATTTTTGACCTGATGACATAATTCACTTTTTACACATTCATCATCTGTATTAGTTTGTCAAGATGCATTGAGTAATCTGAAATGTAAACCATTACTGTATACAATTTATACAAAGCAGATCCATCTAGAAACAAATAATAAATCAGAGTTCATTCGACATACTCGCACTACAAGAATTAAAATCAGAGGAACTTCATGGACTGAAAGGCCTCTCATTAGGCCTATTATGAATGTTTACAGATAAGAGCTTAACCTGCAAAATGTACAGACAAGTCAAAGATATCACTCATTAATAACCCCAAAAATTAATCAGTAAAATGTATTACACTGATTGAAGAAGATCAAATGTAAATATTGAATACCTTAAATTAAATAGTTCTGCAGAAAAAATGCACTCAAATTAGGAAATAAAATTGTTACTGCTGGTAAGATGCAGAATTCTTTCATGATATGCACAAAATAAAATCTCTTTGTTACAATATTCAGGATTGACTATCACCTTTCAAAAGCATTACAAGATTCATTGCACTGTTCTAAGCCTACTGAAATTATTGAGGGATTGATATTTTATGATAAATGAGTAGTTCATAATGTTTTATTATTCTATTTAAAGCCATGTTTACTGTTAGATTTTAAATTTTCATTTATCAGCTGGCATTGTGGACTTGGGGTGTAGTCCCACCCTAGCTCCCTCATGTAGTAGAGCTAAAAATATATTAAAATAAAAATTACCACTTTTAATTTGAAAAAAGAAATGTTATCAAAATTTAGGTAGAAGCCTCGTAGACTAGTGTACTTGTAGTGTAGATAAGTTAATTGAGTGTTTAATTTTTTTTTTAAGTAAAACAATTTTCAAAAAGTATTTTTATTGTTTCCTTGTTTTTGCCCCATCTTGAAGCTAATCTTGGCTACACCTTGCTTGTGGATCATTGTTAGAGATGAATTTGAGTTATCTCATTTCTGGTGTACTAGTTCATTTGTGTACTTTGCTCTTCCACTTGATAAATTGCGCTGTGGTGATATTTTACTAGGTCATCAGTGTAGTGAGTATGATGAGTAGGATTTCTTTAACAGTAGGAATTTTGTGATCAGATGTGTAAGTACTTTATGGACCACAAGTTTGAGCAGAGCAATAATGCCAGTTTGTGCACAATATTTGGTAAATTTTGAACTAGTGTCCTTCAGCAGGCTTGAGACAATAAATAAATGTGATCTGATTTGAGAAAACTCTCAAACCAACAGAAACAGAGGTGACAGAGGGTGCTTTGCACCAAAAATAATCTCTGTTCTGAGCATTACAATACCTAATAACATGAGGAAAGATAGAATTCAATTTGGCAGCAGTATGACCCCTTGTTTCCCTGATCTTATCTATCCTGTCATTTTGACCCAAGTATGCTGGCGGGAGAAGTATTTTACTGCATAAGTAAATGACAGAAATTGTTCACACGTTATTGAAGAAATTTATGCAGAAACTACATTGTCTTTCTAAGACAGAATACCAGCCTAATGGCTTTATCACTTCTGTGATGCCTTTGTAAAACTGTGGTAAATTGTCACAAAATGTGTAACTCTTCTCTGTGTATTCTTGATATTATTAATCAATCCCTTGTGATACAGATCCCAAATGGTACAACAATACTCAGATGAGGCTGTACAAGATCTTTATATGCTATTTCATTTACAAACAAATTGTTCAAAATTCGACCTGTGAATCACATTCTAGAATTAGCTTTATCAACTACCAATTTTATGTGTTGATCCCATTTATGTTGCTTTGTACTATTACTCCTGTGTATTTAAAAGATTCAACTTTTCCAAGAATTAAACTGCTTACTTTGTATGCATAGTCAAATTATTTAGTATGCATATTAACTTGCTCTTATTGCAATTTAATTTAAGCTGCCATTTACTGCTCTATGTTGAAATATCTTCAAGGTTATATTGAATTTGTAAATGATCAACAGAAATCTTTACCTCCCTATAGATCAGCAACTCCTAAACTGTGAGTACATCACAAAGTACTACCATAAATTTGTTTGTGTATTATATAAAATAGGATATGCTGTCATCATACCCAAATTTTTGTGCACTTCTGTGCTTCAAAGTTCCCGTTTTGGGTACAAGTAAGAGGCTTGACCAAGAGCATGCTTATATTTTTTTGGACAATCATGGGGAGTGAATTATTAATTCATCCCAGAGAATCAAAATTTTAACACAGACTTTCCTTGTAAACTTCCGAGGTAAGTAATCTATGACATTTCGTATATACTGTTAAGAATTTGTATCTATAGCATGTTGTAATTTTTTAGAACTCCACAACATTTGTATCAGTGGAATTACTCTTTTGGAAGCCCTTTTCTAGGGATTTGGGTTACCTTCTTGTTAAAGATTCAATTTCTGCTAAGATGTTTTTTAAATATTTAATAGCAAAATATAATTGTCATAAAAGTTCAAGATGTCACATGTATCTACAAGATATATTGGAATATTTTAATATATACAGGGAAAATTGTTGGCATCAGAAGCAAATAAAATACGTTATTATAAAGAACTTTTAAATTAATTTTTTCATTACTTCTTACTTGTTATGTAGGTCACAGTGAAATTATCTGCTACCAGCGAATTTATAAAACAAAACTATGTTTATAAAAATATGTTTGAAAGATTTGTATCTAAACTGACAAGCTGGTATCTAAAATAGTAAAACTGTTTTTGAGAACTCTCATTATTACAAATTTACATATCAATCCTCCAACAGATCTTAAATGATTATTTTTGTATTATCATAAATGGAGAAAGTGAAAGTGGGTCACTTTTAATAAGCTTATGTTTTTACTATTCAAGACCCGTAGAAATTTCTGGTATCAAAAACATTAGTGCTCTAGATTAATGTGCATATACAATTAAATCATGAGGTTAGTACTAGAAAAATGAACTAAATAAAAATAAATAACAATTTTACACATTCAAGGAGTCTGACAATACTGCAATAGTAGTACTATATATATGAACATTTTTTAATGGCTTTTGACTCTGGACAGGATGTGTTACCTCTTGGAAAAATTTCCATTGGTTTATGCTAGATGAAGCATACATACTTTTCCCATTTAAAGTGAGTGGTGGACTATGACAGTAGCTCCGAACTGATCATTAGGATTTTATTATTCTTGAAATAAAGTGTGTTGACAGTCATAGACAGGTGATTTACTGCAGGGGTTGTTCTTATGAGGACCTGGCTGGGGTTACTCTTGCCCTGAGCTGCTGAACCATGAGGACTTGCTGCTGTTGGCTGATGGGCTCTGTTGGGCTCTCTGAGTCGCTGCTTGTGCCCTGCAATGAGACAAGGATGCAACAACTGGAATCAGCAAACGAATTATCGGTGAGGAATGATGAGAGCTGAAACTCGGATTGCCATATTGATTCATCAAAATTTCTGTACACCAACATCTGGTAGAATAAAGGCACTAGTTAACAATATCAAAAAAGTTTAAATCAGATAAAAATAAACTTTAGTTTGATGATAAAAACACAAAAATAAGAAATACATAAACAAAATGAATTTTAAAGCTGCAGTCTTTGTCTGTCTGCTCAGACCTGTATTTGAATATATTATATTATTATATTTTTTATGAATAATTGCTTAGCTTAAGAAACATGTCTTTTTGTGTTTGGTCCCCGGCTACTTTACCTTCTGTAAAATTTCATTTAGTTTCTTCCTTGCTGAATCCTGTTTAAACTGCAAAAACCATAATATTTTTGAGAAATCTTGATGTAATTGAATCATGATAATATTAATTGATTTCTGTCACATGGAGAAATTCATTAATGTGTGGAAAATACTAAAATTTAGCACTGCCTTTAAATAAAGACAACACTTAAAATAAATGATATTGTTAAATTTGATTCCAATGTTTATCAAAATTTAAAATAAAAATGCTAATTCTTAGATTGAATATTGCAACCTGAGTGTATAAACAAATAAAGAATAATGACTTTAACAAGTGCTTCATTATGCAAATTGTTAACATTTTCATAGACAATCATAAATACACCTTTAGAAATAACCACACTATAACTGAGATAAATTTTTAGAGGCTGTCAAAGCTTTAAGTAAAAATAAAGAAAACGTGTGAGCAACAGGAGTAATAGACAGCAAAATCTATAATGTTTATTTGTAAACATTAACTGAATTCGTAGACGTATTATAAAGATGTCACTGATTTATAAGAGACAAGTTGATACTGGTTTGAAATCCCATTATTTGACAGTTATAAGGAAATTACCAAAATATTTATTTGTAAACCTCCTTTACTTCCATTTTATTGACAGTAATATATATTCATTAATGAAATTAGATTTTCAATGTTCAGGTTGAAAATGTCAGTTGCACTGAGCAAGAAAATTTTTCTTTTGTTAGCAATGTTAAAAATAAAACTTTATGAACTGGTACTTGTTTCAAAAATGTTTTATTCTAATTCACGTAAAATGTGTGTCATGTAACATATTTTTGTAATATCTCAAGTTTAAAATCTTTTGATGAAGAATTGAACTAAAATCTCCTTTAAGTATTTTAGTAAAGAAGGTGGCCTGTAAGAATATTGATCTTGGATCCTGCTGGAAGAAGAAGACCGTGGTCAGTACAGGGACAGGGAGTAGCTGATAGAAAAGTCGTGGACAGCTGACAGGAGAACATGTCTATAGCGGCTTGGATCTGGTGGTAATAAATGATATAAACATTCACAAAAAATAAATAATAGTAAAATTGTGGGATATGAAAACTCTAAAGAATTAGAGCTGGTACCATTAGCAGTAGGGAACATGTTAACAATAATGCACAGCCAGGGTTGGCATTAGGGAGGGGTAAGTGGAGCGAAAGTACCCAGGATCCCAAAGGGAACCCACTGGCCTGGGTGCTTAGCTAAATAGAAATCAAATGCAAGTTTTAAAATCTGCACTTATGATTTTGAACATTTTTGCATTAAAATTTTCTGATTTTATCCAAAAAACCAAAGTTCAAAGTAAAGACTTTTGTAGCTAGGTAATAAGCATTGAAATTTAGTGCTAAAAAAACCTTTTTTAAGGTCGTTTTAAAGTGATTTGAAGCAGAATTCCTTATGTTTTGATCTGATGTGAAGCTTTTCAGTGATGTAATATAATACGTATTTTGCGACGTGAAGTTGTGCATGCCGATTGCTGTTACAGCACATGTTGGATGCAGCGATTACAGCTGGACTGTAAGTATCAATTTTGCATCATGGTCCCTATAGATTCAATTAGAAAGAATGCAATCAAATTCGGGTTTGATAGGGAAATCATCAGACCAACAGCTCTTGAAATTCATGAATGGCTTTTTGAAGTGGTGCTTTTGAAAGAGACTGATGTTGTTGTAATACAGCTAGATTCCTTCAAAAATGCTATGTTTGTAAAATTTGAGAATAAGGAAGCATGCGAAAAGCAAATACTTGACTGAGTATAATGGGATTTTCAGAAGATTAATTAAAACTGTGTTATTCAAAATTAAGTATTGTTATAAGTTATCTATTTAATATAGCTCTACACCTTCTTTGGGTGACCTTTCTGGATAGGTTTAAGTGTTTTGTTGGTATACCACTCTCCAAAAGAGGAAATAAGTCACATTTATCAAATTAATGTCTCATTTCATTACTAACAGCTTTCTCCATTTTTATTATTATTAATATTATTTTTATTATTATTACTTTTTTTTTTTTTTTTTTTTTTTTTTTTTTAAAAAAAAAAGCTATGTAGAGCAAAATAAAACTATTCTAACAAAATCGCAATTTAGTTTTCAAAAAGGGTCATTCAGCAGAACAAGCTGTACTTAATATTTAATTAAAATTACAATGAAGCACATGCTCCGATGGCAAAAAATCCCTACACACCCATCTTCCCCCTTTCCTGCACCCACCTACATTTGCCCTCTATAAATTTTAGCTTTAAATTCTTTCAAAGTTTTTGATAAATTATTTATCACTTCTCTTGGTAACTTATTCCAATCCCTGACATGCTTACCTAAGAAAGAGAATCTTCCTACACCCTTGTGCCTGAAATCGAGTGACAGCTTGCATTCACTGACAGTGTTCTATAAGAAATAAATGATAAATTACTCTCTATAGGAGTTTTTGTGATTTATCTAAAGCATTTGATCGTTGATCATGAAATTCTCAAACAAAAATGATTATGGAATAAAGGGCATTGTTAATAAATGGCTCAGTTTCTTATCTTTTGAACAGAAAATGAAAAGTGTCACTGAAACATATGAAGTTACATATGTTTCACAGTTTTACTATAGGAGGTTCAGCAGATGTACAGTACTTCAAGGTTCTGTATTGTTCAGATATTTATTGATCTATCTTGTGTTATAACTCAAAAATTTTAATTTTACAGCTGACATAAGCATAGGAATTAAAAATATTCCAGAATTCTATGCTGAACTGCAAATTATGTTTTTGACGGTATTCGTAATTATTCATATCCAGTGGCTTGTACTTAAAATCAGATAAAAGGCAATACATGCAATAAGTATGTCACATAGATTAACCCCAGCCATAGGCTACATAATGCCGCATTTACTCTCACACCTTTGTGCACGAGCGCTGACACTAACTGCCGTTTACATTCTCACTAAAATTCATTCATGGATGACATGTAAATCGGAGTTATAATAGTATATATAAATTCAGAAGTTATATTTTTTGGAGAATAACACAGAGTAATAAGTTTATAGTAATGTTTTTATGTTTCATTTAATAGTTTTACACTTGATTGAAAAGATGTTCCAAAAAACGGTACATGAAGACTTTGGAGATTCTTCCAAATTCTTAAGAATATCACAAGCTGACTATGAACTTCCTTTGAGAAAAACTAAACTTTAAACATAAAAACAAAAAACTAGATTCAGGATACCAATACCAGCAAAATTTCGATTATCCATAACTGTATAGCTTTTAGCTACTGGAGACAGTTTCCAAAATGTTCTCTGTTTGTTCAGTATTTGAAATATAGCTATACCATTAACTGGATTTGAAATTTGTAAACTTAACCATAGTCTTAAAATATGAAATAAAGAAGGGAAATAAAAATGTGTTTTTTTGTTGGTGGTGGTGGTTTTATTATACTTACTAATTTAGTCGCATGTATCGGACTATTTAGTCATCAAGTAAAATACATTTTGTTACATTTATTAGTAATATAATTTGAATTAATGATATAAGATGAATTAACTCAATGACAAAATAATATGTAAGACCATTTAAATATTAATCAGATGTTTAATAGGTCAGGATTGATAAGAGTCTTATATAACTGTATTTGTTATCATTAATGTATATATTATTCTGTGATAATGCATCTTCTGTTGGCATGCAATACCATCAAAGATTGGAAATTTGTGGCCAGAACAGAAAGCAGTAGTTAAGTAGAAAAGGAGGAAACAGAAGAGAAAAGAGTTGGAACAGGAGCAAAACGGGGCTGCAATATATTATAAACAATATTATATATGCTGAAAGCAGGAAGTATGTACACAGATGACATAATAATAATGTTGGATTTAGAAGAAAAACTGCAGAATATGATAGAGGCTAATGTAAAAGATGGGAAAGGTCTTTAAATAAAGAAAACACTTGCAAGACTACAGTAATGATGGTTGGAAAAGATGAATTATTGATGGAGAGTAAGACACTAGGACAGGTAAAATCATTCAAGTATTTAGGAAATTTAGGGACTGTCAATGGAAATAACAGAATTTCTTGTTATTATTATTATTATTATTTATTAATTGTGATGGAACAAAACCATTGGTCACAATTTTGCTATTTGTTTGTGACAGATATATGAATTTTTTGAGCTGGTGCATAAACTTAATATTGTCGCTCCTTCAAAGATGATTTAGCCACTCCCTGAAGTTGCCGCCCATGTCAAGTGCTCCAGTTTGCTATTCCTCCCTTCCACTACATATGTCACTGACTTCTGCTTTACTTGAAGTTTTACTTTAAATTCGAGGTAACTTGTTCCAAATATCTCTCAATAATGGAAAAAAATCTTCTTGCAATGTGAATGGGCTATCGATCATCAAAAAGACTCAATCTGAACTAAGAAAGAAGTTTGACAAATGTTTTGTGTGGAATATAGTGTTACTGGGTCAGAGACATGTAAAATAAAAAAGGGAAGAAAACTACTTGGATAGTTTTGAATTTTGGTTGTGGAGGAGAACAGAGAAAGTGAAATGAACAGGTAGAGTAAGGAGGTTATGAGGGAAGAGAAACCTGACTAGTAGAATAAATAAGAGGAAATTTCAAGGCAGTCACTTAATATGTAGGGATTATCTCTTGAAGATAATCATAAAAGCAAAAATTGAAAGAAAAAGATGAAGAGGAAGAAGAAAGTCTGGAATATTTGCATGCATTAAAGAATGTTGACTCTGTAATATCAGCTGGATGCCTGAGAGTGGGTAGCTGCATTATATGGCACGAAGTTCTCTGCTAGAAAGACTGAGGCGGTAATTACAACAAGAAAGAATAGCAGGGCAGACATAGACATATCACTCGGAGGAGAGCAATTGAATAAAGTGGATGTTTCAAATATTTTGGAAGCTGGATTGAAGAAAATGGAGGAATTAGGATGGATACAAATTATAAACATGCAGATGGATTTATTAAGAGTGTTATAGATCTGGTATGGAGTAGGGATGTGCTACAAAAGAATAAGGAAGCAATCTATTAAACTTATTTCATGCCAGTTTAGACACATGGGTGATGAAGAAAAGGGAAGAAAGGAGAATGCAAGCTATGGAAAAGAAGTTTTAGAGGAGCAGAATGGGAGCAAACAGAAGGAATGAGGAATGAAAAAATCAGGGAGATGGTCAGGGATGAACCGTTACTACAAATAATAGAGGAAAATATGTTATAATTGTATGGTTATCTGAAGATAACGGGAGAAGAGAAGATAAAAAAGAAGATGCTGAATGTGGAACTAAAAGAGAAGACCAAGAGACAGAGGGGCGAAAGATGTTAAAAAAGCGTGTTGAAGAAAGAGTAGGATATTGGCTGACAGTAGAAGAAGAGATACTGGTATGGATAGGCTTTTGTTTCAAGCAGATCTGACCGGTGGTTGGAAGCTGCTCAAGAAGATGACAATGATGAAAGAATGTTGAATCTACAGGCAAATGAAGGAAGCTGCTCAGCGTAACCTTCCAGCGCCCTACCTTTAATAATTCTTGGCTAATTTATTAATTATCAGACTTATTTTTGCCGGAGATTGACTGCATTCACCTTTATCAATAGCAAAGTAGGAGGGGACAGGAACAATTACAAAATAAAGTAAGTGGATAGATGATGAACCTCACAAATTCATATTGTATTCTGTCCTACTTAAGAACATTTGATACAAAGATCTTCACTCGAAATTTGAACACGTATTCAATCAAACAAGTTCATAAAATTGTCATGTAACCAACTATCACCAATTTATCTGCACTTAAGACTCACATGTACGCAATTAAACTAGTGCATGACAGCTTTCCCACTAGCGATACTAAATACCAGCAATTCATCATGTAGTAATAGTCACATAAAGGTAGTTATACACTTCATCTTAATGTTCTTAGTTTACTTCACTTCATAAACTGTAGAGAGTGTGATTCTTTTTGGCAAAGAAACGCGCAGAGAGAGAAATATATTAAATGGACTTACATCTTAGCATGCTTCCTACACTGGCAGTACCACTATGGATCATGATTGAGGACCCTATTGTGTTTGGTGGATCTTAAATACTCTTTAGGTAACGGTAATTTTGATTGTCTGTTGTATTTTATGAGAGGAACATTACCAACATTGACTTAATAAATTTAAGTTGTCGTGTGTAATCTCTCTGTCATATGGAAGGATACACAGGCTCACACAGATACTACCCCTCACGAAAGATGTCTTTTGGTGTTCATGGGGTGGTGCGCGCCAAACTCAGGGTTGGACCAGGGTGCGAGCGTGATCTTGCTGCCATAATGGCTGCCACAGTAGTGTCCTGAAATTCATAACTCACACGTACTACCTGACTACCTCTCATTATGGCAACTTGGGATTCTTAATTATATTTCTTACAAACTATTTAATCCTACCTCTTAGAGTTCCTAATTATAGTTATTTACACTTTTATCTCTTCTATATGTCTTGTGGTACCACATCAGGACAGGAGGACATGAATGTTTTTTATTTTCAGGTACTATATTTTGGCTAAATTATTATTAATTGCAATGGAGCTAACACTCTGGTTGCAATTCCCCCCCCCCCTTTCCTAGTCATCCATTTAGCCCTTTTTTCATATAGATATTTTTTTAACTTTTCTTTTATAATTGTAATGATAAATTCTTCCCCTGTATACTATTATGATTTACAAATTTTAATTCTAAACTCCTTAAGTGTTTTAGGAAAATTATTCATCACTACACTTGGTAATTTGTTACAATCCCTGACACCCGTACCAAACAAAAGAAAATTTTCCCACACCCTTATGAATGGAATTTAGCACAAACTTCTGATCATTGTCACCTTTCTCCTTCCGTGCACTATCCTAATTCTTTTAGCAATATCCCTACAAGCTCCATCACCAACATATGTCCCGTACATTCACAGCACTCTCTTCACCCTCCTCCTTTCCTCCAATGAGTCCCAATCCAGCTCCCTTATCATATCAGTTACTGACTGGGTCTTGCGATAACTTCTACAAACAAATCTAACTGCTCTTCTTTACATACCTACCTACTCCTGTATTTGATAACAAAAATTTGGGTCCCAAACTACATCACCATATTCAACCAATGGTCTGACCAAAGTTTTGTAACTCAACCCCCTAACTTCTCTGATACATCATCTCATCACCCTCTCCAGTAAATGAAGGATTTTGTAACCTTTTCCTACCACCTGCCTAATGTGCTCTGCCCAATTGAGTTTGTTATCAAACCTTATGCCAAGATATTTACACTTTAAGCTTTCAACCCCACCCTATAAATGTAATTAACCTTTTTTATGTGTGTACCTAATAAGCTGACTTTTCTTGGTATTTATCTTCATTCCAAGGCTGAACCTTCCATTTAGATATTCTATCCAGGTCACCCTGCAGCTGTTCAGTCTTCACCTGTTTTGATCCTATTGTATACCATTATATCATCTGCAAAATAACTCTGACCGTAACCCATCAACACAGTCATTCATCTGCTGATAGCTGTCATAAGACAGTAAAGCAGCTACAATGTGTACCTGGAAGGGTGGCGGCGGGCCCAGCGTCGGGGCGCTGTGCGGCGCCTGATTGGCGGAGCTGTTCCCGTTCTCCCTGTCTGCCGCGGCTGCGGCGTCGTCGTCCTCGAGGCTGGAGTAGCTGGCAGTGGTGGCGTCCGAGTCAGACCCAGCGCTCGCCCTGCCCTCCTCTTCAGAGTGCAGGTTGCTGCTGCTGCTGCTGTTACTGCTGTTTGAGTTGCTGGACGCTGCAGAACCGGAACCGAGTCCCGTCTGATTTCCGTTGTCGTCATCACCGCTGTTGCCGTTGCTACTGTCCGCCTCCACTGTGGTAAACAAAGGTTGGAAGAACCTTCAGATGAGGAGACGACCCAGACAACAACCTGTATCAGAAGTACTGTTGAAATAAATGGGATTGAAGAATGGAAAGATTCGAGACTTAAATGTGGAGAAATATGGAAGCAGTAGTATGTGGAACGAGGATCACTAAGAAGAGTGGGTCTACTTACAACTATAACTGAGAAAGTCAGGTTACAATTCTGGTTGGGGTAGAGTGTGTGAAACATTATCACCTCGTTATGACAAGGGATGGCTGATGTGGAAGTCTCTGAATTGGCTGAGATCAGGAGTGGGCAGATCACAGGTTAAGCTAGTAGTATGAGATTATTCTGACATCAATGATATCAAGTGCAACTGCGGAGAGGATGAGACTGTTCCACACATGCTCCAATGTCGACTGTGTCCAACCTCTTGCATGAAAGTTGATTTATATGAGACCTCGGAAAATGTACTAGTAGCGATCAAATTTTGGTCGTATATTCTTTGATGTTTGTTACCGTGTAAATATGTATGTCTCTGACACGAAAATAAATAAATTAAAAAAAATTAAAAAGTTGTTTGTAAAACATAAGCACATACAAATAAATTGGCATTAATGGTGTTTCCCAAAGTACAGTTTGCTGGGAACTGTGGTTGTCTGGAGGTCTGCTCTGCTCCACATGTGTTATATTGAGATAGTGCTAGATTATCCTTTATTCCACCTACACAAATTCTCAGCCTGATGAAGGTTCTCCAAGTTTTACATTTAAGATTTCTACCTGTAGGTGGTGCACAATCACTGAGTTCCCTTTGAGCCTGGCGATTTTTTGCAGCACGTTGAAGAAAACTGTTGTACTCAGGAATACTTTCCTAGATTTAAGTCTTTGTCGGGGGATCTGACGTCCGAATAATGGATGAGCTAAGTTATATTCAACCTTTCTCCACTATAATTGTATGTAGAAAGGATTTTAATCAAAATTATGAAAAGAAGGTTGTGCAGAAAATGAGAATATGAAAGTATTGATAGAATGGATTTGGAAGAGAAAGGAGTTGGTTCCAAATATTGAATCATTAAGATAATGTATGGAAATGAAGAGATCAGCAGCAAGTATAGACGAATGAACAAAGAGGAATCTGCCAAAACTACATGAATACGTAGCCTGTCAATTAAAGGTCCTCTTTTGAATTAACGTAATCCTGTGGATACCACTTTATGCCCCATTGACGTCTAGGTCATTGGAATTGCAAGAAAATTCGGGGCAAGAAAGAGTAAGGATTTTAGACATGTTCTTTTGAATTAATGATCCAGGCATTTACATGGAATGATTTATGGTAATCATAGAAAACTTGAATCTGGATGGTTGAACCGCGGATCGAAAACCAGGTCTGACCACCCACTTACCAGACTCACTCAGCATTCATGAGTTTCAAGAATGCTTCTTATTTCCCAACTCTAATGCTATCATTGGCTTGAATCGGGGGATTGCTACCAATAATGATGAAACTGTACTCTTGAGGTTGCAGGGCCTAAAGTTACACCGGGGTTAGTGCAAAACCTCTCAGTCTCAGCCGTAACCATTATTATGCCTTGGATAATTTAGTCTGTGCTTTGCAAAATTAACTCGGTCGCCACCTATTTGTAGGCCTATTAAACCCAACTTAGGAAGTGTAACTGTTAATAAAAGTCACTGGTAAATGCTGATAGATGATCACTATGGTATATTCTCCAATTTTTTAAAAAAGTCACAAAATAAATTGGCTTCAGATAAAGTCTCCAAAGAAATATAAATGCAGGTATGATTAACACGATCGAGCCAGACCAAACCCCATCCTTCAAAATAAAACTAACCAATGCATGGAAGGTGATAAAAGTTTGTCACACCCCCCAAAAATTCAACGCGTCTGCCAACGACCGTGACTTGAGTTATTCCGTCATGCCACATGGCATAAAAATCCGCCTCAGAGCAGCGTGGAGAAGCTCTGACTGGGCGACGTCTACATGCACCTTACATCATAGCCTCAAGCAAAAACGACACGCCGTGGAGCGTGGTTATGCTCGGATGACTTGAAACAGACTGGCCACGAGGAAAGCTTAGGGCTGCTATATATAGAAAAACCCATGAGAACACTACGTTTTTCCTGTTCACATAAGAGCAGTCCCACGATCTGATCAAATGTGGAATCTCAAGCTTGAAGATTTCGTCATACTTATGACCTTGGTGCCTTAAAATATTCCTTTGTTTGTTTCATCAGTCTCTTGACTGGTTTGATGAAATCCTCCATCCCTTCCTATCTTGCGCTAACCTATTGATCTGAAATTTTGGCAGTAGCTACTTGATTGAAAAATATTAATTTCGATCCTTATAAACAATCTCGTAGCTTCAATAATTTGGCCGTAAAAAATATGTTCTAAGATTCCAAAAATTGTTGATAACTTCTGCAATTTAGCAGCTATGAAGCTCAAATAACTTTCATTTTACTTCTAATTGACTGCTTTTTCATTTGGTAGCAAGAACTCTCTGTTTACTATTTTCTACCGGGTTGTACGAAAATTCCGTCAAAATATTGTACAATTCCTAATTTCGACCCCATTAATAACTTTCTGATATCTGTAAAACCTACTTTAAATGATTCTACGTATTTCAAAATGACTACTGAGCGATTTTGAAGTCACTACTGTTGTAGACCCTGTCTCAGGATGATGCAATAGGAAATACTGGCTTGTCCAGATACTTTCCCAAAACTGTAAAAATATGATTTATAACTCGAATTATGCAGATAAATGACTTTAAATCAGATATGCAATGCTATTCAATTTAACTTGCTGTTTTGAAAACAAATTTTGTCACTGCGTTACAAAATTTTTGGGTTACATTATAAGGTATTTGGACAGGCGAAAAATTAAACCTTTTTTTACTAATTCCGAATAATCTATTCCATGTTTTCTTCCTACAGTAAAGCAATTAGTTCCAAATACAAAAAAGTAAATAGCCAGAAAAATGTTATCAAACCCTCTATCATATTTTTCTAATGCTTTCCATCATGGGCAATAGTAAACCTTCAATACCTAGTATCCACTTTAATATCTTAATCGATGATTCAATTTCCTTGACGCTCTTCGTTGCGGTGACTGAATCCAGCACCATTGGGAAGTAGCTTTTCGGGAGTTATATATATATATATATATATATATATATATATATAGCTAAAACTCTGTGTTTCTTTATACTGCACGTAAGTTGATAGATATTTCGATAAATTTTTGAATCTCCATCAGAACCATGATCTTTCTGGTGCTGCTTAAATTGAAGAAAACGATAGTTAAATGTGTGAGTTTATAAAAATTACTCTCAATTAGTGATTGTTCCATTAGATAATGTCTTCTGCTGTTTGTAATAAATTAGATGAAACCATATTCACATACTCATATAATTGGTGACAAAGGTATTTATTTATTTTTATGTGTTTAAACATTGTTGCTCAGTTTATTTAATGGTTCCATGCCGCGAACATTGGCTTTCTCTAATAACTCTAACGACAAGTAGGTACACTGCCCCATTTCGTTTGAAGACTGACTTGTCTAATGGCCGTGTAGTAAGCTAACTCTAAACTCGTGCCCTTGGCTTGGATTTTATTGGTTGCCTCCTCGTCTCTTGACTGGAAGAAGTATCTGTTGAATTTTATCAATATTCAAAGTCTAGAGACGAAATTCGAAGGTCCAACTCTCTAAGATGTAACCAATCTATCCAATATATGGATGAAGAGCAATATATGTAACAATAGACAAAAGTTCCCATCTTCCACCACGGAAGGTTGAATCGCTCACTAGGGGGTAGTTTAAATCAGGTTGACGAGCACTAGTATTCCGTTTTTCTGGGAACTATCAAAGAACATGGGTGAGACGGAAAGTTATGTCCAAGATTGTAGGCGAAACTGTTGTGTCCAGTGCTTAAATGTTTTTTGTTGAGAATGATCTGGAAAGCAGCGGTTATGTACTACCTTAATCAGCGTGCAAGTTAAACTACACAATGTATGTACTCACTCAGTTGAATCTTCTCCACGATCAGCGGGTAGAACTCCTTGGCTGCGGCGTTGTCCGGCTCATACTGCAAGACTGCAACATAAGGAAAGCACCAGGTCAACTCGTGAGGAGTGATATTTCGTGGTCTCAATGGATCTTCACTCGCCAGTTTAGTTATGAATGTTAAATCTATGCTGTTTTGGACTCGGGGAGATAAAAAGGACCTAATTTTAGGTATGGGCCTGGCTTACTGTTCGTTTTAATAAGTTTTTTTTTTTTTTTTTTTTTTTTGCACGTTTACCTAGGCGAATGCTCGGATTGAACCCTTGCTCCGACTGAAAAATTACAAAGTACATACACAAGTTAACACTTATCACATAGAATATACACTGAAGAGCCCAAGAAACTGATATAGGCATTCGTATGCAAACACAGAGATATGTAAACACTCAGAGTACAGCGCTGCGGTCTGCAACGCCTATATAAGACAACAGGCTTCTGGCGCAGGCTTTAGATCGGTTACTGCTGCTACAATGGTAGGTTATCACGATTTAAGTGAGTTTGAACGTGGTGTTATAGTCGGCGCACGAGAGGCAGGACACAGCATCTCCGAGGCAGCGATGATGTGGGGATTTTCCCGTACGGCCATTTCACGAGTGCACCGTGAATCCAGTAAAACATCAACTCTCCGACATCGTTGCGGCCGGAAAAAGATCCTGCAGGAACGGGACCAACGACGACTGAAGAGAATCGTTCAACGTGACAGAAGTATAATCCTTCCGCAAATTGCTGCGGATTTCAATGCTGGGCCATCAACAAGTGTCAGAGTGCGAATTATTCAATGAAACATCATGAATATGGGTTTTTGAGCCGAAGGCCCACTCGTGTAACTTTGCTGAGTGCACGACACAAACTTTACACCTCGCCTGGTCCCGTCAACACCAACATTGGAATGTTGATGATTGGAAACATGTTGCCTGGTCTGACGAATCTCGTTTCCAATTGTATCGAGCGGATGGACGTGTACAGATATAGAGACAAACTCATGAATTCATGGACTCTGCATGTCAGCAGGGAACTGTTCAAGCTGGTTGAGGCTCTATAATGGTGTGGGGCTTGTGCAATTGGAGTGAAATGGGACCCATAATACGTCTAGATACGACTCTGACAGGTGACACGTCCGCGTGCTTCCATTCATGTCCATCGTGCATTCCGACGGACTTGGGCAATTCCAGCAGGACAATGCGACACCCCACACGTCCAGAATTGCTACAGAGTGGTTCAAGGAACACTCTTCTGAGTTTAAACACCTCCGCTGGCCACCAAACTTCCCAGACATGAACATTATTGAGGATATCTGGGATTTATGGACAGCCCTGCTGGATGCGAGTCCATGCCACGATATTAGGCAGGTGTACCAGTTTCTTTGGCTCTTCATTGTAACCTATACTAGTCACAAACAAATATGGCAACATACACGTTCCACTAATAGTTTTAATCACAGAAGGAAAATATGAAAATATACTGTGGGTTGTACTTTTCATGTTGCCATAAATATTACTTGAATCTTTTCTTCCCTCCCTCGGATTCGGCCATCAAGGAACACGAATCTTGAACATGAATCATGACAGATGTGGCGGGGAGGAACTGAGTTCGTTCCCGAAGTCTAATCAGGCTTGTTAGTCCTGCGTGCGTATGTAATCCATTAGAGGAAAGTCTTGTGATACCATTTGTCTGCAAAATTTGTAAATTTGTGTGTTCTTTATGATAAGTGTATTTTTTGTTTATGGAATATGTAGTTTTTGATGCGAAGACTGGAGATCGTTCCAGAATTCGCCTATATGAATGTAGGAAACCTACTAAAATTTGCATGGAGGACGGATGGTAGGGGGGGGGGGGGGGCTTGGCCGGTCCCGTTCCACCTCAATGCACTGAGGCACTCTGACAGGTCACATGAGTCATGTTACAATAAAGTGTTTGTGGTTATGATTCTCAACAAAGATTTTATTAAATTTATAAATGCGACTTTTATATTTATTTTTCCTGTGTGCCTCATAGCCCAGCTCATAGAAACTAATCTAGGACCTTATTTCTGTTATTTTGCATGCAAATATGTAATTAATGTAAGAACTTATATAAAATACTGTCTCAAGATAATTAGTATTATCAAGTTTTAGTTAAATATTCAACTAGTGTTCCTTTGGTCACACTGAGGACTGCGTTCCGAAAGCAGACTCTTTAGAATCGCCGAGGTAATCAAGAGTTGACCTGCTGGAATATCAAGAGGGCACCATCGGTCACTCAAAGAACGCCCCCTCAGGAATACGCAAAGGTTTCTCTGGCGTTGATGGCATTCGTTGTCGTGGGTCTTCTCTCATGCTAGCACCCTGTATTGTTGAAAGTCTGACTTCCAACTTCAATGTTCATTAGAGTTCTTCATTTCCAAGTTTATCATTTTTTATTGGGGCGTTCAGCCTTATAGCCATTCAGGAAGCTCTGCGTTTCATATTGTTCATCTCAATTGTTTTTCGAGCCTAGTGGGAAACTTGTTAGGCGGAAAGGAAGCCCGGGAGCTAGCAACACTTTGCCTAAACTGTGAATATTTGAGTTCATGACCTGTGTAGCCTTCCGGTACGTTAATATTTAATAAAACGGTCGCCACGAATTCGTATTATAAACCCCAAATGCTAAGGGTACAGTAAATAAGTTCTCTTGACACAGTTTTAAGATCACAAAATACTTATATTCTTGAAAAGTTCACTCCTACATTGTCGGTACCAGAATTGCGAAGAATAAGACATCGGACAACAGTTCCATAAAAGATTGACAGGCTAAGCACATTCACACGAGAAGACAAACTGACTAAGTCCCCCTAACTTTAGTGAGAATAAGGTTACGGGGTTCTAGGGCAAAACCGCGACGGACAAAACCGCGACGGACAAAACCGCGACGGACAAAACCGCGAACGGACAAAACAGCGAACGGACAAAACAGCGAACGGACAAAACAGCGAAAGGACAAAACCGCGAATACAGAAAAACCAGTAATACATAAAACCACAAGAGTTCGTAGATTCTTAGCGTTACCCAGGGTGCACCACGAGGAGGTGATCTACGTAATACCCCATTATTTTTTTTTATTTAAAAAAATTACACAAAAGCATGAACATTATGGAAAATAAAAATACAATATAGATGGATTATACGAAATATACATCAATAAACCATTAATAAGTTAATATAAATTGTAACAAAATACACAAGCACACTATCTAATAATCGAAATTATGAACTATACCACAAAGAAATTTCTGTGCATCGCTACAATCATATTCACTAACTAAATTGAAAATCGAATATGTCATTTTCTGTATTTTTCTATCTCCCCTTCCATATTACACCGAATTAACCTCCGTCAGATTTTGCTGCTTCTTGAAAGCTTCTATGAGTTTCCAAATTGTAGGATGGCTTGATCCAAGTAATAACCGAAAAGCATTGTGCCAACCTTCGACGGAGTTGTTGGTTCTCTCTAACGAATTTTTAACATTCTGGTTTTGGTTCCAAATTTCGATTGGAAATAGTGGTTCTCGTCGTCGATTTCCTCGAAGAATACGTCCAATCCATGTATCATCAATGTAATCCAAAAGTGGAGAGAATTCCTCGTCTGCAAACTCCCTATCACAGAGTTCTTCATAAACAGAGATGACTTCTGAAACAGGAAGAAAGGCAATTGCTGTAAGTTTCTTTATCTTTGTTTGAAACGTGATGTCTTCTTTGTCATTGTACTTTTCTTGAAATCCCGGTATTTCCTGAATTTTTCGCCAAATGCACTGTTTAAAATGGAAGAAACATCCAGTAAGTTTTACTCCAGGAAAAGCTTCTGCGAAAGCGTTCATTGCAGCTTTTTTGAAATCCAGCATTATCATTTGCAGATTCGATCCAATTTGCGGCTCTATTTCTTGTAAAATTCTTATAAGTCTTCTATATGTCTCCTCCCTTTTGTTTGGAAGTAAAGCGAAAATCGATGGTAGTGAGGCATCTTCTTTAAATCCATGAATAGTATAAAGCTGGCTGAAAATAAGTGGACAAACAGAGAACGTCCCATCGACAAAAATTGCATTTGATTCTTTCAGAGTTTCAAGTTTTTTTTTTCGTTCCAAAAATTATAAATTACATATACACAAAATAAATTACACTATCGTACACCATAATAACGTAACCTTAGCTGCTATCCCCAAATCGTTTAAAAACTGCGTTAGAATAATATTTTGGAGCATAAGAGATCAAACTGTGAGGGGATAACTCGTAGATTTGTCCGTTTCGCGGTTTTGTCCGTTTCGCTGTTTTGTCCGTTCGCGGTTTTGTCCGTTCGCGGTTCTGTCTGCGCGGTTTTGTCCGGACACGGGTTACGGCATGTTACAATGTGCTGCAATAACTACCGCGTGGAGCACTTCGCTCCGCAAACTGACGCGAAGTTAGCAGTTTGAAAATCACT
>CM061918.1:74821052-74840052 GCA_031002005.1 Vandiemenella viatica
CGGGTTCGTCGCCTGACTCGAAGTACCGAATCGTTACTCTCAAATTTATTTCGTTACTCTCAAATTTATTTCGTTACTCTCAAATTTATTTCGTTACTCGCATTTGTCGTATAGATGACAGTTTGATTCGATAAACGACGTGCCATGCGGGAGCTGGAACGGTTCGCCCAGCGATTGAATGAGCAGATGTTTGTTTTGATATTAGTTGATTGTGATATTAGGTATTATTCCTAAGTTTGTAATGATCAGTGCAGTGAATCAAATGTACGAACAATTTACATAAATTTACTTTACTCATTGAACAATTTACTTGAACTATACAAAGTACTAACGAAGTCATTCATGCGATGCTTCATGTTAGTGCTCAGTTGAATCAGAAGTAATGTGGCATAGCAATCAATTAATTTCAAGAATAAAAAAAGAGAATCATTAATCAGTTACGCGGATGAGTGGGGAAATTACCACAGGTGCATGTGCTCTATCACAATTAAAAAACATATTTTTAATGTGAACGAAAGAATGAAGTTTGAACATCATTCGTCATATACATACGCGCGTATTTGTGGAAAATTTGGTCCGAATTCGTTTCATTACAAACAAAAATGTTTGTGTACAAACACATAGTGCGAACATTATTTTAATGTAATTAATATTATTTACTGTTAAGTTTTGATATTTTTAACGAGGTAGCTAATTTTGACAACGTAAAGACTAGTTTTGTAGTTTTTATTTTGCTTAACATTAAAATTTACATTGCACAATTTGTAAATAGAAAATTTTTACGGATAATGTGATATAGTTACTGTTTTTTCATTGATCTTTCAATAATGAGGTTTATTGATTTCAGACATTTATGAAATTTGTTTATTTTAATATATGATACCTTCTATTTTATTTTATAGTGTAATTTAAAGTATAAAATAGTTCTTTAATAGTTTGTGATATACATCTCTGCACTTATTATGTTCTACTAATATTAAATTAAATTCCAATGGAGCGCACGCTCCGGTGGCAATTTCCATACACATCTTGGAGAGAGTGACGAGGGATGCTCTAGAGAAATAAGGGAATTGGAGTACAAAACTTTGGTGAGACCACTGCTGGAATATGGTGGTGTAATTTAGGATCCACATTTTTGGTATCAAATACAGGAGTTGGAGGTGGTGCAGAGGAGGGCTGCCAAATTTGTCATTGGTAATTACCGCAAAACACAATCGGTAATAAATATGATAAAAGAGCTGGAGTGGGATTCATTGGAGGATAGAAGGAGGGTGAAGAGAGTCATGGGAGTGTACAAGGCCTATATTGGAGATGAAGCATAGAAATATATTGGTGGGAAAAGTAAGAGAGGCTCGGAAGGGTAAGGTTGACCATGACCACAAGCTGGCGCTTGATTTCAGGCCTATGGGTGTAGGAAAATTTTCTATCGTAGGAAAGGGTGTAAGGGACTGGAATGAATTTCCAAGAGAAGTAATGAATAATTTACCAAACACACTGAAAGAATTTAAAGTAAAAATTAGGAGAGAGCAAAAGTACGTTGGGAAAGGAAAGGAGAAAGATGTGTGTATAGGGAGATTGCAATCTGAGCAGGCGCTCAATCGATTTTTCATCAATAATTTTTTTTTTTCTGTCGTCAGTCTTTCGACTGGTTTGATGCAATCATCTATCCCTTCCTATCCTGTGCTAACCTCTTCATTTCTACACAACCCTTACAACCCACGTCCTCAATTATCTGCTTCATATATTCTAATCTCTGTCTTCCTCTACAGTTCTTACCTTCGACTGTTCCCTCCACTAACAAATTAACCAATCCAGCATGTCATGACCTACCAGCCTGTCTCTTCTTTCTGTAATCTTCTTCCATAAACTTCTTTTCTCACCCATCATTTCCAAAACTTGATCATTTCTTACTTTGTCTGTCCACCTAATTTTCATCATTCTTCTGTAGCACCACATTTCAAATGTTTCAATTTTCTTTCTTTCCGGTATTCCTAAAGTCCATGTTTCGCTATCGTAAAGAGCTGTGCTTTACACATAGAGTTTTAAAAAGTTCTTTCTAATTTCTAGATCAATATTTGAAACTAAAAGGTTTCTCTTTTTAATGAAGGTTCTTTTTGCTAGTGCTATTCTGCTTTTAACATCATCCCTGCTTCAGCCATCGGTTGTAATTTTGCTTCCCAAGTAACAGAACTCACTTACTTCTCCTATTGCATCCGATCCTATTTTTATGTTTAACTAGCTGACCCGGCAATGCTTCACTATTGCTGGACTTGAGTAGGCAAATAGATTAAATGAAAATATTTACATATAAATTTTAGACTGCTGTTTCATTCATTTTCAGTTGGAAAGTGTGAGAGGGGGTGCGCTTTGGAAAACATATGCAGGCAGTATTTTTCTGTTTGTTTCAAAGTATAAGTGTGCAAATTCCCATTGAAATCTGATGAAATATATGGTTTTGTCTAAATTATGGGGAGTAGGGGTGGGTTTTTTAATTTTTTTTGACAGGAACCTTCTCCGTCATCCCGTCGACAACTCACCAAAGCTTCACCGTAAACGGACGAACGGTTTGGGCCTGTTTTTCATTCTAAATTGGTATATGTACACAATACAGACATATTTAAATATACAAAACCAATAAAAAACAGTGATTTTATTTTTGTATTTGAAATTTAATTTAAGAACGTTTATTCAAGTGCTTTAGCATATACATAACTTCACATCATCATCAAAACATCGCAAATTACAATTTGATTATTCTTGTAGAACTCGACTAAATAAATCGAAAATAAATAATATAATTTTTGATATCTCGCTTTGTTTTCGAGTTTTAGCATGTTAAAAATCAGTTATAGGTAGTCTATTACCCCATGTACTTTTGGTGACGTTTCTTCTGGCCCAGGCCGTATTTCAACCATAATAACATTCAATAGGAGAAAGTAAAACGTATAGGTAATTTCCACCGCGAATATATAGTGGTATTGGGAATTTTAATTCAGGTCCAGGCCAGATCTCACCCTAAACCTCCTCACTTTTGACATACAATATGTCGAGAACTAAGCTAGATATCAAGAAAATGTATCATTTGTTTTTGATTTGTCTCGTCGAGTTACATTATGGGGAAGAGGGGTGGGTTTTTAAATATTTTTTTTTTGACAGGAACCATTTTCGACATCCCCTCGACAATTCACCATAGCTTCGCCATAATCGGATGAACGGTTTGCGGGTTTGTTTAAATTATGGGGTGTTATGGGGAAGAGGGGGTAATTAAGGTGGTGGAAAGACAGGAGAGGGATTGGGTTTTTGTGAAATTAATGTGTACAGTATTTCTCTCTTTTTTAAAGTATAAGTGAAATTTTTTTTTCTAAATCAGATAAAAAATGTGGTTTGCCTAAATTATGGGGTGAAAACGTAATGGGGTTGGAAAGGTGGTGAGGGGATGAATATTCGGAAACCATATGTAGGCAGTATTTTTCTGTTTGTTTTAAAGTATAAGTGTACAAATTCTTATCTAAATCGGATAAAAAATGTGGGTTGCCTAAATTATGAGGTAAAAACGTAATGGGGTTGGAAATGGGGAGAGGGGATGAATATTCGGAAACCATACTTAGGCAGTATTTTTCTGTTTGTTTTAAAGTATAAGTGTACAAATTCCTATCTAAATCGGATTAAAAAGTGGTTTGCCTAAATTATGGGGTAAAAACGTAATGGGGGTGGAAAGGGGGAGGGGATGAATATTCGAAAACCATATGTAGGCAGTATTTTTCTGTTTGTTTTAAAGTATAAGTGTACAAATTCTTATCTAAATCGGATAAAAAATGTGGGTTGCCTAAATTATGAGGTAAAAACGTAATGGGGTTGGAAATGGGGAGAGGGGATGAATATTCGGAAACCATACTTAGGCAGTATTTTTCTGTTTGTTTTAAAGTATAAGTGTACAAATTCCTATCTAAATCGGATAAAAAATGTGGTTTTGCCTAAATTATGGGGTGTTATGGGGAATAGGGGGTGACTTTTTTATTTTTTTTCCACAGGAACCTTCGCAGACGCACACTCGAAAATTCCCCAAAGTTTCATTGCAATCTGATAAATGGTATAGGAATGCACAGAAGACGAACAAACCCACAAACATTGATTTTTATATATTAGAACTACTAGTATTGGTATCATTTCTGCTACATTTCATCACTTTTGTCTTGCTTTGATTTATATTCAGTCCAAAATCTTCCTTCAGTAACTTCTCAATATCCTCAGCCCTCTCTGCTAACAAGACAATGTCATCAGCAAATCGCTGCATACTGATTCTTTCTCCCTGAAAACTTATACCACAAGGAAATTTTTCTATTACTTTCTTCATTGCTTCTGCTACATACAAGTTGAATATTAACGGGGATAGACTATAGCCTTGTCTCACACCCTTTTTAACTGATGCAGGTCTCTCGTGACTCTCTACTTTTATTACAGCCACTTGATGCTTATATAGTTTATAGAGTATTCTTCTATCTCGATACTTTAGACCTGTCTTCTTTAAAATTTTGAACATTTTGTGCCACCTAACATTATCAAAAGCTTTTTCTAAATCAACAAATGCCATAAAAGTATCTTTGTTTTTCTTGATCCACCCTTCAAGTATTAATCTTAAAGGCAGAATTGCTTCCCTTGTACCACGATTTCTCATATACCCAAACTGATCTTCACCTACTATGTCTTCTACTACCCTTTCCATCCTTCTGTATATTATTCTGGTCAGTAATTTTGAAGCATGTGATGTTAGACTAATAGTGCGATAATGCTCACATTTGTCGGCTTGTGTTTTCGTTGGAAGTGTAGAGATGATATTTTCATTAAAATCAGTTGGAATTTCTCCTGTTTCATAACTTTTTGATATCAGCTTGAATAATCTTTTGATTCCTTCCACTCCTAGGGATTTAAGAAGTTCTGCAGGGATCTCGTCAATTTCCAACTGCCTTATTTACTTTCAAGTCATTCAGAGCTTTATTAAATTCTTTCCTCAAAACAGGATCTCCTAAGTCATCAATGTTGACATCGCATTCCTTTTCCATTATACTATTGTTCAAGTCGTCCCCAACATATAGTTTCTCAATGTATTCCTTCCATCGGTTAGCTCTATCTTCTGAGCTTAAAAGAGGTTTCCCATCGGCAGCTTTAATGTTCATACCTCTTTTCTTCATTTCTCCAAAATTCTGTTTGATCTTTCTATATGCAACATCTACTTTTCCTACGACCATTTCCTTTTCTACTTCTTTACACTTTTCTTGTAGCCATTTTTCTTTTGCTATTTTGAATTTCCTATTTATTTGATTTCTAAATTGCCTGTACTGCTCTCTTCCTGCATCATCCTGAGCATTTTTGTACCTTCTCCTCTTATCCATCAGTTCCAAAATTTCTTCTGTGAGCCAAGGTTTTCGGGCAGCTTGTTCCCTAAAGCCTAATGTTTCTTAACCAGCTTTCATCAATTATTATAAGATTTTATACAAAAAAGAGGTATTCCTATAGCTTGATATTGGTATAGAAAACGATTGTGCCATGCTTTATCAAATGCGTGAGCAACGTCGAGGAAATTGGCCAGGGTGTGATGTTTAAGCACAAAGTATCTCGTAACGTCTTCAACAAATGCGTAGTATTTGGGGGTGAGGATGAGTGCATCGGACGAAAGTCAAATTGGTGAGATGGGATGGTCCCCGTAACATCAGTGAAGGAAGTTTTTAACTTTTTTAATTTAATTAAATTCTCATGGAGCACTTTCCCTAAACACCCATCTTCCCTCTTTCCTGCACCCACCTACATTTGTCCTCTACAAATTTTAACTTTAAATTCTTTCAACGTTTTTGGTAAATTATTCATCATTTCCCTTGGTAACTTATTCCAACCGCTGACACCATTACCTAAAAAAGAGAATCTTATCCATTATCTTTTCTAGCAGTGTTGATAAAGAAGTAATTAAGCTTATCGGTCTATAGCTACTAGGTAGGAATGCTGGTTTGTTAGGTTTATTGAAATCTGTTATGTTAACATGTTTCCACTGTCTTGGGAAATGACCAGTATGGAGAATACTGTTGAAAAGTTCTGTCATATAGCTATTCCCTTAGGGAGCAATGATTTCAACGCTATTTTGGGTATTTTATTACTTGCAAACTCTTAACTATTTGTCGCAGTTCTCTCGAAATAGTGAAATTGACATAATCCTCTGCTCCAATGATCAAATGCTGATTGAAATCCTTGACTGTTGTGTTGAGCTCATGACTTATTATTGGATTTAGTGTGAAGGTATTTTCAAAATGATCTGCTAAAATTTCGCTTTTCTCTGAATCACTTGATATGTAAGTATAGTCCATTTTTAAGGGTGGTAAGATAGTGTGATCACTAAGCATACTTATCGATAGAGACCTTCACCAGGTTCCATTTCTGATGGATGCTTTTGGTATGCCTTGTAATGAAAAGAGTCATGGTCTACTACTTTGACCTGCCTAATTAATTCATTTAAGAGTCAGCGTTCGTGCGACAGTCACCAGTATTCGAGTTTGGTTTTTATAGTTGATTCGTTTTGTGGAGTGACCTTAATTATCCTTTTTGAGTTTTCCTTGCCGATAATTTGTCTAGAGAATAGTGATATAACTGATTGAGATTAAATTCCCATTTAATTTGGTGTTTCTTCTAACGTTTGAGGATTCCTACCAATTCTGCTAACACCAGGAGACAGTCTGAATCTAATTCATAGATTGATTATAAATATATTGGTAGTCGTGTATTTCGTTCTAGGGCAATGTCATGTATGTAAGGAACAACATTTCGATTATTAGAGAAATAGGTTGGTCCATGTGGTGATAACATATGCATACCGAAGTTATCTGCAGTTTCATATCGTTTGGTGTTGTTGTTCTGCATCCCCAAACTTAGTGCTTGGTGTTGAGGTGCCTCATTAGTAGGACAGACTGATGTTATCGAATTTTGGTATGACTTGTTATTGTGTTGGTCTCCAACCTGGTTGTTTATAGGAAGCAACGATTGTTATTTCGGAGTTACTTTTAGCTTGAATTCGGGTTCCAGATGTTTCGAGTTCGTTGGTGGGTATATAAATTGAGTAATGACTAATTTAATTTTTAACCAATATAGCCACACCGCCAAATACTATAGGCGTATTGCGATCAGGGGCGTAGCTACTATGGGGCTAGGCGGTGCTGTGCACCGGGGCCCCTACTCTCAGGGGGCCCCTATGCATACCTCAAGGGGCCCCCAAGCGAATGTCTGGGGACCCCCAACTTCAGTTCAGAGGGTCCACAGGCCTTCACGGAAAACTGGCTTTAGGTGACCTTGTTTTTCTTTTAGCTCTACCGTCGTCTAAGGGGGGCCCCTGCAACACAGGGAGACCCCTCACTAAGAGGCCCTCACTGCTCAGGAGGGCTCCAACCACTGCTCAGGGGGCTCCAAAGCAAAACTCAGGGGTCCCCAGCCTCCAGCCTCAGTTCAGGGGGCCCCTACCAGCAACACAAAGCAAAAAAAAGGTCGCCCATCTGACCTGAGGGCCCAAAATAAATTTTTTGCACCGGGGCCACTGATTGCGATCTGTTCCGTAAATTTTATTTCCAGTGATTTTAAAAGTATCATTTCAGGTGACGTGTGTCTCAACTATGCAGGCAATATCAATATTAGTTTTATTGCCTTAGACATTATAGGGTAAAGATTAAGTTTGTGATGACGTTATATGGATAGCACTCTTAAAATTACGACATTCTTTTCATGAAGCACGCTTTTCTGATATGGAGTGGTAAACCGTTGCAACATCAGTTTGCTAGAAACTCTTTAAACCATGTACAGTATTCCATCCTGTAGCCCAGTTGAATTGGTATATCCCTAAACTAAGCTAGCGATGTTCTTGACCTGGCTGAAGTGTATCTGCCTTAAAGTTTTGAATAAAGTTAATGCTATCGTAATGTAAAGTTTTCATCAAACTGCATTGCAAAATGGTATGATTTCATGTAATATCTCTTTTTTGTGTTATTTTGCAGTATCGTATTCATCGCTACGTACCTTTCTCTAGTTTGCTGCGAGAGTCCTCCGCAGGGTCATCTCCGTGCAACATCATCATGCTGGTCCTAGTGGTGAGTCCCACATCCTGCCGACACTCTTTGTTGAAGTCGCGGTTCTTCACACATCGATTATCACTTTGATTAGTAAAATAAACGAAGACATTTTATATTTTTACATGAAATTTTCTCGGGAAACCAGGCGATTGAGAACGTTTGTACGCACGAGGTTTCGGCGGTCATATTCTGCCGCCATTGTCAAGAGACTGCTGCCTGTGGACGATGGGGTTTCTTAAATATCGCGGGGTACCCTTAAATTCGGCGATATTTTTGTCGTTGATTGTTGGCGTTGACTGTTAGCGTTGATTGTTGACGGGGCAGATAGAGAGGCTATTCACAGTTCCGATGTTAAAGCTCATTTTCTGCTTCAATGGACTTCAAGCTTCACATTTATTGACGTTGACTGTTGACCATCAATAAACGCCAACAATCCTCGACAGTATTTAACGGTTCCTCGTAGGGTTGCGACGTGCTGATGCGGATGTTCAATGCTTGAAATCCGCGGAAGCGGATGTTTTGCGGATGCGGAAGTGAAAAAATAAATTTATAATTGTTTAGCTTTTAATATTTTGTCAAAATAAACTTAAAATCAAAATTAGTATAATTTTTATGCCAAATTCTACATTTTCAGAAGTAACGTCTATATCCATATAATACTGCCACATTGTTTTATTTTGTTCCTCATCTTTCAACAACAAAGAACATGGGATGATTTCACAAGTGAATTAAATTATTTACATAACGACGCACGCGTCTAAAACAACAATCTTTGTCATGTTAACTTTGCGGAGTTCGTAGCTTGACTAATTCAAGCGTCAAACACACGGCTATGCCACCGCCACAACATATCTCCGTGCCCACCCCCTGCCCTTCAACCGCTCTAGCGGCCCATTCACAGTACAACTTGTAGGACCTACCTACGTCCGCTTTTTGATAAAGATCCTTGATGGGCCGTGAAAAGGGTTAGAGAACTACGTGCAGGACGTGTTGGGACTCCCAAACAACCAACACGAGTCCTTGCTGTCCAACATGCTATGGTGTTAGATCATGATTGGAGGGAAAATCCTGCGAGTATGCGATAAGGACACATGGTGTGCCGCGAGAAAGGATTGATTGGAACATTTTGTTGGACTCCTTTTACTAGCGTGAATGGGTGAGCGCATCGTATTGTAGTCCTGTAAGTTGGACCGTGAAGAAGGCGCTTTACTTTACATGCAAGTTTAAACCGGTAAATTCGTCGCTTAGGTAATAACATTGTTATTTTTATCGCAAGAATTTTTGTTAGGTAAGTGAAGATGGGCAGAATCTCGTATAAAGATAATAATACGTATTGCAATGTAAATAAAACATCCGCTATACATCCGCAATAAATATTGCGGATGCGAAATCGGATGTGGGATTTCATGCGAAAGTTCCGCACTTGCGGATGTGGAGATCCGCTACATCCCTAGTTCCGCGAGATATATAACCAACCCCATCACCCACAGGTAACCAATGGCGGCAGAGATTATGACAGCCGAAACGTCATGCTATACAAATTTTCTCACTCCGAGAAAATTTCATCTATATACAATGCCGAAAAAGTCTCGACTCTTATATAGGCCCCTACTTAATATTTTTGTTTGAGAATGGTCCCCAGACTGCGAGAAGTATAAAACGATCTGAAACCTTATGATTCTGCTATTCAGTCAGCTCCGCTCGAACCTTACCACTGTACTCTTTTGGGTTAAGTTCCGACACGACCGCGAATTGCTGCCACTGACCGAAAAGGTTAGAGACTGATGCACGTTCTAACTGTACGCAGTAAAGCGGGAGTTGCAAAGGATCTAATTATTGACCTTGAAGACTGAGTTCTACAGTTGATAGTGTGCAGTAAAGTGAATTCCAGCTGTCGCCGATTTAGCTAAATCCAATTCTATCAGTATAGACAGGAATAGTTAACTGTCAGGCAGATGGTCGCCTTGATAGGTTCATGAGAGCGTGGCAGGGTCGGCTATCGAAACCCGCGTTCCCACGACGCACACAGGGGTATTTGACACAAAAAACAATAAAAAAAAAAAAATTTAAACAAATTCTAAGAACCCGTATCTACTTGACTCGAGGCAAATGTCTATAGAATAACAATCAGCTATGTTTTTTGGATACGCTTCATTCCCCACCCCGTGAACAGTCATCTTCTGAGCACATTGCAAGACCCACGTACTGTTCCGCAGCAAATACAAGAAAATTATAAGTTGTACCATTTTAATTTGTGAGTGATGTTAAGTGAGTAGTGGTGATTTTAATCATGGATATTGTTCAGCCAGGTGCCTAGAATTGAAATAATAGAAACATACATCGAAAGGTAATGCATAACTTTATTTCTGTACATTTTGTAAGCTGACTCATTTTTTACTGATTTTTTTATTGCGAAAAGTATTAAAAAGTGATTTTGTTATATTTCCGGACGTTTCCCGAGTCTGATTTCTTGTATGGTATTAGTTTAGTGTGCTATCTTGATGTTCCATTAAAAATTAGGTGCCAAAAAGTGCCAAACGTCTATTTATTCGAAAATATTCTAGATTATTTACAATGAAACGAACTTACTTTTTTCGGTCACATTTTTTCATCTAAGATTTTATTTGTTACAGGCTCTTCTGGTATCATGCTCATGACCCGAAAAGTTATTTATGATATGATTAAACACGAGAAGGAAATGATTTCGTGCAAAAGTTGGAATTAGTCGAGGAAAATATTTTAAATCAACCGACATTCACGGTCGAACAAACCCAACAGTTCGAACAAAAGTTTTCAAGGCTTAAATGGGAAATTAAAAGAAAATGGCGGGCTGATAAGAGAACTGAGAGTGTAGTTTTGAAGAAATACCATGTTTGGTTCAAAAGATCTATCGAAATCCCCATAAAATCAAATCCGACCAATGTGGATTGGCCTAGAAAATCTTTCGATGATTTGACCGATTTTAGCAAATGATGTCAGCAGAGATAATAGGTATTAACAAAACATTGATTGAAAGGTTTTATACTATTATGTGAATGATATATAGTGGGCACAAGATAGATATTAAAAATAAATTATTCCCCACTGCCAAGAAAAATTTAAGATGTACTGTATAATGAACTGTAATCGTGGCATCCAATGTCACCTATACAAGAAGTATTGATTGAGGGCCCACTTATAATAGAGTATGTACTTTTTCCGATAGGCACTCTGTCAGAAGCAGCAGCAGAAGCTAGAAACAAACATTTTCGACGATTTAGGGAGACACACTTCAGAAAACTTAGTTGGGTATAGTGCAACACAGATGTCATTGATAGGCTTTCATTAACTTAGGACCCGTATTTGAGCTTCATCAGGAACAGCACAAAATCCCCAAAACATCTAATTCATTCAATCCAGAAACTACTAAAATATTACTTTAATGGGACACGAGTACTCAAGAAGAGAACGAGCCATAAGGTGAAGGTTTGGACGACGAAGGATGGGGCGGTTCGTCAGAATGATATTTTAGTGTACATGAGTGATTATTGTTTAAGTATTTTGTAAATATTCGCTTAATATGTTATAAAGTGTATGAACACAACAAGTGTTCTGTATTATTACTCCTACTTTACAGTTATAAGTTCTAAAACGCAAATGAAGCGAAACAAAAATCCAAATCACGTAGAAATAATTTTGATCGACTTTTTGTGTCAAATACCCCTGCGACGTCTTGTAACGGAGGCCGCACCTCATTAGCCGAAGTATATGGATGAGCGCGCGTCACAGATTAGCCCTCGCTACCTCGCCGCCACCTCTCCACCACGTTGCCTAGTGTCATTTGACACAGAGCACTTTACAGCAACAGAAGGGGTGCGCACCTCTGCTGCAAACCGATGGCAACGGCGCACTACTACACACGCCTATGATGGGTAGCTGCGTGCCATCCCCGCCAGCAGAAGCGGCCCCGTTGCCACGGCGTGATGTTGGGTATCCGTCCGGGGCGGTTTCCGTTACAAGACGTCGTTGGAACGCGGCTGAAGAGTGGTCAACTACTCTGCATGACTGCCCGACAGTGAAAGGTCTGCCTCATAGCTTGTACTTTCAGGTCACCTCGGATGACGCAAAATTAGGAAGGGTACCGGAACCTGAACCATTAGGCAGCGTCCATAAACTATGAGGTTCGGTCTAGGGTGGGAGAGAGGTTGGCTGGAAAGCTACGTCGTAAGAGGGGTGGTTCCGAGCCAGGCCACGTAGCTTTTCATTCATATTATTTGTTACAGGTACAGGACACACAATAGGACGTAAATATTTATTTCCGTCATTAATTATCTCCATATGTAATTTACGATAGTCTGACAAGAGAAAACAGTATGAAATGTCTTCTGGAAACAGTATGGAAAAAAGCTACGTGCTACGTGGATGGGGGAGGGGGGGGGGAAGGGTAGAGAGAAAAACCACGTCAGGCTACGTGGGGGAAAGGGGGTTGACAGGAGGTCAAAATGAAGCTACATGGTTTATTGACGCTCCCTTGGTTCTGACTGCAAGCTAAGCTAAGTCCTTAAGGGGCATCCATTGATGACGTAAGGTGTTTTTCCGGAATTTCGGACCCTCCCCTCTCCCCCTCTAGTGAGATTTTGTGAGATCTGGTCGGACTCTCCCCTCTAAAATGAAGTGAGATTTTGACGGAGACCCTCCCCTACTAATCGACCTCGCAACTTTTTGAGACCTTTTTTCTTAGGTCTAATGCTTCCAAGGGCGGGTATACCCCCTGCCCCCCCCCCCCCCCGTCCAAAGGTCGGTATGTGGACCTTTTTCTTTTTGGAAATTCTTGTAACATGATAGCTCACTTGTCGCCCATTGTTAATCGCTCGACAATTGAATATTCCTGTAAGTCTTCAAATAATAATGGTCTTCAAAATTACCTTTTACAAATGACTGATGTTACCGATTCTGTTCAGAGTAAATTTTAAGACAGCACTGTTCTGGACTTATTGACTCCTTCGCCCCCCAGTGTGACTGCGCACCTTTACATCTCCCCCCCCCCCTCCCATACTGGTTGACAATGGTTCAACGGGCCCAGGTTCAATTCCAGGAACCGTCCTACCGTCGACCCTGATTGCTGTTCTTAAACGGTTATAACCCTAGGCCAGCGTTTCTCAACCTTTTTAAATTGTCAAATATAATATGGACCTTATCTTCACTTATGTGCGTTATGTGGGACATATTTAATTGGGGCGATCATGTAGCTCGGGCCGTAGACCGTTTGAGTGCGGCCCTGATGACCGTCGTTCGATACCCGACGAAGCATTGGATTTTTCGTCGAAGCTGAAGGTTCGGAAGGCTCTCTCGGCTACGGCCACACTTGCGTTTTTTTTCACGCAAGATTTGAGCGTGAAATCCCGCGACAATATGAACTACATTGAAGTATATAAGGCCGGCCACACTGGCGTGATTTCACGCACCGGGAAGTGGGAGAGAGCCGCGTGTTCAAGGTCGCCCGCAGCAGAACGCTCCCCGGCCCATTTTTCAGCGGGATTTCACGCTGCAGTGAGTGGCCACACTTGCGTCAAAAACACGCCGCGGGGACTGACTCTTGTTTGTTGCGTTCTCATTGTTTGTTCTCGTTATGGATTGCGTAGATAATGAACTGCTAATACTGGAAGTACAAAAATATCCCTGTTTGTATGACCTAAGACATTCGGATTATAAAAACAGAGATATCAAGAGGATTTCATGGACAGCAGTGACTTCTGCCGTTTTGGATGGCATGTGGGAAGGTTATGATGAAGAAACAAAAGCAAATTTAGGTAAGTTTACTCATATTTTAATAAACATTGTGCATGATATTATACAGAATTCTCCTCTCACGACGGCGGCGACGCACAACTATTACCGCGGCACATAATGCAATTACTGCATTCTTATGATTTTCTGAAACTCTGTTCATAATTTCGAGAGCAGTCTAGTTGACAAGCAGCTGAACCTTTAAAAACTGGTGGTATGTGCACGCGCGGGATAGGCTGCGTGTTTTTCACGCGCGGGAGAAACACGCAAGTGTGACATAGTCTGCGGGATTGCCACTTCGCGTTTTTTTCCCGCTGGGTCTCGGCGTGAAAAAAACGCAAGTGTGGCCGTAGCCTTATGCGATGAATACTGGGGAGGGAAGAACGGCCGGAGCGTGGCACTGACCCTGTCACTTTCCTTCTAGTACGGAGCTCTACGTACGTCTGTGAATTTAGTGGAGGTGGCAGGTATCTAAATTTTTAATATTCTGCCTGCGGACCGCGTGTACCATCCATAAGAGGCTGCCCGAGGTCAGTTAGCTCTATTGTTTCCCTTCTACTGCTCTTACCCCTACATGTGACTCGTCTACCTGGACACAACGTTCAGCTCGGTGAAGTAGGAAGGGAGGGGATGGTGAGGTGAGGAAAAGGGCAAATTAACATGACCTTGAGCCGTCAGTTCGAGGTGAATAGGGTATAGCGGTCCGCGAACCACAGGTTGAGAAATACTGGCCTGGGACAATGCCGCCATCTCATTACCTACACATTTCACAAACAAAAATACTCTTATCATGTAGAATACAAACTACACGTTTCACGCATTTAATCTCACCCATTATAAGTTCTCATGGCACGAAGGAGATGGAAGAAACTCCATCAACAACGTGAACCGATTAGCCAGCATGGTGCTCCCGGAACTAAAAACCATACGCTAAAACAAAAACGCCTAAACGAAGAAATGCTATAAAAAACAGTTATTTAAGAAAATTGTGTATTCGTCAGTACATAACATTTTTCCCCGCTACCTCTACGGCAGTATTTTTGATTCTGCAGCTTGACTGCTTTACAGTACTGCATCAGCTGGATACCCTTTATGTAACCGTTTCTGGAGGAAAAATGTAATACAGGCTGCGATGTATATCAAATATTTTTTAATTAATTTTTTTGGTTTCGTAATTATTTATTACAGCTTTTATTTATCTGGGGTGTGCGGCTTAACTTCGAATTTCTCCTAGTGTTAAGAACAATCCAAAATTTGCAGATTCTTCAGTGGAAAACAAGTTTATAACACGAGGTTCACACAAGCTTCAAGGATAATGATTGAAGACACTTCTTTTAATCTATACACACGTACGAGCCTTAAAACTGATCTCTGACTATAGGAAAGCTTGGCTTTATTAATGATAGGAAGTTCCGAGGTTCAGATTTCACATTACATTATAGGTCAAATTTACCTGGTAAGATTACCAGTTATGTTAGAACTGGGGTAGGAAATAAGAGTTCATCAATAGAATAGCAGATTAGTTTCTATTATTTGTATGAAGAATACACAATATTTTTCAGGTAAACAATTAACAATTGTATTTTAGCTTATTTTTATATCCTTCGAATAGGTTTCTGTGTAGATTCTTCACAAACCTAAAAAACAATGCCGGCGTTCTGATTTGAATTCGGGCATCATGAAGACATCCGTTTTTTTGTTTTTTGATTTTCTTCTTCAAGTTTTTTTCCTTCTTTTTTTCTTTATGGTTCCAATTATTCTATTTTAATTCACCTCGTATAACACTCTTCCTTAGAAATTATTGAAATAATCACTATTGAATTCTACTATCTCTGCATATGGGAACTAAGATTCTAGAAATGGTTTGGTGGATGGTGCGATCTGAGTAAAAATGTGCGGCACAGAACCCATCTTTAGCTAGTTAAGTAACAATAAAAGATGGGCTTATGACTTAGGGAGCATCCATAAATTACGTGAGGTCAAATGAGGGAGGGGGGGGTCCGGCCAAAATTTCACCAAATCTCACCCAGGGGGGGGGGGAGGGTCTACAGAAATTTCACGTAAGATTTTGAAAAAAAATTTCGGATAGTAGAGCTAAAAAAAGTTTACAAATTTCGCGAAAAGCGATTTTACGGAGAAATTTCGTCGAAAAAACGAATTTTGGAGGGTGAGACCTAAAAAAAAGGTCCAAAAAGTTTCAAGGGCTATATCTAGGGGGGGGGGGTTCTCACGGACCAGATCTCACCAGAGGGGGGGGGCGTCCGGTGAAATCTCACCAGAGGGGGGGGGGGAACCGGAAATCTGGAAAAACACCTCACGTAATTTATGGATGCCCCCTTACGGACCCAAGTAGAGTAAGTGGTCAACTAACTTAGTCCTGAAGTTCCAACAAATATTGATAAATACATACAATTTAATTTTTATTAAATCATGGATACGTAATAAGAATTACTCAAAAACTTTTAGAACAGGTTCAAAAATAACTAGTATTTTCCTACTGCTTCGCAAGCGCTTACTTAGACCTTCGTTTTTTATTTTCGAGTTATAATTATTATTCCAGAGAAGGAAAACATTTAATGCCTTGTAAGAAGTTTCATTTCGTTTAGTTACTATCTAATTTCCTGTGTTAATGTGTTTTCTTTTTTTCTATCTAGCGTAATGTAATTAAGAAAAAATCATAGATTAATAAGTGAAATGCTCATAAGCTACTTGAACATCAGGTATTTTAATATAAAGTGGAAAATTTCTATGTAATTGCGAAGTTTGAGTATCGATATTGGTTAGGTTTCTGGCCGATGTTTGTAATGTTTGTATGATGTTTAAGACTTTATCATAGATATCAGAATTTATTGATGTGATAATGTTCGATCCAGTGGTTGGATTTACTTTTTCCGTGTATTCTAATGTATTATATTTCAGAAAACTGAAGACACAAATAACCGAAGAAATACAGTTAAAAATAATATTAACAGAATCCAAAGAGTGTTGTATTTATGTTATGTAGTGTGATCTTTGGTGGGTATGTTTTGAGGTTAAAAAAGGAGTGCTTTAGATCCAGTGTGATGGGTAACGCCTATTCGTTCTGGTTACAAACAGATTATCGTTTCTTGATCTGTCCTCCCGTCACACATAGTGATAAGATATAGATTTTAAGTTAGACCTTAAGATTTCAATCTGTGAAAACCACATCGAAATTGTTTTTTAGTTTTTACGTGATATGGTAACAAAATTACAAACATATGCAGCCCGCTCACGTATTTTTCTGTATAGGGATAACTAGTTTACATTAGTTGCAAATCGAGTTAAATATGTGTGAACGAAGGATTTCGCGGCGTGTCGCTGAAATATAATCTTCAACTGTTCTCCGCCAGATGGTGTTGAAGAAAGAAGAGCTTTCGGCGGCGATCTCTGCCGCCATCTTCAGGTCTGGTGTTACCGCTGTGACAACCAGGCAGCTCTGGTTGTCACAGCGGAAACACCAGACTCAAAGATGGCGATAGAGCTCGCCACCGAAAGCTCTTCTTTCTTCAACACCATCCGGCGGAGAACCCGCGAAGATTAAATTTCAAGTGAAGTATGTTTGTAATATAACTAACTTAAAGAATTAAACATACTTTAGGTATGCTGGAAAGCAGCTTTTTACACTCTGACAGTGTTTCCTCCACAGACGTTGTCGCTCACATACTTGACGGTTGTGATTTCTGCATTCCACGAGACGTACATCGTGCTTGGGGCCTTTGCCATCACCGCCATGGTCACCATAACCATTGTCATGCTGGCGATCTGTTGTCCTGTGAGTAAAGCTTTTATTATATGCTTTACAATTGTTTCAAAAATGTGGTTTACTCTAATTACATGTAGCACAAAGGAGGATGACACAACATAATTTTTCTTTTACGTACTTCCTTGGTAGCTACATTTTTATAAAAGTTGGATACTGTGAAAATAGAATAGGAAAGTACACTGGTGTGAAAAACTTAAAGACGAAAGTAACGACCCCATGCGGTGTCTCCACCAAGTAACATAACTCGATGAATCTCGACGCATAGATAGATAAAACTGCTACAGTATGGAAGAAATACGCGATGAGACGAACGGAAACGACTCATTTACGTAGAGACAATAAGTTATACTCAAGTCACTGCGACTCCTGCTGAACAACACAAAAAGAAGGGAGATAGTCCTTAAAACGGTGTGTGTTCTCTACGAACAGTGAAGCATGCTATGTAGCATGCTCCCATGCTGGCCACAAGGTTGGTAAGGAGTTATTGTGGTAGGGCGTTCCATTCTTTCTTCTGGGTGATTGACATCTTTTGGGTATTCGTTGGTGCATGTGGACGTGTCTCTTCAACGCATTCTACACGTGCTCAATGGTATTTAAGTTGGGGGACAGGCAGGCCAACACATTCGCCGAATACCTCTCGTTCCAAGAACTCCTCCATCAGCGCTGTTCGACGCAGTCGCGCATTATCCACAAAAATGAAGTTAGAGCCGAATGTACCCCTTAAAAGACGCACTTGGGGAAGTAGTACAGAGTCACAATAACGTTGACCGGTAGTCAATTTACTTCCCAAGTAAATAAACCATTCTGTAAGACTCCTTTCACACTATACAGCCAGTGTTTCTCGCTATCATCATTATTTTAGTTTTTTCCACGCTCATCTCCAAACCATTGTAGTCCACCATTTTCCTAATTCTCTTTTCAGATTCCGTTCTTCTCCCACAGCATACGCCATCAGCTTTACTTCTGCTGGTTTTCTCTGTCCCTGAACTTCTGTGATGACTTCATCTAAAACCATATTGAACAGGTGACAGTTCACTTCCTTACCTAACATCCCTTTTGGTCTGAAACCAATCCGGGAGTCTATTATCTACCCTCTCACTGCTTATTAATGTTCCTTCGACGATTCTTTTATATAAAGCCTTCAAATGCCAGTCAGTATTTTGGGATTTCAGGAACTCCTGAGAGATAGCTTGCGGTCTGATCATAAAAGAACAAAACAAAACGTGCACCCGACAGTTTTACCGCCCCGCCGTAAAAAAACGATAGCTCGCCCCTTCCACCAAACAGTAACATGACAGATAACAAGTTTATCCATCTTACGAATATTCCATATCTCGCAACTATAAATTCA
>CM061918.1:74841052-74869582 GCA_031002005.1 Vandiemenella viatica
TTCCCTCTACAAAGTTTATCTTTAAATTCGTTCAAAGTTTTCGGTAAATTATTCATCATTTCTCTTGGTAACTCATTCCAATCCCTGACACCCTTACCTAAAAAAGAGAATCTTCCCACACCCTAGTGCCTGAAATCGAGTGCCAGCTTGTGGTCATGGTCATCTTTTCCCTTCCATGCACTACTTTTCATACCTATTGCAATATCTTTCCATGCCTCATCACCAGTATATGCCCTGTACACTCCCATGACCCTCCTCATCCTCCTCCTGTCTTGCAATGAATCCCATTCCAGCTCCTTTATCATATCCGTCCCTGATTGCATTCTGCGATAATTTCCAGAAACAAATCTAGCAGCCCTTCTTTGCACCCTCTCCAACTCCTGTATTTGATACGTAAAATGAGGGTCCCATACTACACTACCATATTCGAGCAATGGTCTGACCAAAGTTTTGTAACCCAATTCCTTGACTTCTCTCGTACATCCCCTCATAACTCTCTCCAACAAGTGCAGAACTTTGAAACCTTTTCCTACCACCTGTCCTATGTGTCCTGCCCAGTTAAGCTTGTTATCAAAAGTAATTCCAAGATATTTGCATTTCAAGTCTTCAGCAAGCAATTCTTTCCTCACCTTATATTCATAATTAACCTTTTGTTTTTTATTTGTGTATCTAATAAGCTGACTCTTCCTTGCATTTATCTTCATTCCATGTTTACCAACCCAATTAGATATCCTGTCCAGATCAACCTGCAACTGTTTACAATCCTCTATCGTTTTGATTCTTTTATACAGCATTATGTCATCTGCAAACAATCTAATTTCAGATAGTAAACAATCAACACAATTATTCATTAGAATAATGAATAGCAATGGTCCCCTGTGGCACACCCATTTTTACTTCCACTTCTTTTGATACTACATTTCCTACCCTAACTTTCTGTTTTCTACCTTTTAAAAATTCTTCTACCCAGCAAATGACTTTCTTATCCACACCAATAGTTTTTACCTTATTTACTACCATTTTATGACTTACTCTGTCAAACGCCATAGACAGATCTAGTGCTACACTATCAATTTGGCCTCCCTTGTCCATTTCATCTGAAATATCTTGGATATATCCCACCAACTGAGATTCGCATGAATATCCTTGCCTGAAACCATGTTGCCTGCTTGAAAACCAATTACGTTCCTCACATATATTTCTGATGTGGTTGCATATCAATCTTTCCATGAATTTACCTACCACTGATGTCAAACTGATTGGCCTGTAATTCTCAACTCTATTTCTCACCCCTCCCTTATGTACCGGTACTACTATTGCACTTTTCCAGTCCTGTGGTAAGCAGCAAGTGTCTAGACTCAATTTAAATAATATTAGAATACAAACAATGTGTTGTTCTAAGACAATCAACAATCCGCGTGAAATAAAAGGTTTAACTTTTACATCCAGATTTTCTGTGGCAATAGCTAGGCATACACACACACATTTGTGCGACAGCAATTCCGTGGCGATCCATATAGAGTAAAGACGATAAAATGTGTGTGTTAATTGTATAACGACGAGCCACATCAAAAGCCAATAACAATCGTTACAGATTTGAACGTGGTGAGCATGCGCGACGGTAACCATACACACAGATATCTCACTTAACAATTTACTCGCGGCAGATAAGACTTGCTGAGTGTATAACAAGTTAAGTAAGATGAGTTGAGAATTCGTAGCTGATTTCATTGCGACATATCAGCAACATACTCAATTGTGAAAGGTGAAACCAAAAGAGTATGCGAACAGAAGCTTAAAAAAATTAGGATATAGTGCATTGAGAGAGGTTTGTGAGAAATATAATGTAAAAGTTGATAGTTCACTAGGAAAAAAAGAAAATCCACTCTTTGCGGAGTACTTTTCGCAAGAAATATATATTAATATAAAAATGAAAATTCGACAAAAACTAATTTACAATATTACTACGACTTACTACTGTTTATGAGAGATCAACACGAACCAATGGACAGTATCAGCAATATAGGAAGCCCAAATTATGAAGGGGAAGATGTATCTGTGCATTTATGTAATACTAAATAAATCGAAGAAAATGCTTTTAAAATAGTACAAGTAGCAGTATATCATCGTGTTTATAATCTTCCTGCAACCACTTTTTTGTACATACTGTCCGTTTCTTTTTTCTTTTTTACTGCTCTAATATAAGCTGCTGCACGAATAAACACATTTTTTTGTGCAGAACTTAAAAACATGATTCATTTCAATATTGTCACGTTGCTTGTAACATAACCCACTACACTTGGCTCGCGATGTTTTGGAAATCCCAGTGAGCCGCGAGCCAGGAAATCATGACGGATAAATCCGTAGACAACTAGCATAAACACAAAAATTTGAGCGCGGCGAGCCAGCTGAACGACAAATGTGTGGAATTGATGTTCCTGTGTATGGGCTCCCAGAAGTACAGGGTCGTCGCGAGAATATCCGCGCGCAAATGTTTGGCGAGCTTACTCGTGCGCAAATGTGTGTGTGTATGGGCAGCTATTGCTAGGTGAGTAGGAGGGGACGGCCGATTCAAGCCAGAAACCGGGAAAACCCATGACGTCACGAAGTGGTGGGGCGGACCTCCCTTGGCGGGCTTTTGAATCAGCCAATGGCGGCCAAGGTCGTATGACGTCACACGTTAGTTCTTTGGCCGGCCGCCCAGATGGTAGCATCTCCCAAGGGCTTAATTTCTTTGGGCGCAGACATTCCACACCACCCACCCAACCCAAAACAAAGTCTTCCAATGAACCTGGGTAGTTCCTCTTACTACATACAATGACAATATCACGAATCGTCTGGTGGGGCCGGGTGTTCGCGTAGAAAACACAGAGAGGCTTACAGTATGCGGCCTGGTTTGGAAGGGTCTTCGGACTGGTCGTGCCAGTCGGTCGCTGGTTCCGCGCACCTCCCCGTGGGCACATATCCGTGGGCACCCTTAATGGGTCGCGAAATGCGCCTTGCCTCACCGTTCCTGCTGTTATGGCGGGTAATTGTGAAGAGTCTAATTCCGCGGCAGGGGCGTAGTGAAGTACTAAGGCACTATGGTGTGGTCGGGGTGTTGGCTTGAGGGTACCAGTTACCGCACATCACCTCAAACTGGTCGGTGGACCGAACATTTGTACTTATGTTATGGTGCACCACAGTCACAGCTGGGTGAGTTTCTGATGCCCCACTCACACAACAGTGGCCACACCGACCATGGTTGATACGTGTCCAATGTTTTACGTGACAGGTCAAATCCTGCTGGTGGATGTTGATCACTAAATAGTTACTGCCACTGCTTGGGAGCTACATTCTTCCATTCCTGCCGCCATTCTGCTGTAGTCTTAAACCCCCTGTCAATCAGCCCTTTTGCTTTTAGTACGGGCGGAGAACTTGATTTTAAATGCCAAAATCTGTGATATATTTACACATGGGTGGGAAGATCAATGTTCACCGATATTTTCCTCTCGCAGCAGATTATTAAATCTTCGTAGTTTAGGAGGTTCGATATGGCTCAACAAAGGCAACCACAAAAGAAGAGTAGATTTTAGTGTGCCATTGATAATGCGCATTGTCTGGTTAAGGACTTTCAGTCTTCGTAACATGTGGCCTATTCGATCACACAGAAGAACAGTGCTCGTTCTGGCCTCGCATTCAGGAGGACGCCGGTTCGAATCCCCGTCAGGGCATCCAGGTTTGGATTTTCCATGGTTTCCCCAAATCACTCCAGGCAAATGCCGGGATGCTTCCTTCTAAAAGGCCATGGCCGAATTCCTTCCCGTTCCTTGGTACCTGTCGTATCCCGCCTCTAATGACCTCGACATCAACGACACGTAAAGCCATAAGTAAAAAAATAAAAAATAAAAAGGAAACAATACTCTGCTTTTGAGATGACCAGATCCTTTGCTGATGATCGAAGTGTGGATGCATTAACTCCACTAATTGATCGAGCAAGTTTCTGGATGATGTTGTTCCTTGTTTTTAGTTTAGCAGCGCTCCTAATCAATTGTGTCCTGAAGGAGCTATGAAAAAGCGTTACTAACATAAATAAATCCTACTAAAAGAATTTTCATTACAAACTGACACAAAGATTCGCTATGTATAGCTAGATCAAAATTTGCGTCAAGAAAAGATTCTCATTGTCTGCTCCGGATTCAGATTATCAAGAGCCATAAGAAATGCATTCAATAAATAAGAATCCCATCAAATTCCAAAGAGCTAAAGCGAAATTGCGTTATGACGAATACAAAATTTAATCTGATGAATAAATTTGTAATGACACAAACAAAGAGCAATAGCACAAAAACTTCAATAATATTGTTAAGAAATTATAGCCTTATTGGAGTGTCTATAGAACGCGTTGTTAACCCCGAACAATATGTAAAACTAAATTTTAAGTAGGACATTTCACAGGTCCCAGCTGTTTTCTACTTATCTCGAGGTTTGATTTATCAGTTTCTTGTAATATTGTACAATACAGCCCCCTTGATAACGTACTTAATCCAGTCCCATTCAAAGGATGACTTTCCCACAACTCTTCCGTCTTACTCACTACAGGCACTAATTCAAAGTTACCTTGACAGATCGAAAGTAAACCGTTAGGCCCAATTCACACAGAAGGGACGTGGCGCGGACGTCGGGCGGAGACGGGGCGCGGACGCGGCGCGGACGTGGCCTGTTCAGTCAAAACAGAAGGGACTCGCGCGCGACATGGTTTCTACCATGACTTCGTCTGACGATGAAGATATTTTAACCTTACTACATTTAAATCATATTCAATAGAAGAGTAGTTTCTGGGTTCATCCTTTATGGCTGAAGAAGGGGAGGAAGTATGGAATTTTTGACGTGATGAAAGAGTTGGAAATGTATCCTGAACGTTTTCAAAATTTTTACAGAATGTCTCAACCATGTTTCTTTTATCTACTGAACAAAATTAAGGATGGCATACAGAAAAAAATCTACCAACTGGAGATCGCCAGTTTTTCCAGAAAAGAGGATATTTATTACATTAAGGAAAGCAATCAAAACACAAACCTTTATTTGAAAAAAAAATTACTTAAACGAAAGAAGTCATTCAATGTATAACTATCTGTTTTCACATCAGTCTCTGTGCTTGATGCGTAGTATGTCTCCTCGATTTGATGATAATGTAATATAGAGTGGAGGTGTCGATGTGCCGATACCAGCATCAGTTGTTGGCGTTATCAGGATAGTCGTCACTGGTTACAAACGATAAGTCCGAAGCATTCTATTCAAAATTCCTATTTTGATTTTACGTTTTTGTTGTGCTGTCATAGATTTCATTCTGCCAAATTTTTTGAAAAAAAAAAAAAATCTGGATCAAGTTCTAGAGCTTTTGGTTCATGTTTATTTTTGTAACAATTTATATTTTTGTTGAAAGTATTTCAACGTTTCTATAAACTGTGGAATTTATCCAACTATATTGGCAGTGTTGATGGAAAACACATCAGAATAAAAGCTCCGCCATAATCAGGTTCCGCCTTTGTCAATTACAAAGGATTCTATTCTACAATATAACATCCGCATCTGTCACTGCTAACAAGCAGTGACAGATGCGGATGGCTTATTTGTTACAATAGACATACGGCCGAAACAATGATGATCGAGCGTTTAATCGCAGCAATTTTGGAAGAGCTCTACAACAACAGGGTCTTAAATTACCCGACCCTGCCCCTCTTCCTGGAGAAACAATGAACATCCCTCTCTATTTTATAGTGGATGAAGCATTCCCACTGCAACCAAATATTATGAAACCTTTTTCTCGCAATTAATTATCAAACGATAGCAGAATATTCAACACCAGGTTATGTAGAGGTAGGAAATGTGGGGAATGTGCTTTAGGCGTATTAACTTCAAAATTCAGGGTCTTGAATACATTAATATGTTGCTCTCCTTCTAAAACTGATTTACTGATTCAAGCCATGTGCGTTTTGCACAACGCAATACGGAAATACGATGGTAAATTTTCAATACCTCACATTGAAAATATTGTAATAGGAAATCCAATGACCGAAGGAAATCCAAGAAGACAAAATGCAAAATACAAGAGAGTATTTGTGCAAGTACTTCGTAAATCGTGCACCCATTCCGTATCAGGATGGATATTGTGTATATTAATAACAGTTGCTATAATCTGCTTTCTTAAAAGCTATTGACCACCCTAGTATACCTAACAGTAATAAATTTTAAAACTAACCTGTTTCATTTAATTCCTTAGCGATCTTTTGCCATCACTGTCCTGTACATTACGATTGCAATAATCTGAACGATTAAAATCGTACAGTTCGGGAAACTTCTCAATGATTTCACAAAATTGTATATTAAACTCAAAATTATCACGTATTTTTATAACTGTGAGAACGCGTCGCCTGGAGGTCCGCGCCACGCGCCCGTTCACTGCGCCCCTCCAGACTTCGAAGAGACGCGGCGCGGACCTAAAAGGGGCGCGCCCGCGCCCCGCCGCCTCTGTGTGGATTGCGCCATTTGTTAACATAGGAGCGACCTCAAAATGCGCCGCGTCCGCGCCGCGTCTCTTCTGTGTGAATTGGGCCTTAGGTATCACTGCTATTTGGGTTGTAGGAAGACGAAAACAGGAACACCTCACTAGCTATTTCAGCAGACTACTTGAACTATTCGGGTGGAGCAGGGGACCGTTTTACACAGATCATAGGACATCTGGTAACAATAATAAAAGTACACACTCTTATATCTCTTACATAAATGTCACCATCTCCAACATTCTTTTCTCAAAGCGTGTCTCCAGTTCGTTCTCTTAGCTTCTCAATCTTTCTGCATCTGAATCATTTACTTTTTTTTTTTCGTACTTTGTTTTGTCTTTTAGCACTTGTAACTTCGAATGTTTGAATGTATCGCCTTTTCTACACTATTTACGAAAAACGAAAAAAAATATATATTTTTCTGGCTTTCCATAATCTTGAATTGCATATACTGGAGAGGATGCAGTTGTTGCTGTGTTCCGGGAATCTGGGTATTGCCATTTTTGGAGATCAACTAGTTTTTATTGCATACGATATGAAAGATGTAGCCTAGAATCAACATATCAGCATATCTCCCTACTTCAGAATGTGTGTAACACACCCAGTACAAATGTAAAGAGACTTAATGTCTGAGGCTTTAAACGATTGGCGTTAACGTCGATTTTAATTGCTTTACGCTTCGTCGACGCAGAGCTCATTAGGACTAGGGTCAAAGAACTGGAAGGAAAATTCATCCATGGCCTTTTGGTGGAACTATCCAGGTATTCACCGAATGGCATTGCTTGAGTCAGGCATTCGGGAAGACGCGGTTTCGAATCCCCGTCCTGCCATACTGTTTTCGGATTTCCATGGTTTCCCAGAACCACTCAAGCAAATGTCGGGATGGTTCCATCAAAAAGTCAAGGCCAAATTCCTTCACGTCCCTAGCCCACCTAATAATTTCGACGTCGACAAACCGTAAAGAGCGAAGCAAAAAAAAAAATCCCGAAATTTGCTGATGTTTTTTTGGGATACGATGAAAAACCGGAATCTCGATGGTTATACAAGAATTTGAACCCGTGATCTCGCGAATGCAAGGCCAAACAGTTGCCGGTCTCATTCAAAGCCACGAACAAGAATTATCCATAAAATCATAACAAAGGATTTTGCGGAACCCAAACCGGCTACAATATCTAAATTTCTCTGTGCAATTATTATAATTTCGCCAAAGTACATTGGTTAAGCAGTAATAATTACGAGGCTGTAGGTATAATCTGCTTGTGCAGGCGCGGGGCTTACGTCTTTAAATTAATGTCGCGACTGCAAATTCACCGGCTCGCGAATATGGCGCTTTAATTATTAACGGGAACGCAATGAGGCGATGCGTAACCACTAATGGAACTCTCGCTTTAATATCGATCAGCATGCAAGCCGGCGCGACGCTGAATATAGCACACCGGCAATTCGGGTAGCGCCGGCTCATTTCCTATTAACATTACAATGTGACATTCTGTCGCAGTCGCTGATTGAGACAAAACGGGAAAATATGTATTCAGATGATTTATCTGATCGTAGTTTTCGCCAGTGGACATTTACACTTGTTTTTGCGGGTCGTCCGACATATTCTCTTTCCGAGACTGCGCTTATTTTGAAAGTAACGCCTCATCTACTACCGGCTTGCTAGGTCTGTTATAGGTTTTATGGAGGAGCAGATGTATCAGTGGGACGTATAATTTTTGTTTTGTGTGATAAGTGTATTTTTAGTTATGTGGGAACGAAGCTTTTAACGCTGTTGTACATAAATAAAGTCGCGCAAAAATGTAACTTTCTTGGGTCGCTTCGAGAGAATCAATGTCTGTAGTCATTTACCACGCCTGTGCATTTGCGGTTGGTTGAATCCCCGTCCGGGCATCCAGGTTTGGGTTGTCCATGGTTTCCCCAAATCACTCCAGGCGAATACCGGGATGCTTCCTTCAAAAAGGTCATGGCCGATTTCCATCCCGTTCCTTGTCCCCAGTCCCATCCCGCCTCTAATGATCTTAGCCGTCGATGAAGCGTAAAGCAATAAGTAAAAAAAAAAAAGTGGTTGGTCGAAAATGAGGGCAGAAATAGATTCCCCTTAAAGTCCCAAGAAAGTGACATATTTACACGGCTGGAAACCATTACATTGTGTAGAGCTGTGGCAAACCGTATATATTCGTTACTGAGTAACGAGTACATAGCCTGACTGGAAGTAACGAATCGTTATTACCGAGAGGGCGGTGTAACAGTTAGCGTTCTCGCCTCGCATTCGGGAGGACGGCGGTTCGAATCCCCGTTCGGGCATCCAGATTTGGGTTTTCCATGGTTTCCCCAAATCACTCCAGGCAAATGCCGGGATGCTTCCTTCAAAAGGCCATGGCCGAATTCCTTCCCATTCCTTGCCCCCATCCTTGCCCCCCATCCTTTCCCGTCTCTAAAGACCTCGATGTTAAAAAGAGACGTAAAGCAGTAACAAAAAAAAAAAAAAAAAAAAAAAAAACGAATCGTTATTCACAAATTAATTTCGTTACTCGCATTTGTCGTATTTGTCAGTTTGATTCGATAAACGAACATATATGATGCATCATGCGGGAACTGGAACGGTTCGCCCAGCGACTAAACGAATCTTAATGAGAGATTGAACATTTGAAAATCCTAGTCCGCGCATTTCTGGGAATTATGATTTGAATTCTTTCGTTACAAAGAAAAATGTGTAGGTACAAACATGTTGCGTGTACATTATTTCAATATAATTAATATCATTTACTGTTAAGTGTAATTCTAAACTACGTTTTATAGGTCGTATTTTGAGAAGCTGCAATGCTCATACAAAGGAAATAGCGTACAAAACACTAGTGCGTCCGCATTTGGAATACTGTTGTGCAATTTGGGATCCGTATGGCAAGGGATTGATTGACACGTTAGAGAAAGTACAGAGAAGAGCCGCTCGATTCGTGACCGCTAGTTACAGTCCTTATGTAAGTGTCACAGAGCTAATACGTGGGTTAGGCTGGGATTGTTTGGCGGACAGACGACGTCGTTTTCGTTTAAAATTGTTGGAGAATAAGCGAAAATCTCTAATTTACGAGTGCAACGAAATACTTCTTCCGCCAACCTATTTAGGTCGCAATGACAGAAGGGATAAGATTCGAGAGATAAGATGCCGTACTGATACATTTATGTATTCTTTCTTTCCTCGTTCTATTCGGGATTGGAATACTCTAAAATAGGATTGGTGCTTAGCACCCTCTGCCACCCACAGTAATTGTGAATTGCAGAGTATAAATGTAGATGTAGATGTAGATATTTTTAACAAGGTAAGTAATTTTGACAATATAAAGAGTTATTTTGTAGTTTTTCCTTTTGTTTAACATTAAAATTTACGGAGCATAATTCGTAAACAGAATACTTGGATAGATTGTTTGAGATGGTTATTGTTTTTTATTAATCATACTTTAGTGAGATTTTATTGATTTCAAACATTTATAAAATGCGTTTATTCTAAAATGCGATATTCTAACTTCTATTTTATTTTACAGTCCAAATTTAACCTACACTTACTTACTACATGAACAATTTATTTAAATTTTACAAAGTACGAACAATGTCATCCCGTAACTCTTACGGGGAGCAACTCGATACAATGCTTCATGGAAGCGCTCGATTGTGCCAAAACTAACGAGTAACGATTCCATAGTAACGAGGACTGTATTTTTTTAGTAACGAATACATACGGGTACAGAATTTCTCGTTACTTTTACAGCTCTAATGTTGTGCCAGTTCCGTAATGCACCTAGCTGAGCGGAATACCGCTTAAAAATATAAAATCTTCTCCCCCGTAGTGGAAATTTTGAGACAAATCAAACTGGAGTCGTAAAAATTTAATAATGGTATTAATAATTATAACAATTTTATCCTATTATTCCAATGTGTATAATTTATTATGCGAACTTTTTACCTTTTTACTTTTTATTCTGTTAACCTGTTAATGTGTGTATTATTTAACATGCTGTTTTAATTTTTTTTTGCTGCTTTACGTCTCTTTTTAACATCGAGGTCTTTAGAGACGGGAAAGGATGGGGGGCAAGGATGGGGGCAAGGAATGGGAAGGAATTCGGCCATAGCCTTTTGAAAGAAGCATCCCGGCATTTGCCTGGAGTGATTTGGGGAAACCATGAAAAACCCAAATCTGGATGCCCGGACGGGGATTCGAACCGCCGTCCTCCCGAATGCGAGGCGAGATTGCTAACCGTTACACCGCCCGCTCGGTGCTGTTTTAATTTAGGCCTATATAATGTATCATGTAAACCTGATATTTTAATGAAAAAGTGTTTTAGGTAAATTGTTATTTCTTTTCGTGTTAAGGTAATGTGTAAATTCGCTGTTCTAAGTAGATATTGAATTAAGTAAGCTTGTTATCTCATGTATATTAGGCACCATGTAAATTTCTTCTTCTTCTTCTGGTGCCTATCCGTTCCGGATGTCGGCAACCATCTTGACTGTCTCGTCTCTGCTGGTTGATGCTCGGATTAACTCCGTAGTTGTCTTGGAGGTCCATGTTCTCAGATATTTTAACCAGGAAGTTCTTCTTCTACCAGCACTTCTCTTTCCTGGTATTTTCCCCTGGAGAACAGAATGCAGCAGTTCGTAACGGCTATTGTTCCTCATGATGTGGCCAAGGTACTGCAGCTTCCGTGTTTTTACGGTGGTCAATATTTCCATATCTATTTTTCATTTTGCGGAGCACTTCAGCCTTTGTGGTGTGGTCTGTCCATGGTATCCTCAACAATTTTCGATATAACCACATTTCAAAAGCTTCTGGCCATTTACTGATTGCCTGAAGGACAAATAAAAAATAAAAAAGTGCTGCCTGGAGCCATTGTACAGGGCGTTCGCCGGGAAACGCTGCCCACTGTTAGCGCTACAAGGAAGAAACTGCTCGCGGCGAGCGAGCGGTCAGCTTCCGGCATTGTTCGACCGTCGGCCGCGGACTATTTCATAATACTTACGTTTCATAAACTTGTATGTGCTAAGCATTTAAATGTGACGTCAGTTGCGGATCAACAGTGCCATCGTGGACACCCTGCAGGTACCAGTTGCAAAATCTAATCCTAGGCCCCTGGTCTATTTCTGTAATTTTATGCACGACAATTGTTTTGTACGGCTTTAAGTGAACTAGCTTTGTTACCTTCCAGGCTGACGTCTTAGATACGCCTGCCTGCTGCCCTAACTGACTTAATGATTTTTTGGGTGACTGTTCTAGTCGAAAAGCGATATCGTCAATTTTCTCCTCTGTGAGAATACGGTTGACCAACAGTCTCTTGTTGTTAAAAAATGAACCAGTTTCTCTTACTTTTTTAACCAGACGCAGAATTGTTGATTTAGCTGGCAGTAAAGCGCCAGGATATTCGCGACGAAATTTACTGCGACACTTTATAAACGACTTCTTCTTCACATATGTATCGTAGAGAAATATTCTTTGTTGCAAACTGTAACGTACCATAATTTTACTCACACTCAAACACGGTACAGATTAGTAAGAGTATGAAGCCCCAAACCAGCCAAACCGCAAAGAAACGTTTATTCACAACACTGTTGGGGCAGCGGAGGTGTTAAACAGTGCGGTGATTCACGGCGCCGTGTGGCGGGAGTTGCTGGCTTCACCGTCCCAGCAAGTTGCCGACGGCAACAGACTGGGAGGGTAGCGTTTCCCGGCGAACGCCCTGTACTTCTCCCATCACGAGTGGTGACCTGTTAACGCGCGCAACAACTCTAGTGGGTATTTAATCATTACTGCTCCTACAATTTAGTATCTGTATATATAATAGGAAATTCCGAAGACAGGACGGTGAAACCCGGTGGTATCCTGCTCTTCCAGTAGAAACATATGGAACCTTCGAGCTTAACATACCCATCAGTCTAAGAAAACGCCATCAACAGTGTCAAACACCCCTACGCCACCTACTTTACGAAGAGGTTTGCGATTTAACACGGGACTTTGATACAAAATCTGGTTGTTAGAAATTTTACACCACAAATTATTCTACCCGTTGGGCAATTACCGATCCTAAACCGGATCTAGAACTAACAGTTGCTAACCTATCAAACTGTGGATCTAATCTATAATTACTAATAACTCTGGTCGCTGTTAATTTGCGAGTGAAGGCTTACACGTGACGTCACTATTCTCCATCCAATAGCTATCAAGGTGAGTGAGTGAGCTTAGGAAATTATAACGTAGATAGATGAGCTATTGTTGTTTACTGTGAGTTTATATACCTCGGTGGCAATTTCCTTCCACACTAATTTATGGTTTATGCGGATTTATATTTTAAAAATTTTCAATGTGCCACAACGATTTGAGCTGACGGTAGTGGTCTAGAAACGCTGAGGATGCCATAAAAAAAGTATTAATAACTCAGCGATTAAAAACTTTACCAAAGCACAGAAATATCGGAGAATAAATCCCTCCATACTGATGAATTATGTCGCCATTGCAACACGATTTATTTGAATTCTGAAGACCTGCAACAAGAAGAACGGACAATGATGATTGTGATCATGTTAAGTCTGAAACTTTACTACAGCACAGTTAGTGAAGAATATCTCAACTTTGGAAGGTAATATTAAAAGAAACCAAAAAGTTGGCCAATCGCATCAAAAACTACGCTGTAAAGTAACAAATACCATCTCTGCATATATAAATCTTTAAGCAAGCTGTTTTGTCTGTCCCTTTGATACCGCATTTGGATGGGGTTTCCACAGTTTGAAAGCTAACGGTCAACCATAGAAACTGCGGTGTATTTTATCAGTGAGGATGATTATTTACACGTAACCAGGAAAGATAGGTGCCCCCCTCCCCACACATACACACACTGCATCTTAGGTAAACACTAACCTCGTAAGATACAGAGCAAAGATCGAAAGAGATCACAAATAAACACTTGGATTCTATTAATATTGATTTTCACTATGTAACTTTGGTTGTTTATTTCCCCAGTTTTTAGAATACGTGGAAAACCTAAATCAAACCACTACATCAAAGATTAACACTCCGATAAATTAAATAAACTGTTCTCGGGCTTCCAGCCGCGTAAAAAAGACACACTTCTTGGACTTTTCGAATGCACCTATCTCAGCCCTTGTTTTCAACCATAGATGTCACCAGACAACAGTTTATTTATTTACGACGTCGTAATATACTTAGATCTTACACTTCGATAAATTGTTATATTTACTCTACGGAAAAAGTTACAAACAATACTACAGTGCATATCTGAAATAAAATCATATTAACAGTTTCTGTTCCAAACTTGATAGCGGTTGTGTAGAGTATTTCCTCCCCGCGTTAAGATGCCTATTGTTCACGTACATTTGTATTTAAACCGTACATTAGAATACAGGGAAAACGTTAATCAAACCACTGTGGTAATGAATAACACTCCAGTAAGCGTAAAGAAATGGTAAAATTCAATTTACGGTTAAGGTTTGCAAGGATACTATATCACAACGCTTTGCTTTGCTATTAGAAGAGAGACAAAAGGTTAAAGCATTACTTCGTATACGACGGACCGTACGAACGAAGCAGCGGAAAATGTTAGCACGCTAATCTATCTGTATAAAACGTTATACTTGGTCACGATGTAGCGATGTCTGTCACACTCTGACGTCACGCTTCCCGCCTCCGCTGCCCAACCAACAACGACCGGAGATGATCGAGGTTATACGCACTACTTAATAACAGTTCTATTTTGCTAAATATCTTATATCTTTAAACGAGCAATTCTTATATATATATATTTTGGATCTCTGGAACGGCGCTAACAATTTGGATGAAACTTCATATTTAGATAACGTTTTTCCTTTTAAGATTATCTAAATAGTGTTCCTCCCTGAAAAAAAAACAATTTTACAAAATACGAACAATTTTTGCTCTTGGTATCTTGAAAATGGCTCGAAAGCGGTTATAAAGCCATCTCGTGGATGATTCATGTACCAGGAAGCTAACTAATATTTTTATCTTTGGTTTCAAAGAACTTATATATTTAATTGAATATTTATTGTATGCTAGCTGACTCGAGGGAATAGTAGCGCTGAAGGTTTAATTGTAAAACATTTCAAAAGAAGATATTTAAAATTTGGCTTTGTAAGAAGTGATATTTATTTCAATTACACTGTAATCATTTCGAGAAAACCTAATAGAAAATCGTCTCAACCAAGTTACTCGGACTTCACCCAGTGAAGACTCAATCCTGACGATTATTCACGATATTTGTTGAATGTATAACAAATATGTAATTAGTGGGGAAAAAGGTGATTACTGCACTAGCTCTTAAAAAATTCTGGCTACGAACTCGAGTTCCAATTCCGGTGGGAGCAAGAATTTTTAAGATATGTATTTAACCATATGAACTACGGTGGGGCGTTCTGGGGTTGGGATTCTGCGTCAAATTGTAAGTCCCAGAGAAAAGGAACTGGCCGTCCTACCTGTGATAGAATTGCTTAATATGCTTCCTTCTATCCAATCTAATACTATTATATGAGCAACTCTTGAAAATAGATAAAATGGGGGCTGCACCACTTTCGGAACCTCGGCGAAATTAATAGTAGCCTGTTGAAATTTGGTTTAATTGCTTCGTCAACATGTCCTCTTCACATTTTGTGCTCTTGGTTTGCGGAAAAGTCGCTAGAAAAATAAAAAATACCGAAATATGAGGCTGAGCAACTGCGAAATGCTATCAGCACTGCAAAAATAATAAAATAAAAATTATCGGTACATGGATCATATCAACTTAAACAGTTTCGTTTCGTGATTAGGTTGAAATATAGCCTGGACCAAGAGAAAAATTTTACGCAATTTTGCGTTCTGTGGCGTCCATGGGAAATAGTGTATTTGTTTACAATGGAAGCATTCTCTGACTGCTCGTTTCTATATAAGATGGCGGGCATTACCGTATTACAACTCGGATAAAAATTGTTTATTTGTCAATTAAATAATACTTTTTCCAACGGAGAAAAGCTGAAACGGCAAGAAAACATTACAATAAAAGATTAAATCAACATTTTAAGAGACTATCACTGATTTTTCAACGCTGACGGCATCCAACGGCTGTGCGTCGCTGTCATATTTCGGCATTTTAAATTCCTGGCAAGTTTATCACAAAGCAAGAGCACAAAACGCAAAGAGGACATAATGACGAAGCAATTAAACCAAATTTCAACAGGTTACTACCAATTTCGCGTCGGTTCCGAAGGTGGTGCAGTCGCCGATAAAATTAATTTCTCACAAACGTCTCTAAGGATTTTGATGAAATCTTGCATACTGAACAGAAATCGAAAGATGCCGAGTGAAGATCGGTCACCCAGGTACTATCTCCGATTAAATGAGCTGTCATCACAATAAAAAGTATTTATTTCGTAAAAATCGAGATATTAATTGTTAGTTGCTTTTTCTTAATTAAAATTCGTCCGATGTAGATTTTTCTTATACTCCCTGCATAGCGATACTGTTGTTACAGTAAGCTAAGAAATATCTACATTATATTTTTTCAAGATTATGAGCATTATTTGATGAAAATTATACTTAGCGAATTGCTAAAATACTGCGTTAAACACATCATTTTCGACGAGCTTACAAGATATTTATATGTTGATATTATAAGTATCTGTTATAATATACTCGAAGAAATGATTTGCCGAAACACTGAAATAAACGTATGCACTGCGTTTAAATAATTATATTAATTATTAGTGGCTTTTGTTGCTGATGTCGCCATACCAGACACATGTAAATATTTTCAGTGTGTCAAATTTATATCGCAATGCAGTGAATGTATTCGAACACGGGTAATAGAATCTATGAATTTTGAACAGCAATGTTAACAGAAGTTGTGGTTATCTGGAAATGCAGATAGGTCCAGAATGATAACTGACAAATTTTATTCCAGAATACTTCACAATGAATTTAGTTTCATAAATAATTTAAGCTGCTTTCATAAGCGCGGAGTTACTGAAGTTATTATTTCATACGGATGGAAGTAGTTCCGTATTTATAGTGCTGAATGATACATGGACCAGAAATAAAACCAACATCACGCACTGTAGCATAAGGTTTTGGGATTCCTAATTTATTTTTAATTTCATTGGTTCCCTAATTCTGACATCATTAATTCAGTAGAAGTTCCATCCGCATCGCTGTATAAACTACAACTGAAAATGAGATGTGAAAATAAGATTATGAGCATAACATAACAACAGTTCTTTTTACTTAGTCAATCGCAGTAAATTGCCGGAACATTCCTTAGAGGCTAGTTTATTATAAATACCTAATTCATGTGCGATTATAAGTTATGTATGTGTATCAATATTTTGTAACAAGAGGGGATAGGAGTTTTAATCCTATTAATTAACGCCGTCGTTTACGAGAACCGAACGAAGTAGTTCGTGGGACTGTTGATTCATTTATAATATTCTCCTCACAATTAATGTATAACGCGTCTTAATCAATCGAAAATTATGTTACTTTTACCTTTTTATTTCTTCTTTAGTAACTTCCTCTCTGAGAGCTTCCCTGCACTAACAAATTAACCAACCCAGCATGTTTCAAAATATGACCTACCAGAAACAATCTTTGTTATGTTTTGAAATAAATGGTTTCCAAGCTTAGTTCTCCGGTTGTGATATTGTCAATCTATCCTCCGTTTTGCTTTTTTCTATCTATATAAATTAGAAAGTTTGGATGTATTTTTGGCCTCAATCACGCCCTAATAGCACAACAGATTTAAATGAAATTTGTCATGAAGTTAGCAAATAGTGTGCTAAGTGGCATAGGATAGTTTTTATCCTGCAAAAATGATTAGCTCCTTAAGAAACTGCCATTATAAATTCGCAAACTTCAAAGAGTTTCCTACTTGGTACACGGTAGTGATACGTTTGCTCTTTGTTGTTTATATACATCACAAACACTTCCTTTCAGAAATAAAAGCAAAAAGTTCTTATATTTGCATGTGTGTGTTTAGTTTAAAAGCGCTAAAAACGATGCACTTGACAAATAATAGGAAATATGAATCTGTACTTAAACTTAATTTTTTTTTTAAATCGTACTGTCGGTAAGTTCACGAAGAGATTTCTTCAGTTGCATACAAGAAATGGTATAAAACCTCAGGTATCACAGCGTAATTCCGTTCGTAATGTATGCGTCAGTTATAATATACGTGAAAAATCAAAGCTTGAAAAAAAGAAAAAAAAAGAGGATGTATACTAAGAGCACAAAAGTCGGTTCACTAAAAGTGACAAAATGATCGTCCGCGAAATGTCGTTTTTGTATGTTCGTGACAAATATGTAACCGTTTCGATACCACCTCAGTTCAATTTAACGCCTGTGTGTCTTTTTCTTTTTTTCGGCTATACGCCAACTTTACAAATTATTTTTACCAAAATTTAAAACTTAACGGAAGGTAACTAACCCTTTTTTGTTTTTCGTACAAAATGTCTGTAGAAATCAGTTCAGATAGTTGCTTCAGATAAACAAAACATTTTTTTTTTATTACTGTTCAATATTCTGCAAATAACTATTAAGTACTTCACTTAAAACTAATGTATTCAATGGTTTAAGGTAGAAACTTTCGATTCGAGAAGCAATATTGGGAGTTGTTTACATCGCGATACACGTCGTCACTAACACGGCGCTTATGAAAGCAGCTAATTTATTACTGATAATTACTAAATTCCTGCTGCCCCATGCTATAACAAGACTATTCTGGTCCAGGCAGCATTTCAACCTAGCCACTGTTTCCCCTAACATTGGCACTACAAAATCAAACGATATGGACACACCTTAACACATTAAGCGAATCGGAACTAATTTCCAGTTGTAGCAACATTTACTATATAAGCGTAAATTATCACAGTATGAATTTCAACTGGACCAAAGTAGGCGCACTAACACAATCACTATATCGCGATATAAACTTGGCCTTCAACATTAACGTAAGCTTTTTTAAGAGTTGTAATGAATTCTGTACTTTTCGTTGTACAGCGTTAAGAGCATTTTAGTATACATTTTTAAATTACGTTATTTTAATGATTGTCATGATGCTGATGCCATAGTTCATGTCACTGGATATAGTTTCACATGTATTTATTTTCTTCGCTTTCACGACCGCCATATTGCCAGCGTCATTTTTCAACCAGTTTTTAGTGGTTGCTTTGATATCACGATCTGAAATCGGGGGTCAAGTTTATATCGCAATTCATGACGTCACTAACAACCAAATAGTGAATTTAATTTAATTTAAGTTAATTGCAATGGAGCACACGCTACGGTGGCAATTTCCCTACACACCCAACTTCCCCCTATCCTGCACCCACCTACAATTGCCCTCTACAAATTTTAACTTTAAATTCTTTTAACGTTTTCGTTAAGTTATTCATCATTCCCCTTGGTAACTCATTCCAATCTCTGACACCCTTACCTAAAAAAAGAAAATCTCCACACACCCTTGTGCCTGAAATCGAGTGCCAGCTTGTGGTCATGGTCATCTTTTCCCTTCCATGAACTACTTTTCATACATACTTCAATATCTGTCCTTGCCTCATCGCCAGTATACGCCCTGTACACTCCCATGACCCTCCTCATCCTCCTCCTGTCTTGCAATGAATCCCATTCCAGCTCCTTTATCATATCTGTCAATGATTGCATTCTGCGATTATTTCCAGACACAAATCTAGCAGCCCTTCTTTGCACCTTCTCCAACTCCTGTATTTGATACTCAAAATGTGGGTTCCATACTGCACTACCATTTTCGAGCAATGGTCTGACCAAAGTTTTGTAACCCAATTTCTTTACTTCTCTCGTGCATCCCCTCATTACTCTCTCCAACAAGTGCAGAATTTTTAAACCTTTTCCTACCACCTGTCCAATGTGTCCTGCCCAGTTAAGCTTGTTATCAAATGTAATGCCAAGATATTTACATTTCAAGTCTTCAGCAAGCAATTCTTTTCCCACCTTATGTTCATAATGAACCTTTTGTTTTTTATTTGTGTATCTAATAATCTGACGCTTCTTTGCATTTATCTTCATTCCATGTTTACCAACCCAACTAGATATCCTGTCCAGATCACCCTGCAAGAGTTTACAGTCCTCTTTCGTTTTGATCCTTTTATACAGCATTATGTCATCTGCAAACAATCTAATTTCAGATGGTAAACAATCAATACAATGATTCATTAGAATAATGAATAGCAATGGTCCCAATACGCTACCCTGCGGCACTCCCATTTTTACTTCCACTTCTTTTGATACTACATTTCCTACCCTAACTTTCTGTTTTCTACCTTTTAAGAATTCTTCTACCCAGCAAAGCACTTTCTCATCCACTCCAATAGTTTGTACCTTATTTACTACCATTTTGTGGCTTACTCCGTCAAACGCCTTTGAAAGATCTAGTGCTACACTATCAATTTGGCCTCCCTTGTCCATTTCATCTGAAATATCTTGCATATATCCCACCAACTGAGATTCGCATGAATATCCTTGCCTGAACCCATGTTGCCTACTTGAAAACCACTTACGTTCCTGACATATATTTCTGATGTGTTTGCATATCAATCTTTCCATTAATTTACCTACCACTGAAGTCAAACTGATTGGCCTGTAATTTTCGACTCTATTTCTCAACCCTGCTTTATGTACCGGTATTACTATCGCAATTTTCCAGTCTTGTGGTAAGCAGCAAGTATCCAGACTCAATTTAAATAATATTTCAAGATAAGGTACAATGTCACATCCGGCTGTCTTTAAGATATCTGTAGTAATATTATCTGCACCAGCCCGTATTAATGTGTGGTTGATCTTTATATTTTTTAATATAAGGATAATTTCATTTCTGTCAGATGCATTGTTAGCCCGATAAATTGTACTATACAGTAAACATCTAATGTATTTTGTTGGGTTTTGCTTATTCCTTCGATAACGGCATCACTCAGTTGGTTGATTGTCATCACATCTGGTGCAAATTGACACCTACATCATGTTCACTAATATCCAGGTCATAATCTTCTTCCATTACTTTTACCGTAACGCAAACAATCTTTTGTAGGGCTTTTGGGATCTCAGCTTTTACAGGTGCGTATCCCTCAACATTAAGATGTCTATTCCTTCCGCATGATTTTTAATTCAAATTCATATTTCTGTCTTAGTTTTTCCACTGTCTGTCCGATATGTAAATTAAGTAGACAGAAACTTTGTCTCGCACCTTATTGTTTTTTTACTTATTGCTTTACGCCTCGACGACGGCTAAGGTCATTAGAGGCAAATGGGAATGGGGAAAAGGAACTGGAAAAGGAATTCTGCCATGGCCTTTTTGAAGGAAGCATCCCGGCATTCGCCTGGAGTGATTTGGGGAAACCATGGAAAAGCCAAATCCGGATGCCCGGACGGGGATTGTTTCACTGCTGTCTCTGTAGGCAGGAAGTTCCAATTAGGGCCGAATTTGACCTTGATCACCCTTGAAGTACGGTCCTGGTACCATCGACACACAACAAATGTCAAAACTCTTCCAGGTCAATAGATCTATTTGCTTATTCCAGTGACAATAATGTCATTTGGCTTTTAGACAGCAAAGCATGGGAATATGCATCTATCTCGTAGCGGATTTGTATATCCCTTGTGTTGTACATGTATCAACGGTTCTTCACTTTAGAGCTTTAAAAATTATACAAATACTATGCAAAAAACTTCCATTGCTCCCTGGCAGGAGGACCACTGCTCTATCGGCCACAAATAGTTATTCATGTTTACTTTGGTCTTTCTTCTTCCCTAAATTTTAAATGATAAAAATAATATTGAAGTAATTTACATTGATTTCTGATGACAAATCTTCTACATTCTCTTCCTTCGGCAGTTGTTTCCTGACTGTCTTTGTCACTGTGTTTCTGTTGTTTAGTGTAGTAAGCAATTGTTTCCCCATCACTTCACAGCTGATATCGGTATTCTCCTTGGCCTAACTATATAAGACTTCTGTCTGTTTCCTAAACTAGAGTATGTGAAGTATATTTGTTAACTGATTCTAATAATAATGGAAATTCACTTGACAAGATACGCCCCATCTGAAAATCATCCGTCAACATATTTTTGATTTCATCATAGGATCTCTGAAACTGCTGGAAGAGGCTCTCGTGTTGTTTGAAAAAAGATTTCCGTTCAAAAATGTCGCGATCTTTGCGAACAGGCTTAATAAATTTTGAATCATTCGATCAGACGGCGCTATTTGGTCGGGAGTCAATTTCCGTTTCCGAGAAGCAGTGACATTAATAAAAAAAGTGGTGGTAAGAAGTTTCTGGTCTTTCAAGTTTTTCCTTTTTTTCGCTTGTGTCTTAACGCCTCTTTGACGTTGAGGCGGGAAAGAACTGGGGGCAAGGAACGGGAAGGATTTCGCCCATGGCCTTTCAAAGAAACCATCCCGGCAGTCGTCTGGAGTGATTTGGGGAAACCATGGAAAACCGAAATCTGGACGTCCGGACGGGGAATCGAACCCACGTCCTCCCTAGTGCAATGCCAGCGCGTTACCACTCACCCACCATGCTTGGTTTCTCCTCACCTTTGATTTATGTATTTGATATATTTTTACCAATTAACTGTTGGCTTTGGTAACCAAACCATGGCGTCATTTCATAATGCCAGATTATCTTGCATCTAGTTCTTCCTTACAAATGTGTGGCATATAGTGATTCCTTCGTCAAAGGAAGTTTCGTCTATTAGGTATGAACATTACCGGAAAAGTAACTTAGTCATTAACGTATCAAATACAGAAATATGAACTAGAAGAACAGTTAACAGAAGAAGAGTAAGGTTTTAGAAGGACCAACGTCCCCGGAAAAGCTGCATTAACAACATGATTAACTCCACAATGGAGACTGAAGAAAGGAAATAAAAGACCTGTATTGCTTTTTAAATTCTGTAACCTAAAATTAAAAAAAGCCTTTTGACGTATTTCGGAATGATAGCAAACAAATATTGCTACCAGCAACATTCGTATCTCGGAATGATCGTGAAAATAAGATAAGATAAATCAGGGCCAGAACCAATTCTTTTCTGTATTCATTTTTCCACGAGCGATTATGGAATAGAATAGAAAGGATTTACCGGGCGAGTAAACTTTAAATGTGACAGGAGTAGCTTTCCGGCCATCCTGATCTGAGTTTTCCATGGTTTTCCCGGATCGCTCCACGCGAGTGCTGGGATGGTTCCTCACAATAGCCCAGGGGCGCCTCCTGCCATATCCCGTATATTCCTTCCAAACCATTACCCTTTCGGATAGGTGTAATGTACCCTCCGCCATACACTTTTAGTGAATCGCGGAGTAATAGTAATAGTAGGTACCAGCAGAAATACAAGTGAAATATAAGAAAATGAGGATAGTTTGATTTTTAAGAAAGGTGAGAAAGCAATAATAAGATGTACAGAAAGAGAAGAGGAAACGATGTTTTCTGTCATGTAACCTGTTTTGTCTGTACATGAGAAGAGTAATGGATGAAATGAGAGACCAAAAGCGCTAGAGAGGAGCAAAGAGTTAGGATTCCGGGGGGGAAACAGTAGATATACAGTACGCAGATGATATTGCAATTGTGCCAGGGAAGAACTTATGGAAAGCTAGAAGAAAGGGAGAGCATATATACATGATTTACCGAAGTGGAGAGAGACTTGAAAGAAGTGGGGATAACACAGGAAGATAGCCAGAAACATATTCCACTCAAGAAGGAACTCCAGGAGTTAAGTAGTAGTTTCAAATAAAAGCCAAAACTAAAAATTGGCAAAACGTGAAGCGAAGAGAGAAAGAAATAGCGTAGGATACGAATGCGGGAATACCGGGTGAAAGTGAAAACCCAGGCACAAGGGAAAGGCCGTTGAAATAACATGGTCCGTAGACGCCGAAAAAAAAAAAAAAAAAAAAAAAAAAAAAAACCGGATAGTTTGAAAGGTGAGATACAGTGAACTAACGGCACATTTATATCTATGTTAATCGAAGCAAACTAATATCAGAGATTTGTAAAACAGATAGACTTAGGAGGGTCAAGGAGATCACAGCGTACTCTAATAATATCTCTATTAATATCTGAAAGTATAGTCTTAAGATGTTGATGTGTTTTAGCATATCTCAACTGAGTTTGCTATGGGTCCTCCGTCTTGTAACCAAACAAAATACTTTATATTACATTCGCTTATATATTTGTGTATGTATGCCTTATAACTGTGGCCAGAAGTATTGGTTGGAGGCTTCAAACGCGTTACCAAATCGTGCACTTCACAGCTAAATTCACTTATTAACTTATAGTTTGTGCGTTGACGCTCGTACTAGGCAAAACAGGACGTCCAGCGTTGCCATTTTCTAGTGTTAGAGAGAGGGCGCCACGCGAATGTTCGGAAGTGCGGCAACAGTGCGATTGCAGTCACTCGCCAATTTTCCTGGCTACAGCTATAGTGGTCATTAATTGGTGTTTTGTAACATGGGTTACATTGATTTACTTACAATCTACTTAGAGTGTTGCTTATGTTTAGTATGTTAATTCGAATGTGTTCTATACCAGCGGCATATTCCACTGCAAAGACCTAACGACTATGAAGAATATTCTCAACGCATTTATGCTGAGTGTGTTCCTTGATGCCAGCGAAAAGTGGATGACTGGGGTAAAGATCTTACAGCGGATGCGTTCGAGGTCTGATGCTACGGACAAATGTTGAATGTTAAGTAGTTTCATGAAGTGGCAAATGGAGACGTACTATTAAGGAAGATACAAGAGAACTAACTATGTGGATGAGATTACGCAGAAGAAGAGATGAACACATACGTAATGACTGGTTCTTCAAAACACTAATTTAAAAATATATTGATGTTAATTGTAAGGTACGACCGAAAATGACACATGAAACAAATTAGTGCGATGAATACACCGGAATGTAGATTAGATTTGCAGACAATAGCAATATATAGAGAATGGGGACTATTGCAAGCCAGTCCAAACATTCAAAACAGAAAAGGAACCAAATTACATTCCACTAGATGAAAAACGTTATTTACTTAAAAGAAAGACGTACTAAATTAAATCAGCAAGTTTCCGATAAACATTAATATCAAATCACCTAAAAATAAACAAATTTTTGACACACGCAGCTACGACTTTTACGTTTAAAGGCATATTTCTTTTTACTTAGAATTTGGACTTCATACTGCATTAATGAACTACGCTTTGTTATTGATGATTAAAGTGAATTTCAAGTGTCACAAAATTTATGAGTGTTACTCTCTGAAATGTCCAGAACATCTGGTCACATAGCACGCATTCTAGCTCTATTGTGAATGTCGCCGTATCTTATCTTGGTAAAAATTTACCGGGGTACCTCAAATATTTCTTCCCAAATGTTACATGAAACCAACGGAAATGTTACTTATATTAACTTCCACCCTCATCTGTTGCGAACTTACGAGTATTTAAAGCTGTGTTTGGAAATCTTGTTAAATTCATGAATGAAAAATTAATTTGAATAGCATGTATAAAAACAAATGGTGAGCGAATTGTATCAGTTCAACAGAGGCAAAGTAAGTGAATACCTTATCGATATTACATTGTACGTAGAGGAAATAATTAAGGAAAAGAAATAAAATATGGCGGCAAGATATAGATTGAAAGAACAATATCTTGCGACTTACTAATGATATTGTACAGTTAGCTGTTATAAATCTACATCCATACTCTGCAATTCACAAACACTGTGGATGGCAGTGGGTGCTAAGCACCAATCTTAATTCTGCGCATTCCAATCCCGAATAGCACGAGGAAAGAAAGAATGCATAAAAGCATCAGTTCGGCATCTTATTTCTCGAATCTTATTAATCATATAAATATATATGGAAACGAAAAACTGTTTAAGGTGACGAATCTGGACAAATACAAACAAATACCATGAATACAGCGGTAGCAACAACAACAACAGTAAAAAAGTTGTTGAAATCAGACGTATGCTATATAAATACTAAAAGCTTTTTTCATGTAAAAAGCAATATTATGAAATATGATTACAATATAAGTAGGAGTTGACAAATTAGGAATAAAACAGGAAATTATGTATCTATTGTATGTAGTGCAATATTGTATGGAAGTGAAATCTGAAAGTAAACAAAAATAAAAAGAATGGATGTCTAGAGATTTCAAACATTGTACTACAGAGCCAGTAAAAGAGTCCGGATAGACAGAATACGAAATAAACACTTAGTGAAAACTGAACGAGATGGAGTTAATATTTTAAGACGTAAGCCTTTTTACGCTGTTAACAAAGGATATTGTGGGAAAGAACAACTAGACGGGAAGGATAAGGCATTTAGAATCTATATGTGAGAGTATAACAGTTTGTGTACATATAGATAGTTACAAATGATGGAAGGGATGGTAAATAATGATGACCTAGACAAGAGATAAGTTATCAGAACATTTGTTATATTGCCACAAGCAACAGTATTTTGTTTACAGTATTTCATATAATCGATAATCGTATAGTGAGCTGTCAGTATATTTTGCATTCAACGCAATTATTAACTTTATTTCCTGCTTGATATACGACCAATCCAAATGTTTACATGTCACAACTTGAAATATCAGGCTATCATTTAACCAAATATCGCCATTCAAATTTTAAAAATATGCTTTGGATAAATACGACATAACTTACTCAAGAATAATAAAAGAAGATAAACTTTAGAACAACACTTTTAACAATGTTTTCAGAATCATACAGAGGTGAAGCACAAATGAAATTACTTAAACATCATTATCAGCGTAAAATGGGATCCTTTGATATCTCGAAATGAACAATTTTTTGGGAAAGGTTTAATTTTCCTCTTCTATTTAAACAAATTAAACAACAGAGTTGTAATTATGAAAGTTGTAGTACATACGTATTTTGATGGCTCGCTCAAAATCAGTTTATTGGCGTTTGTCGAAAGAGGATTTTAGTTCACGCTAGAGCCGAGTGCTGACAAAGAGAGAGCCCCTGACGAGTATGCAATCAGGCGGCACCAACATGGTTGACGCTGTTAAGTGGCCTTAGCAGCAATTCTGTTTGTCTCCCAAACTTCGCAAACTGTCGACACTGTTGCTACACCAAACAGTCACCAACGGGGAAATTGCGCCATGTTATGTACTCTGCAATTAGCAATTAACATCACGGCAAATCATCTTTATACTACTAATTTTTGGCTTTACAATTTTTCTCTTCCTCGGCGTATCTTAAATGGTGTAAAACAGGATTAATATTGGCCAATAACTGTAAACAATTTGTTCTTCTGACTCTTAAACAAATGAATGAAATAATTCTTTCAGCGTCTACTACAGTACTATTTTGGCTGGTACAATTACTCACGTCCAGAATTCGTAACAGTCGATATATTATTACCCTTAAGTCTAAATAAAAATTATCAAAAGATGCTATTGTGTATAGAGCTAATTCATCTTCTGTTGTGTATCCTCTTTGATAATGAGGAATATAGTATTAATAGTATTTGTGGTACCTACGAACACATTCAATACTGAGTCCCTATCTCGGAAGTATTTAAGAAGTGAGTGAAATTATTCTTTCACTGTTTACTACCGTAAGATTTTGGCTGGTGCCATTACTAACCAAGAATTAGTTTTCTCCGCAGTTCATAGCAGTAGATTTATCAATACTATTTAGTAAACTGAAAAAATGATTGCCAAAACTTGCTATTGTCTTTAAAGATTATTTATCTTTCATAGTTAATACTGTTTGATGTTGGTGCCGCAGGGCAATGTAGAATGACTTGTTTTATGCTAACACTTTCTACGGTTTCCCTTATCTCGGAGGTATTGTAATGTTTCTTCATTAAGTTGTGACAACTTGATGAGCAAATACTTGCTATGCTAACGCGCATCGAGAGCGAATCGAAGTAAATAAACAAGTCCCGTGCAGCCTTGGCAACGTCACGACACAGATCCAATTGGCCGCTTAATCCACCTCTGTGTTGACAGTCTAATCTAAACATACTTGTTCAGTGTGAGTTAAAGCTTATTTAAATCCGAATCGATTACAGTAGTAGCATAGATGTTTTGCCAGAGTTGAAGGTCAGTTCAAGAACTCTTTGCTGTGGATTTCTAAGTGTAGTCAGTGGATGTCTGAGCTGGGACGGTGGGCTGGGATGACTGCGCAGTTGGCGGTGTTTACCTGGACGCTGTCCATGTGGCAGGGAGGAGGCGTGGGCGCCGATGCTGAGGCTGCTCGCAGCTCGGGACTCCGGCACGCACTGTGCGGCTGGCGGCGGGAGCGGGCCGCGTATTGATCCAGCGCGCCCGACCGCCACAGGTTGCCGAGACACGCCGCCGATCAATAGCGTACGGTACGCGGGCGGACGGACGGGCGGCAATCCGGGACGCGTTGAGCCCAGTCTGAGACGTAGTAGCGCGCCACTCACGTGGAAAAGGCCACTTACACTCGAGGAGACCGCCCGAGGCGCTTTTATCATCCGCTGCCTCACCCGCGGGCGTCTCGGCTTGAGTAGTAATGCGTTTGCCCTTTGTTGTTCTCCTTCATCGTCATCGTCAGAGTTTAGCCATTGATGGTTTGTTCCCCCTTCAAACACGTTGTTGTGTACACCACTCATTCCGTTTTGGCCTGTAATTTAACAGCACCTCTGGTGGTCTGAAGTCCTACATACGCCTTACATGCTCCATATGTTTCTTCCTATATCTAATTACTTCATCATTCAGATTCAAAATTTTCGATTCTTTCCTTATTTCTTCACTTATTTTCTTACCTAGTAAAATCTCATCTGCTTTTATCCGTTTTATTTGTTGTTTAGTCAATGTCAACGATTCGCACCTATACAGAAAAACTTCATGGTTGTGTCTCGTATGATTTTTTTTTTTATATAGTTATGGCTTTACGCCTCGTTGACGCCGAGGTCATTGGAGGAGAGTTGGG